>JBAMJV010002275.1:0-166837 GCA_037951105.1 Echinarachnius parma | reverse complement strand
ATTCACAAGTTACACAACAAACTTAGATCATCTCCCAGATAACAATGCTACGTTGGCCCATCGTTGGCCCAATGTAGGCGGTCATGTTGGGCCAACGTCAAAACGTGACGTCTAGCCCACGTCATTCTTGTCGCTGGGCCCTCGTTGGCCCAACCCCCATACGCCAACGTCAATTGCCAATGTTGAGCCAACGTTTGCCCAACCATTTATTTTGCTATTTCTGACGTCAAGCCAACATTGAGCCGACTAAACCCCAACGTTAATACGACTATATAAGTCAATGTCGGGCCAACGTTAAAACGTGTCGTTTTGCCCACGTCATTCTTGCCGCTGGGCCCTCGTTGGCCCAACCCAACAAGCCAACGTCGTACAAGTGTTGGCCAACGTTTTCCCAACCCTTGCCCAACCTTTCAGTTGGCTAATTATGACATCGGGCCAACGTTTAGCCAACCTTGGGCCAACCTTGAGCCAACCTTGAGCCAACCTTGAGCCAACCTTGAGCCAACCTTGAGCCAACCTTGAGCCAACGTTGAGCCAACCTTTAGCCAACAATACGAACAATTAAAAAAAATGATTAATAGGCTTGCATGGTGTTACAAATTTTACACTTCCGTCATGCAACCACTAAATCCTACATCCTTATACTACACCTAATCCTATACCTATCATTCTATCTTATCCTATCGTCTTAACAATATACTATGCAATCGACTTAGTATATATATATACCTATACATACTATGTACAATTGTTAATAGTTAGTAATTGCCGAGAGTAGATTCTAAAATAATCAGCCTTTGAATCATATTCATAAGACTATTATTCAGGTGTCATTTATAGTTTTATAAATTATATAGAAAAACAAGGACATGATAACACTGTTTTCAATACAAATAATAGCAAAAATAGGAATTTTTCTGTTCACTATTATGATCGTTTATAATCGATCATGAACCCCGATAGCAATTCTGCGTTGGCCCAATGGGTGATTTCAAGTATGGTGTTTAGGGCTGGTGTTAGTGTTTATAAAACTGGCGTTTGTATGTAATAAACACTAACACCGGCCTTAAACACCATACTTGAAATCACCCAATGTCGGCCCACTTACGACGCATTGGGATCGATTGCGGAACGAACCTTTACCGATCATAAATCACTAATTAATAGGTGTTTCAAAGTGAATAAAGAGGGGGCTTTGCACCCCCAATATTTTGTTAATAAAATTTAATTTAATTGTATTAATTTACCAATTCAACAACATAATATAATGTACAATATTTCACAATTTCTCGTCATTTATTAAAAAGGATAGACATTGCATAGTATATTAGTCAAAACTAGCCCTTGAACAACTATATAAACAATACAAGTATATAGTGCACATTATATTATCGATAATATTACAACAAATTATATAGAAAACAGGGACATGATAACACTGTTTTCAATACAAATAATAGCACAAATAGGAATTTTTCTGTTCACTATTATGATCGTTTATAATCGATCATGAACCCCAATAGCAATTTACAAATTTAACAAAATCATATAATGTACATTATATCCTACATGAATGAAATCCTGTTCAGTGATTGGTCTACATAGCGTCATGTGACCAACCATAGTAATGACCATGGAGAAAAATGTGCTATGCGTGACGTCATTCATGGAATAGTAAATGCTATTCCATGAATGACGTCATAGACGCCGGGTGATCATATTGAGCCCATAGAGATGCGTGTTATAAAACTTCCCTGCGAGCAGAGGTCTTGTTTTAGCTTGCGAAAGATGCTCGACGAGATTTCTCAAAGAGTTTAAAAAAAAAGAAATACAGCATATTTTCACCCGTGATAATCAATAAGTTCCAAAGAATATTCTAGAGATGCATTTCATGTATAACGTAGCGGTATTCGAATTTAAAAATTACGACAATGGTGCACATTGTGCATCGTTGTCCTTCTGTGGTCGTGACACTAATTCGTCATTTAACAATCGGCCGCGGTGTGCACTGCACTAGCTGTATGTGTAATGTATTTTCTCCATACAATGACACGTGTGTAGTATGTAAAGCAGGTTAATTATTCACTTTGATGCGCGCGTTTTGCATTTGCGTGCGCATTAGTTGTTAAGGCGCGTAACCATGAATGGAAAGATAGCGCAATACGCGCTCTGCGCTAGGACTATTGCGCAAAGGGGGTCAGTGTCACAAACAGAACATTGTCAGTGCAGTGATGGTTCCATGATCAATGTGAAGTTTTTCTTTATATTTTTCTTTAATTGAATTGAAATCATTTGTTTTTGCGATGATTATGATTATGCGAAGGATATAAAACAAATATATCATGCACTATTTCGAGCCACTAGTGAAATTATGGATTCCTCGGTGACAGAAAAAGCACTATGTTCTTCGGGTCTACGACCCTCAGAACATAGTGCTTTTCCTGTCACCTCGGAATCCATAATTTCAACTAGAGGCTCTCAGTGCATGGTATATTTGTTTAATATTTCACAATTTCCCGTCATTTATTAAAAAGGATAGACATTGCATAGTATATTAGTCAAAACTAGCCCTTGAACACCTATATAAGCAATACAAGTATATACTGCACATTGTATTATCGATAATATTACAACAATCCAAAATGTTCCAAAAAAGTTTTCATACATTGTTGGTAGAACATAATTAAAATATATTTTAATTATTGTACAATTTAAGAAATCCATATCGTGACATTGTACATTTTAAGTCGCATGGAGGTTCATCTAAAATTACTGCCCCAATGTATGAAATGGACTGTTTCCCTATATCTGTCTTGATTTAGCTATCTTGCATTTTGTTAATCAATTTTCCCAGTGAAATATATAGCAGTGGTTCAATCTTTTTTTCGTAATATTTGTATCTATATTACTACAAATGAAGTGCAATCCACTTGTGTTTTCATTAAAATGATAGTTGAGTTTTGATAAAGAGAGTTCAGCTTTGGTTAACCTGAGCTTTAGTAACTAAAACCTGCATCATTACATTACAAACAAACAGTTATAACTTACTCCACCATGCTCGAAATTAATAACACAACAAATTACAAATGACTAAGTAAAAAGCATGTTTCCATTAAAAAAAGAGACGTTAAAACTCAGGAGGATGCTCATTAAAAACATATTGGTTTTAACCATTACAAATAAATCAACAATTATTCAAAAACATCTTTAATAGTACCTTTTTAAAAAGAAGAAGCAATTTTGAAATTTGTTAGGGGCCGATTCAAAGTTATATTGTCCGTTCCCTACAATTATTAAAATGTTAGGTTTATGAATATCTTAGGCTTTTCTGAAACAATTTTGATCAAATTAAGTTTATTCTGTCATTACAATTGTATGCTCTTTCAAACTCGACACTCCGTTTTTTATTATCTCACACAAATATTGTGTAACGGCCTCTATATACCAAAACTCAACTCAACTATCCTTTAATACGAATCCTTGATACCAAAAAAATGTTTTGTCGGTAACGATTTCTAAAAAGCATGAATTTGGTATAATATATTTTCTTTACACCTGTATGAAATGCGTCAATATCTGACCTCATTACATTTAAATCTATGTGTAAATACTCTCTAAAAAGTGAGAAACCGACTAAAAATCATCTGCAAACAATCCCAAATGGAAATAATAACGTAGGTTTGGAAATCGTTTATACAAATGAGGAAAAACGCTGGTACCACTACAGATCATTTTGAAACTCCATAATGTAATCGGTAATCAAGAAGAAAAAACATCATAAGTAAGAGTGATATCGGATAAATACCCCTTGACCACGGGCACCGAGTTGGATGTGTACAAAGTCTATGCGAATTTCATGAACATGAACATGCACTATAGGGAAAAGTGTTGTTAGTCCTTTGCGAAATCTAAGAAGATTCTGTTTGTAACACTTCCAGCATTAAATTGATCAATGCTATAAACTTCGCATTCATCAGCCTGCTCTAAAACCATACTGGTGTAGTGGTGTTCATAATATAATAACATAACTTGAACCGTGAAAATTTGTAGACGTGGTGTGGCAAAATTTTCGCGTTCTCGTTTGTCCTTAATTAAGCAAGACAATTAATCCAATATTGCTGCGTTCTACCATTATATCGTGGACTGCGCCCTATTGACCAGCATGCCTTGCTCCCAAGGGATCAGAAAGTGCACGTGTGGATTGATTGTGAGTGTGTCCGATGACCCCCCGATGACCGGGGTAATAATATCTTTATTAGGCGCTATATAAATCGAAACATTATTATTTTCTTATTTGTATTTTCATTATAAATTATAATTTCATCAAACGATTATTTGGCTGCACATTCGTGAATGCTACCCAACTAACAATTGAACGTTTTCTGAACGTTCTAAACAGGTTCAAAGTTGGTTATTTGGACGTTATGTGAAAACGTTTTAAAACGTGTATTTGTGGAAGATTGAAAACGTTTTTAAAACGTGCCAAATGGACCTTTTTAAAACGTTGTTTAAACGTTACAAAAAAAACAATAACAAACCTTTCATGTATTTGCTTTCAAGTGCAAGGACCAGCAGAAACCCTGTGGGACGGTGGAGACGTTTTAAGAACGTTTTTTAAACGTTGATTAAAGATGAAGACCTACGTGACCTAATACAAACGTTTTGTAAAGGTTTTGTAAACGTTGATTAAAGACGAAGACCTACGTAACCTAATAAAAACGTTTTGTAAACGTTTTGTAAACGTTTTGTGTTTGCTGGGTAGTGCCCGTAATTAATGTACTCGGGTGTCTATTCACGAAAGCTTATGCGTATGCACTTATTCGGAATTTGAAAGACCGATTCCAACAATTACACGACAATGCGTGAATTTGAATGATTTCGATTGAAAAAGTGTCAAATTGAGCGGGAAAATGTTATGATTAATAAGAAGTATTCATCATATGTATCATAACTCTTGCTATCAGTTCGTCGTTGGCCAAATCTCATTCAACCAACCAATAACGACACTACGTAGTAGGCGAAACTTTGGCCTAACGCTGGCTTGCCTACCGTCGAAATGTTGTTTGTTAAAGGTTGGTTTGACGTCAGCTACCAACCAATATCGAACATCGCTCATTGACTGAATGTTGTAGTAGGCGAAACGTTGGCCTAACGTTGGCTTGCCTAGTGTCGAAATGTGATTGTTTTGTAAAACGTTGGTCTGACGTCAATTAGCCAACCAATTTCCAACGCCACTCATTGACCAAATGTTGTAGTAGGATGAAGCGGTGGCCCAACGTTGGCTTGCCTGCTGTCGACATGTGGTTGTTTGTCAAATGTTGGTTTGACGTCAACTAGCCAACCACTATCCAACGCCACTCATTGACCGAATAGTGTGGTAGGCGAAACGTTGGCCTAACGCTGGCTTGCCTATACCGTCGAAATGTGGTTGTTTGATAAAGGTTGGTTTGAGGTCAACTAGCCAACCAATATCCAACGTCGCTCATTGACCGAATGTTGTAGTAGACGAAACGTTGGCCTAACGTTGGTTTGCCTACCGTCGAAATGTGGTTGTTTGTTAAAGATTGGTTTGACGTCAGCTAGCCAACCAAGATCCAACGCCGATCATTGACCGAATGTTGTATAATGTAGGCGAAACGTTGACCTAACGTTGGCTGGCCTACCGTCGAAATGTGGTTGCTTGTCAAATGTTGGTTTGACGTCAACTAGCCAACCAATATCGAACGCCGCTCATTGACCAAATATTGTTGTAGGCGAAACGATGGCCCAACGGTGGCTTGCCTACCGTCGAAATGTGATTGTTTGTTGAATGTTGGTTTGACGTCAGCTAGCCAACCAATATCCAACGTCGCTCATTGACCGAATGTTGTAGTAGGCGAAACGTTGGCCTAACGTTGGCTTGCCCGCCGTTGAAATGTGGTTGTTTAATAAAGGTTGGTTTGACGTCAGCTAGCCAACCAATATCGAACATCGCTCATTGACTGAATGTTGTAGTAGGCGAAACGTTGGCCTAACGTTGGCTTGTCTACTGTTGAAATGTGGTTGCTTGTCAAATGTTGGTTTGACGTCAACTAGCCAACCATTATCGAACGCCGCTCATTGACCAAATATAGTAGTAGGCGAAACATTGGCCCAACGTTGGCTTGCCTACCGTCGAAATGTAATTGTTTGTTAAGTGTTGGTTTGACGTCAGCTAGCCAACCAATATCAAACGTCGCTCATTGACCGAATGTTGATGTAGGCGAAACGTTGGACTAACGTTGGCTTGCCCACCGTCGAAATGTGGTTGTTTGTAAAAGGTTGGTTTGACGTCAGCTAGCCAACCAATATTCAACGTCGCTCATTGACCGAATGTTGTAGTAGGCGAAACGTTGGCCTAACGTTGGCTAGCCTCCGTCGTAATGTGGTTGTTTGTCAAACGTTGGTTTGACGTCAGCTAGCCAACCAAAATCGAACGCCATTCATTGACGTAATTACGTAGTAGGCGAAAAACGTTGACTTAACGTTTGCTTGCCTATTGTCGAAATGTAGTTGTATGTCAAAACGTTGGTTTGACGTCAACTAGCCAACCAATATCTAACGCCACTCATTGACCGAATGTTGTAGTCGGCGAAAACGTTGGCCCAACGTTGGCTTACATACCGTCGTAATGTGGTTGTGTAGTAAACGTTGGTCTGACGTTAACAAGCCAACCAATATCCTACGCAAGTCATTGACACAATGTCGTAGTAGGCGAAACGTTGGTATAACGGTTGGCTTGCCTACCGTCGAATGTGTTGTTTGCCAAACGTTAGTACGACGTCAGCTAGCCAACCAAGATCCAACGCCGCTCATCGACACAATGTCGTAGTAGGCGAAACGTTGGCCCAACGTTTGTTTTTTCGACCATAGAAATATGATTGTTCGTCCAACTATCACCCAACGTTGTTTCAACGTACATTTGCCAATCAGTTTGCCAACAGTCAACAGACAACATTGGCTTAACGTTGTTTTAACGTCAGCTCGCCGACTGCAAAGATGTGGTTGTAAATTTACCTTAGGCCAAACGTTGGCTTAACGTTGTTTTGCCACCGCGACGGTGCCGACTATAGACTACATTGGGCCAACGTAGCATTGTTATCTGGGCAGGAGCCTCTGAAGGATCCAGCTGCCTCCCGCTTTTATAGATAATTTTGACCGTTTGACGCCTTCATGCATGCTATATGGGTAGGCTAAGACAAACTTCATCGACTATTAAATTGTATTCAAGCGAAATGGACCCGTTCCATTAATTCATATTATATTCCCTCATAAGATCGTTTTACCATTGTATTTGACAAATGATAGTTTTGGACAACACGCGCAATCCCCGCGCAATCACTTGACCGGGGCTGTTAGCAAAAAATTAACACTAAAAGTCGTTACGCGTTCGTCCATAGATCATGTGTTTAAGCAAAATGCACACGCGATCAAATTTGTGCAGTGCTCTATGGCGCACACGTTCTAGTCACATGATTGCCATTGCTAGGTAAAAACTAACACCCTAGGAAGAAGAACGCCAAGACAGCCAATAAGCACATCCGTGGAGCGTTAGCACGCATTCATTGCGTATGTGCGCAACTGCCAGCGCGTTGGTGCGCACTCGGTTTTGCGTCTTTGTGATTGTAATGCGCAAAATAACAATGACTTTAAGCGTATTAGATGCGCCCAGGTTCTGGAGGCTCATCTGGCTTCATTAATGTCGATTGATTTTTATATCAAAATTTACAAGCGATTTTATGAAATATTCAAGAGATTTTCACTTTATTTTGCTATAAGCTGAACACAATCACTGATATTGATGAGTGATATAAAACAACTAACGAATGTGCTTGATTGTGATAGGCAATCTATTACCTCGGTGGGCTCAAAATGACTATTACCCTCAGCTACGCTTCGGGTAATAATCATTTTGAGCCCACCGAGGTAATAGATTTGACTATCACAAGAAGCCCATTCGTTAGTTGTATAATGCATACAGCCTATACCGAAGATGATCATGAGTGTAAAAGCAGCCAGTCACTATCCATAGTCGATTCTGCATCAGTTGAGCGGACTACTGAACCTAACCCAAGGGGGCCTAGTCACGCGGTACTTTAAAAAATGGGCGACAACAGGTGGGGGACGGGGGAGGGGGGACATGCCCCCCATACATTTTGAAAGTGCCCCCCCCCCCCCCCAATCAGTTGACCCTCGCTACGCCACTGATATCAAATACATGTCCAGGCAAAGGGTTGTGCAATTCATAAGCAATACAATTAACTACCAAACCTTACGGAACCAACGACGCATCATGGATCTGTTTACATGCCATACGTCCATATGTCTGGAGACAATAGAAGCACGGTAGACTCAAACGTCTCAGACAATTCTGCAGACCCATGAACACAGGTTCTTAGGTGTGGTGATGAGATTTTACATTAAATGATTTGTTTGAAACCCTATTTTTCTGAACTTGTTAAACAAACTAGCTGAACTATGATTTGAGCCAATGTGTGAAAGTAAACTAAATAAGATTGAACGATTCAAACTAAAAAGAAAACAATTTAAAATAACCATTGTATTCTGTGCACTTTACTTATCACGCATGGCCACTAGTCTATGTTTGCAGACCTCTTCATTCTTTATTGTATTAATACATGACCTATAAACATTCATACAGCATGTCTATTTAAGTTGTCTGTAGCAGTTATCCTGCCTGTAGTGGCCACTAAACTAAACATGATTTCCCTGCAGAGAAAAAATGGAATGATCATGTCAGAAGTGGCCATGTTTCTAATTCTAAAAGTAAAACACCAGTCTGTATTGAGGCCAAAAACTAAACCAAGAGATTAGCATTTATTAAACAATCATTCTTGTAAATGTGCAGTGAAAGATTTTAGCAATGTTTTCCCCCGGAATGAGAATTCTCTCTCCCAGTCTCTTTTATACACACATTTAAAGTTTTCTACATCTCGCAAAACTTATATAAATAATCACACAACCAATGACATAACCCTAACACTACAAGACTTCTGGTCTAGCTCGGGTCCACTGACCAACGACCTTGGCATACCTCCTCTCTTTCTCCTCACTTCCTCCTCTTGCTGCCAGTAAATTGAGACATCAGCGCCTAGGGGCTAGTGATAAGAGCGAACAGGGATCAAATAAATTCCCCAAGGTCCAATCTGAACTAGCTTGACAGTGGAAAACCCACACCTCTCGCCAGCACTTACTTGATATTTGATAAAACAATTACGCTTTACGCATCGCTATTATTATACAGTAGGTAAATAAATTGCTCTCTATGGAGCCTTTTCCCCTAAAATAAGATCAACGCCAATGGATGCCTATTTGCTCATAAACGTATTAAAAACTACTCTGTACTGTTTCTCTTTCTAAAATTCAACCACCACCTCGCTACCGATATCAGCCTCATATAAGTATGATTTTGTCTGTCTACAGTGGTCTTGAGTAGACATTACTATACATGTACAAAATGAATGTAACTTTGGGCAACATGCATGTATGTATAAGCAACATATTATATACCAAGCGGTTATCGACATCAAAGTGCATAACACACTATACTAAAGGCTTAAATGACATATGTGAATGTGTTAGAACTTATAACTAAAGGAAAATTCTCAATTTTAGGTTAAAAAAACGTTAATACCGTTGCCACCGTTGCCACACTGGGAGCACCTATATAAGTGCAAAAGTTCACCTTTTGGTAAAGGTCAATGAAAATCCTATAATATGCATATTGTACCTCTTATGAAAGCTGAGAACATACTGAGCATGAAAAGGTTAATTTTGAAGCCCTAACACCGCCCAGAATACAATTAAAAGCAAATTTAAACTCTTATTCTGAACCCCGATTTTCGCCGTTTGACGGCGATTTGGTGCAGAGAAATTTGATGACGTCACAGGTTGACTATGCCCAAACCACCCCGCGTACGGCGGCCGCGGACGGTAGAGCGGTAGTACCATGGTACCCTTTGCCTCCCCCAACGATCCCCCAGTCCAGCTCGCGCGAGTTATGCTGCCCTGCTCAATCGATAGAACGCCGTCCTTGTCAATGTCATTTTTCTTGTTAGATTCGACCTGATATCTGCAAAATCGGAGAATGGCGGAAATGTCTGAAGGAAGTGAAGATTTCAGGCATGGTTTTGAGGTGGAAATCGCAGTTCGCCAGTATCGACAAAGTTGAATTCGAGTCGCAAAGTCGGGAAAAGGTGCATGGCGTATGATAGATCGACAAAACTATCACTTTCATGCCTCTTTGACTTTGACATTATATTGTATTTTTCTCTGTCGGCATTCTAAGCCGACAGTGAAAAATAACAATAATAATGTCGAAGAGGCCATGAAAGTGATAGATTTGTCGATCTGGCGTATGGCTGCGGCAATTGTATAGCGAATTGCACCATGTCCATGCACTAGTTTGCCGGGAAAAATGCTGGGGGAAAGGGCGCATTGAAACCCACACTCCGGTGTCGGCACGCTACCCCGCTAGCTGGCCGTGCCGCGCTCGTGAAGAGTATACCTACGAAACACAAATGTAACGTACCCAAAATCAACTAAATCTTCAAAAATTGCTCAAATAATGGTCATGATTTCAAAGTAGTTATCTTTTTTTACCTGTTTTGTGTAACTACTTTGAAATCATAACCATTATTTGAGCAATGGTCGAAGATTTAGTTGTTTTTGGGTAACGTTACAAATTTGTTTCGTATGGTACAAGCTTCACGAGCGCGTCACGGGCAGCGTAGCGTGCCGACACCGGAGTGCGGGTACAATATAGTGAACTAGCGCCAAAAGTCTCCCAAATCCCCGTTATCATTGTCGCTGTCTGATGAATCATTCCTGTCCTCTTCTTCATCTTCTTCGGAAAAATCCATTGCGAAACTCAGTTCGAGAGTATTTTCCTCCATTTTCCTCGAAAAAACTGTCGAGCTCGATCGTACGTTATCAAAAAGCAATATACACAACACATGCAGTACATACAATGCACGCGCGTCGCTTTGCTTGATCAGCTGATCGGCCGGGCCCATTCAACCGGTGACGTCACGATTTTCAGGCCGATCGTTGAGCGAATTTCAGTCAACGAGACGGCTCTCTTTTGCCCCATTTTCGAAGACTTTTTAAGTCAAATTTCAACATCTATATCGCGGATTAAGTTAATATCCTTAGAAAAAGTAACATTTCCTTCACAAACATACCAAATTTTGCCAATTTGAAAGTCAACGAGGGTTCGGTTTAATCCTTCACCGTTTGCACAAGGCTTTAGGGTGCAATATTGTATATTTAGGAAAAGGTGCAGAGTTACACCTAAAAATAGATACGTGTAAGTGTAAATTTAAGTGTAAGTGTAAGTCTAAATATAAGTTCAAGGTGCACAGTTGCAGTGTGGTGCAACATTGCACCTTTGAGATAACATATGAACAAGTTTCCATTGAAAACGCGCATAAGACTAACACGAGCAGACGACGCGAATCAAGTCTATGCTATATGCATTACAACAACGGCTTTTAATTCATGTTGGAGATTGACTATGTACCTGGACAATGGCAGCGCGCTCCATACACTGCGCGTAAACGTATGTCCTTCGCGCATTCACGTTTCTACGTGTTATGTGCCTTACGAGCAAACGCAAAGAATCAAATATAGCTAAAAGTGGAAAATTAAGTTGTCAAGAAACACAAAAAAGGCCCTATTTTCCCGTGTAATAATCAAAATGTTTCTTACATTAGAAGAAAGGTAATTTTGTCCTCTTTGTTTTGGTATCCGAGACGGTATAAAAACGTAACAGGGTAAAATTATACGATCGGCTGAATGAGCGAGGGTTGGTACAAATTCGTCAAATTTCTTCTATTCGCCATAGGGAAGTGGCCATTCTGCCAAATTTTACCAAAAATTAAACGGCAAAAGGCCATATTTTCCCAGTAACAAAACAAGACATAATTGAACCATTGAAAAGGAAATTTATCACTAATTAATATTCCACCCGCGACGGTATAAATTGTTTAAACGATTTAAGCTATGAGAGTTTTATTTCACACAGCACGAGAAAATGGAGCTAAATTCTGTTCATTTCCCGTGTTGAAGCGCGCTGTGCGGATTGTGTGGGAGTATTTGCATCAAAAAGATGCACCAAAATGGTTAAAAGTTGAAAAACCCTTTCTACGAGTGCAATGTGTGTATAGTCCTATCCCTCTAGACCTAATAAACCTATGACTAACCTACACTGAAAATATTGTGCAAAAATCAAAAAAAAAATCGTAATTTGCGTGTTGTCGGAATAGGACGCACTAAAATCGTGGTCCGATTGCATCGCTTACAATATAGTCGATACGCTGATGCGCATACGTAACGTACCGGTGTTGCCTCTCGCTCATTCTTTGATGAATGACAACACAGCTAAAGTTGACATTTTCATGGACTGATTTATGCAATAATCGAACGCCCCAATACTTGTTACATAATTTTTGAAGACACTGGTCATTGGGATGAAATTATACGATTTTAAGCGCCACGAAAATGGCCTTTTCTATGCCTGTGTCCGCTCGGTTAGGCTCGCCATTGACTTTGTACATGTGTGACCTCTCTCTCGTTATCTGTCGATTGCGTGCAAAGTCAATTACTGAGCGGATACCAGGATACATAGCAAATACGCAAGCCTGCCTTAAGTTATTTCAAATTCCGTTTCCGGCATTATTTGTTATAAACGATACTTACTATTGTCGTGCTAAGATCCTGAGCTACCACGCCGACTGATTCTATTCGCCTCTAAAATCAATAGGTGATATTTCCGACACAAATCAAAAGATGGTCTAAAAAAGTGACGCAAATTTCTAAAAACAAGATATCCGCGAGCTATATTCATCTTGGTGCAAAGAGCTGTCTTTTCCCCCCTTAAAATGTAACGTAATGACTTGAACTTTTTGGGTTGCCATCCGAAAATAGACAACATCGCGCATATGCATACGCTTGCACCGCGCGCGTCTCTGCGCGCAGTAAGGAAGTAGGTCACTTTTCAGGGGTTACTGTTGTGCATAATCTGCCTCGGGATGGGAGAAGAGGGCGCGCGGATGCCAAAACTTGTGGCTGTGCATTTGGCTCGCGCGCACACTGTCCATCACAGACATGTTTGTCGTCTGGATGAGGGTCTGGACTAGACTATTATTCATTAACGTGTCGTTAGAAAGAACCTGTTCCTGCGGTTGTTTTAAACGCCCATGCAGAACTTCTAATTGAATTGGTCATTACAAACAAGAATGATACAAAAACACCAAATACTTACAAAGCACTTTGAAAGTCATGAAATTCCCCGGGGGGGTCACTCCCAAACATGATGGCTACGCACCCGCGTCAGAAAAAAGCGTCGAAAGGGTATCAATTCAGCTATACGGCGTCGTCGACGTTTTCCTGAAAAAGGGGTGTTTTTCAAGCACTGATCGCACAAAACCTAAAAAAGGGTACCTTTTCAGGTTTACAGGTTTCGACGTTTTTTCTACAAAAGGGGTCCCTTTTTAGCTACCGTAGCTCAGTACTACGGTTTTCGAATATTTTTATTTCTGCGGAGTGCTGCTAATATATGTGTGCATGAATGTTGTGTGCGTGTATATGCGTAACAAGTGCCTACATGCGGTGCGCTTTTCACATGCATCACAGTGGTCGCTAGTTCAGACGGTATTTTCAGCATAAACTTCCAGTGATCTTCCAGTGATATTCGAAGCTGCGACGCGTCAGAGCCACCAAAGAGCGTTAAATACGACCTTAGGATAAGCCTTCGAAGGACAAGGAGTCATTTACCAACCGAGAATCGGCATTTATTGATGCATTTTGTATCTAATACAATGGAGACGGGCCCGTAAGGTAAAATAGTAATAAGCGGTGGCCAACGAATGTGTTTGCATAAATTACAGCTGGTAGTACTGGTGGTAGGGGCCTAGTGCCACCTGACTCTAGCCCGGCGATCTGGGCGATCCATTAAAGGAATTTCCGCTGTGCCTGAGGGCTGATCATTATTCTGGAGCACCCCATTATATCAGTTATATAAACTATATAAAACATATTATTGAAGGATACAAACTTCCTTTTACTGAGACTTTTCTAGCTACAATATAATTTATAAATTATAGTTGTTTCTTGTAGAATTGCAATTCTAGGCTGAAAGATTATTCAAATTGATTGTTTGTGTCACTGAGCTGAGTCACCTGACATCACCGGTGTGGGTCTACTCCGCCATTTGAACCCTCTGAGCGACATGGGTCATGCTATGGCCATGGTCATGAGCCGATGTATGAGTGCACTTCTAAGTAACCATGTCCATGAGGAGATGAGCCGATCCCGATGCCTTTATCGAGCTGCCACTTGAGCCAGATGGATCCTTGACGTTTTCGACAATCATTAATCATCGCCCAGGCCCCATGACCAGTGACCGGATGTGGATGGCACGACCTGATGATTGTAATGTGTTGATCATTTAGATTCAAATACTTTTTTTTTTATTTTATGGGTGTACCGTAAAGTATTCAGCAAAAAGGTAAATTAAGCATGTTGCGTCACTCGAGTCGAGGTTTTATAAACACCATTATGCCATTAAAGGGAAAGTTGAGGTTTTGGTAGAGAGGGGCGCTAGACTACTTAATTGTTTGTGAGGTAATGAAAAAATGAGTGTAAAATTTGAAAGAGCATACTATTTAAACAATAAAATCATCTTTGTTTGATCAAAATCGGTTTCAGAAACGGCTGAAATATCCATAAATATAACAATTTGTAATAAACCGGAGGCCCCGGGTTTATTAGAGAATTTTGAACCAGCCGTTAAAAATTCAAAAAATGCTTCCCTCTTTTCAAAAAGTTACAAAATAGGTTTTCTACAATAGTTGTTGTATATCTCTCTTTCTAATCACTCTTTCAACACAGCCTCACATGCACAACTATTTTATCACAAATGGTTGAAACCGGATCGAGTGTTTAGAGAAGCGCCGTCCTTACGTTTTAACCGGCTCTTTTGAATGATAACATGATCTTTACTATGTCATTTGTAATTTGTGTTCCTTTCTAGTTATAACTATTAGTTTGTAACTGTAATGATGCAGGTTTTGGTTACTAAAATTCAGTTTCACTAAAACTTTACTCTCCTTACCAGAACTCAACTATCCCTTTAACTTTAAAATGTGCATTACGCCTTTTAGGCTCCATTCAGAAAAGGTGCGATACATACGCCATTTAGGGTAAATTTCAGAAATGGTGCGATACGCCATTGGTCAATTTTTAAAAAGTGGATACGCCTATTACGCCATTAGGGTCCATTTTTTAAAAGGTGCGATACGCCATTTTTGCCCATTAGGGTCCATTTTTAAAAAGGTGCGATACGCCATTTTTGCCCATTAGGGTCCAATTTTTAAAAGGTGTGACACGGGTGGGTAGCACTTGTGTATGAGAGTGACCCCCCCGGGTGAAATTCATGCCAGGTCCAGGGTCTGGAAACAGCGGGGAATTAATTAAACAGGCTGCTATAGCTTTGCTTGCGCGCGCGCACACGTACACACACGTCGTACATCGATCCGCCGCGCAATCGATCGTGTCTTATATATTGGGCGCGCGCGTAGTACAGTTTGCATGACAAATTATTTTTAAAATAAAGAAACCCGTTCAAAGTTCGTCATGTAAACTGGGCGATGAGTGTTACCCGATTCGTAACGTATGACATAAGATTCGTAGAGTTGAGGTAGATTTGTAGAGTTCCACTTTAGGTGACAAGGCGAATTCGTAGTGATTCATTGCTGAACAAATGTAAGATTTGTGTCCGTTATTCCGAAGGTTCGTTATTCCGAAGGTTCAGTTATTCCGAAGGTTCGTTATTCCGAGGTTCGTTATTCCGAAGGTTCGTTATTCCGAAGAGGTTCGTTATTCCGAAGGTTCGTTATTCCGAAGGTTCGTTATTCCGAAGGTTCGTTATTCCGAAGGTTCGTTATTCCGAAGGGTCTTATTCCGAAGGTTCGTTGATCCGAAAATAAATCGGGTTCGTTATTCGAAGGTTCGTTGATCCGAAAATAAAATCGGGTTCGTTATTCCGAAAATTAAATCGGGCTTGTTATAATACTATAGTTCGTGTTTTGTTTATTTAATTTACAGCCTGCATTAAGCATACCCCTCCCCTTTCCCTCCCTTGGCCAGACCAATCAAAATTAAGTTTATTTTATCTCTTTATATGAAATTATAGCATTATAACAAACCCAAATTCATTTTCGGATTAACGAACCCGATTTCATTTTAGGAATAGCGAACCTTCGGAATAACGAACCCTCGGAATATCGGACCTTCGGAATAAAGAACCTTCGGAATAACGAATCCGATTTCATTTTAGGAATAGCGAACCTTCGGAATAACGAACCTTCGGAATAACGAACCTTCGGAATAACAAACCTTCGGAATAATGCAACAAATGTTCGGATTAACGAACCTTATTTCATTTTCGGATTAACGAACACTCAGGTATAGGAAATTTGCGTGTTCGGAATAACGAACCTTCGGAATAACGAACCTTCGGAATAACGAACCTTCGGAATAACGAACCGCACCCAGATTTGCAATACCCTAGCAATTTGTCACGCGGGAATTCTCATTCGTCATCAGTGGCGTAGACAGGTTCTCACACCTGGGGGGGGGGGGGGGGGGGATGATTTGCCGTTCACCGGACCAAGACTAATTTTTCGAAACCAAGACAATTGCTTGAAAGTCCTCTCAGTGGGGCGGGGGGTTAGATGTTAAGATGGTCGTGACCAGGCGGGATGGAAGCAGTTCGGGATTTTCTTTTGGGGGAGGCAAAACCAGTAGGGGCTCAGGATTTTGTGTGTGTAGGGGCTCATGCCCAACCACACTCACAGTGCTGCCAACTTCGAGCCAGATGTGAGAGTGAGACATTGCAAGGAGCGAATCGACCGAGAAGGAGGGAGCGAAGTGATTGAGCGGGGGGAGGGTGTGGGAGGGGGTTGTCCACCCTCCCACGGTAGGGAGATTTTGCATTTTTGGACTTGAAATTGTGCATTCTGGTGCTTACCTAGATAGGAAATTCGGGTTTAACATTGACTGTATCTGGAAAAGCGTTTTATGATTTGAACGACCAGAAATATTAAATATATTCTCACGAAGAAAACAAATATAATTGACACACTAATAAATATGCACCTCAACACAGGGAGCGATGTGACTGAGCGGGGGAGGGTGTGGGAGGGGTGTCCCCTCCCACGGTAGGGAGATTTTTCATTTTTGGACTTGAAATTGTGCAATCTGGTGCTTACCTAGATCCCACCTAGATACGAAATTCGGGCTTAACATTGACTGTATTTTGGGAACGCGTGTCATGATTTGATCGACCACAAATGCAAAATATATTTTCACGAAGAAAACAAATAATTGACACATAATTATGCACCCCAACACAAACACAACTATTGTATTTATATTTAGCGTCATACACAGTTCCAACATAACCATTTGCCACATTATGTATCCAACAACTTAGCCTATGCCAAGAATGAGTCCCGAGGGGCGAAGCTACCGAGGGCTGTGGCAGGGCCAAATTGGGAGGGTTTACACAGAGAATATTTTGCATATTATACTTGAAAGGGTGCACGTCACACAGTCAGCCAGAGCAATACCATCCTACACTGGAACTACGTGGCCCGGTGTACAGAAAAAAAAAAAAACTCGCCCCACACCATTTGCAAGTTACACAACAAAGTTGATGTATAAATTACCCTTTTAATGTTATAATTAAAAAGTCTTAGCTCATACTAATCTTTACTTTCCCACTCGTATACAGCTACACAGAAGAAGAAAAATATCCTTCCCTAAAACCTGGGGTGGATGATTGTACATGTCATCCCCCCCCCCCCCCCACGTTGTGAGGTGGGGGGGGGGGGGTGCATCCCCCTCATCCCCCCCCCCCCCCCGTTGTCTACGCCCCTGTTCGTCATCACATGATATTAATTCGTAATTACATTTCAAAGAATCGTCAGTGAATAAGAACCCTTCGTCATGAGTGATAACAAGTTACTATACCAGGCATGACAAATTACTTGACAAGCTTTTGGGGATGAGTGACCAATTTATTCTTTCAGTGTATACATACTTTGCCCTAAGCCTATACCTATCATTCCTAACCATCTGTCCTTGTTCACGTTTAGCTTATATATAAGCATGTTACAACACGATGTATGTTTTTTAGTGGTTAGTAATTAAACACAGACGTTAAAACGGTATCGCCTTAATTAATTTCCACCCAAAATGGTTCACAAGAGTCCACTGATAATTAATTTTTACTAAATTAAATTACAAATGCATTCTGATAACTATTTCAAAAAATAACGAGATTATGAACAGATTAAATGTTCGTTTTGCAAAAGCACAAACTAGCACATGAATATTCATGAACCTGTTACAAATTTAATCATGTTATTCAAAATAATGCATGACTTAACTCCAACTTACTTATCTTCACGAGTTGAATTACGACATAATCCTCACAACTTAAGAAATAGCGATTATAAAATCCAGATTCGAGAGCCCAAGACCGAGTTTTTGAGAAGAAGTTTCTTTTATCATAGCTCCAAATTATTCAATTGTCTCTCTTTTGAAACGCGAACCTTAAACACACTGGCTACCTTTGTTCGCACCATTAATTCGAATGAAATTGTAGACTGAACTTTGTCTTGCCCTTTTTACCTTTTTACTTTTAATTTGAAATCTTTTGGTTATGTTATAGTTATACATGCATACTTCTTTTTTTAAATCTTTTTTTAAATACTATTAACGTGATACATATTATACCAACCCCTTAGTCCTGTCTGCTGTTTTTTTTCTTTGTTTATCTTGATGTTTTTGTATTATGTTATTGTTTTAAAGTTTTACTCGTATGTTTGTTGTCGTTCTAGTTTAATTTCTGCAATTAACTGTCTTAGTGAATCTACGTGTGAAGAAGAAATATTTTCGTATTACGTTACTGCAAATTTCTCTGTTTTTCAAATCTCTGCATGCATGATGAGCTATTATTTCACGCAAGAACCAATAGAGCAGTGATGTAAATCAACAATTTTGCATTTAAACACAAAATACATGTGTTTTCTCTCCGTGAGTGAATTGTTTATCTCGGACCCTGCAATTTGTTGGTAGCCTTACTGTGGCCGTAGTTGTCATTAATATGATTGTACAGACCCATCTAATTCTTTTCAAGATTATATTAAAATAAAATTGGCACATATTCATTCAAAACCATAAGGGTATACATTCATAATAGTGCGTGATATATTTGATGATTGACATAGAGTGTACGAATCTTGTATTAACAGAGGAGTACATAAAACCATGCGTGCAGTAGGACAATGGTTTAGGAACCAAGACCTAAGAAAGGCGCGACTTTGCCCTTTAGCAAAATGCACCTTAAGGTGCATTAAATGGTGCAACTTTAATCCTATGCCGAGTCTGCACCTTTTTTCGTTACTTTGCACCATTTATCAACCATTTTTCTTAGTGTGTAGTGGTCTTGAGTAAAAGTATTGTATATCATGAATGTAACATTGGTCAACATAATATGTGTAGGGAATGATATTATTCAAAAAAGTGTATTGACTATATACATATACGTCCATCAAAACAAGAAATAGTTGTCGCCTATATATGTGGATTCATATGTGTTAGCATTTATAACCTAACTAAGATTAAATGATTCCAACTAAAAATAATTAAAAAAAAATAACGTCATTACCGTTGGAAGGGGTATCATCGCCGGTACCACCAGTCCAAGCGTGTTATTACGTTCTTCTTCATCACATAAAAACTGTATTGTTATGTTTGTTTGCTTACGCAAGTGCATTAAAGTACACAGTAAGAAAAAATGGGTCAATCTTACACCTATATGGGTGCACACCGTTGCCACACTGGGTGCACCTATATAAGTGCAACATTTCACCTTTTGGTAAAGGTTCAGCTGTTATCCTTCACCGTTTGCACCTTGAAGGTGCAATATTGTATATTTAGGAAAAGGTGCAAAGTTGCACTTAAAAATAGATACGCAGATGTAAGTGTAAGTCTAAATGTAAGTGTAAGTGTTAATGTAAGTGTTGGTGTAAATATGAGTTAAAAGTGCACAGTTGCACCATTTGGGAAATGAGCAAATATGACATTTTATGGTGCAACATTGGACCTTTGAGTTAAGTGTAAAGATGCACCAAAAATGGTTAAAAGTTGAACACCCCTTTCCTGCGTGTGCACGTGTGTATCTATCTATATTCCTAGTCCTAATCCTAATAACCTATGACATATCCTATACATACTCTGCCCTAAGTCTATACCTATCTTCTCACCCTAGAATGTATCAATAAAAGTCTCCAGGCCCCATTCTCGTAGTTTATGACTCACAACGCTCACCGAAGCGGTGAGCGGAAGCCTATCGTTCAATAACGAAACGAAATAGCACTTTCTTCCTACGTGTTACTACGTCAGAAAGTTAATTTCCTTTCTATATTTACCTCTAGGTAAAACCGTATATATATACTACGAAACAAAGACGCAATAAGAACACGAAAGTAAAACGAGATTAAGTTTGAACATATAGGTTAAGCTGAGCATCGTGTTGCGGTCGAGTTAAGCTGAGCATCGTGTTGCGGTCGCCGTTTATTCACATAACATCAAAAACGCCGTAACATGGCGCAAGTGCATCGAAAATATGGAATCAAATAAAACCAAAGTCCTGTGTGAACACACATGCTATCAAATGCCGAGGGACTGGGAAGGGAGGAGGTTGGAAGCGGGGTCAGATTTGATATATGCATCTCTCGCTCTGCTGGTCCTCCACCTCCCGTGCTGTGAGATTAGGAAGGGTGAAACGCCCGCGTTGCTGGCGGACGTAGCGCCCCCTGACCTGAGGCATGTGCAGACCAAAACGGTCGATGTCTGGGACGAGGGGTTTGAGGGCTTCCAAAACAGTCTCGCGCGTCCTCGTATAGCTGAGGGCGTGCTGAGTGGGGATTGGCCCGATCGAGTGAGACAAGGAGCCTACCGAGGATGTCCGCCGAGACGGGTTCCTTCCGATTGACAGGAGAGGCATGCGTGCGGTTGTAACCGTGGAGGGCGCTCTTGACCATTGGGTCGTCAGTGGGAGAGGCTACGCCCACCGTGCTGTGCGCCCACTTGATAGCGGCGATCGCGGAGTCCGCTGCCGACTTCGCTCCGCTGGAAGACACCAGGTGAGAGATGTACAGGCAGAGGTGAAACGGCTGCACTGGGTAGGGGATGATTTCGGCCGAGGAGCGGGCCCATAGCAGCCATCTACCCCATGCTGAAACGGTACTTGGAGGTCGTGGAGGGCGCTTTCGACGAGACGAGGAGGGCTGGTAGGGTGATCTGCGCCAGAGACCGGAGATATGGGCTAGAGATGGAATCCACCCTGCTCGTCCAGGTATCTGGAGGTCGGCTCGAAAACGAGCGGAAAAGGGAAACAAAAACCGTTCATGTAATCGAACCCGAGTTGCACACAACTCGATGCTTACTGTATACAGTAATAACAGCACAGCTCATTCAAACCCTTATAAAAATGTCCTGTGGTATTACCACATAATATTACCACACACATTACCACAGGAATATTTCCTGTGGTATTCCTGTAGTGTGCTGGGACGTTACCACAGAGTATTCCTGTGGTATTTATGTGTTTTTTCCTGTAATAATTTGAGACCATACCACACACATTACCACAGGAATGTTCCTGTGGTATTCCTGTGGTATTTTGGGACATTACCACACAGCATTACCACAGGAAACAGTAGAATTCCTGTGGTATTCCTGTGGTTTGGGGGGTTTTACCACACAATATTTACACATTCCTGTGGTAATTTGGGACATTACCACACAGCATTACCACAGGAAACAGGAGAATTCCTGTGGTATTCATGTGGTTTTGGGGGATTTACCACACAATATTTACACATTCCTGTGGTAATTTGGGACATTACCACACAGCATTACCACAGGAAACAGGAGAATTCCTGTGGTATTCCTGTGGTTTTGGGGGATTTACCACACAATATTTACACATTCCTGTGGTAATTTGGGACATTACCACACAACATTTTGACATTTTATGTGGTATTTATGTGGTATTCCTGTGGTATTTATTGAAAACTGCGAGATTCCTGTGGTATTTTGTCATTTTATGTGGTATTTATGTGGTATTCCCTATGGTATTTTTTGACCCCTTGGAAAAAGTGATCGGAATGGGATACCAATTATTGGCATTGAAGTCAAACTCAGTTGGAAATCAGTTGATCACAGTGTGATCTTTGCCAAGGTAGGATTATTTCCATAATAAACAAATAGTATATTGCTAATATATATACTACATGTGAGGTATATTAAATAATGGTTAGGAAAAAAACTGAAACCAACAATAAAACATGCTTATCGTAACAAAACGTGAGGGGCAAAGGTTTTCTTGATAATTCTTACATAAAACACTCATGATTAGTATTAAATTGACACATAAATAAATATAGAATATTATCACAAATTTATTATTTTGTCATATTTGATGATTTTTTTTTGAAAAATTCCAAACGTCAGTTACCACACGATTACCACACAAATTACCACATGATTACCATACAATAATAATAATAATTGTGATTTATATATAGCGCCTATATTATGATTGATAATCATATCTAAGCGCTTTGCATTATTATTACCCCGGTCATCGGACACACACTCACAATCAATCCGCACATAACGTGCACTCTCTGCTCCCTTGGGATCAATGCATTCTGGCAACCATATGGCGCACTTGACTGTATACAAGTACAATTGCATACACGTCCCACTCCTACCAGGTCCCCATTTATACACCTGGGTAGAGAGCAACAATGTGGATTAAGTGTCTTGCTGAAGGACAAACGGAGTGGGCGGGGTTCGAACTTGGGATATCGAGATCAGAAAGCGCGCGCTCTAACGATCTTGCCACACCACGTCCATTACCAGTTATCACATGATTACCACACACAAATTACCACAGAAATAATAATACATGAACATATACAATATTGTTTTATATTATTTTGCGAAACTTTCAGGAATTGTATGCATTAAAACAAATTGTTACATGTAATACTGCGCATTTCGGTAATGTTGCGTGGTGATCTTGTGGTAACCGTCCCGTACGTGGTAACATCCTCCAAAGCCACAGGGATATACCATAGGAATGTTGCTGCAGTAATTTTAATGCATCAAGTTCTGGTGTTGGATGTGGATAATTGGATAATTTCTTGTTGAGATTTGACTTGCATGCTGGTTGTTTTGATGCATGCATTTATTAAACCATATAACCCAGTCAATAGTAACCATTTCTATTTCATATTTTCATGTTAGTATTTGTTCATGACCACAATGCAGTATGTAACAATAACTGTCGTTATTAATGAGACCATACCTTATCATCTTGAATGCACTGTTATATTTGTTAGATACAAACTTTGTATCTGTTTCAATTTGTTTCAATGCATACAATTTCTGAAAGTTGGGCAAAATGATAAAAACAATATATTGCACATGAACATGTAGGTAACCCTGTGGTAACTGGTGTATGATAATCATGTGGTAACTGGCCTGTGAAAATCCTGTGGTAACTGGTGTGTGGTAATCATATGGTAACTGGTGTGTGGTAATCATGTCGTAAGTGGTGTGTGGAAATCCTGTGGTAACTGGTGTGTGGTAATCATGTGGTAACTGGCATGTGGTAATGCTGTGGTAACTGGTGCGTGGTAATCATGTGGTAATATGGTAACTGGTGTGTGGTAATCATGTCGTAAGTGGTGTGTGGAAATCCTGTGGTAACTGGTGTGTGGTAATCATGTGCATGGTAACTGGCATGTGGTAATGCTGTGGTAACTGGTGCGTGGTAATCATGTGGTAACTGGTGCGTGGTAATCATTTGGTAATCATGTGGTAACTGGTGTGTAGTAATCATGTGGTAACTGGTGTGTAGTAATCCTGTGGTAACTGGCATTTGGTAATCATGTGGTAACTGGTGTGTGGTAGTCCTGTGGTAACTGGAATTTGGTAATCATGTGGTAACTGGTGTGTGGTAGTCCTGTGGTAACTGGCGTGTGGTAATCCAGTTATATACTAGTTACCACACGCCAGTTACCACAGGAATTACATACCACAGCCAGCCGTTGATATTACCACATGAGTCTTTGTGATTACCACAGTAGTTCCTGTGGTACTTAATATTCCTGTGGTATTTTGTGTGGTAACATCAATTACCACAGGACATACTAAATTACCATAGCAAGCCCTTGAAATATACCACAAGAATCTAGTGACATTACCACACAAATTCCTGTGGTACCTTTATTCCTGTGGTATTGTGTGTGGTAAAATCAGTTACCACAGGATTTACCACAGGACATCTTTGTAAGGGAATATTAAAATATTAAAATCTCCAAAATCATTACAAAACTACACGACCAATACAGAGGCCGAACGAACAGCGATATCGCCGCAAACCAAAGCGGACATATAGGCGAATACCATTACATACGTATCATGTACATCCAAAGAAAAAATCAACAATAAGAATATTCGTCATTCGAACATAACAGGGGGGGGGGCAAGGCGTTCAGCACCGTGCTAGCGTTGGGGCTTAGCATGCGGAGGCCACGAAAACCCCCCAGATCTGCTGGGGGAAACGTGGGTGCGTCCAAGGGTGCAAGAACGAGGGCGCTCTCCCTGGCTCCTTGCAGGGGGGGAGGGGGAGGGGGGGGGGGGGGGTGATAGATGCTTGAAACGCGGAAACGAAACGCGACATAAAAACTAGCGGATAGAGGCGGGGGGGGGGGGGGGGGGGACATGTATGGATGCTTGAGCGAGAATGAGCCCATACGCGCAGAGCGCGCTATACCGAATTACCAAAGAATTCGCTCGTTACGTAATCACAATGCGCTCACCGAAGCGGTGAGCGGAAGCCTATCGTTCAATAACGAAACGAAATAGCACTTTCTTCCTACGTGTTACTACGTCAGAAAGTTAATTTCCTTTCTATATTTACCTCTAAGTAAAACCGTATATACTACGAAACAAAGACGCAATAAGAACACGAAAGTGAAAGGAGATTAAGTTTGAACATATAGGTTAAGCTGAGCATCGTGTTGCGGTCGAGAAACGCCAAAGTAGGGTTAGGCCGCTTAAAATGACTAGAATAGACAATTCTAGTAAATCTGGTTCCCAAAAACGGGTATTTCACATATCAACATAAAACGAGACAAACCCCGTGCGGGCACTATGCTCGCAAGTAGATTAATTATCTTAAGCAATTCAAATACGAACAACGACTCCCGATCCAACAATTAGAGCTATACAAAAATAAACGTTAGTTGCCTGATATGGCAGGGCTTCCGGCCCTAGTGGGCGCCCTTCGTACAAACAATAAATCGCCATTCCCGGCTCGATACACAAATATTGTCCGCCTCATAGAGGCTATATACCGACACAAAGACGGTCGCCATAAGTATAGGCGGGGCTTCAGGCCCTATGTGGGTGCCCTTCTCACAAACAAAACCGCCGTTCCCGGCAAATAATACTCGTATTAAATACACAACATTCTCGGCCTCATAGAGGCAAAGCGCCAATACAAAATCGGCTGCCATAACAACGCGGGGTTACGGGCCCCATGGGGGCGCCCCTCTCGCAAATGATTTAGCCAATCTTGGCAAAATAACAATCGTATCATGAAA
Source organism: Echinarachnius parma (assembly GCA_037951105.1). Taxonomy (NCBI): domain Eukaryota; kingdom Metazoa; phylum Echinodermata; class Echinoidea; order Clypeasteroida; family Echinarachniidae; genus Echinarachnius; species Echinarachnius parma. The sequence goes on along the minus strand of JBAMJV010002275.1, from coordinate 141,041 downwards.
TTGCATTAAAAAGGAGTCTTATACGACACAAAAAAATATCAAGCTTGATTAAACGATCACCCGTAGCTGCGCCGCTAGCGATAAATGACACACGTACATTCGACGGCCGCGTCGAATCAGACGCAATCGGAGCAATACCCGAGGTCGGTACTACAAAAACCACAGTTGGACGCCATAGGCGGCAGCTTGTAATCATATCGCGATGCTAGCATCAGGAAGGATGGGTTCCTACAGAACAGCGCGGTACTGCCGAGAGAAGGGGGTGAAAATGACACCCTCAATAACCTCCAATCTAACACACGCGGATCGAAATGCCTGCAATCGGGGCAGATGCACGGCCAAAAATGCGCTGTTTGCCATTTTGGAATAACCAACGTCCCAGTAGCGAGGGATGAGGCCATGCGCGTGACCACCTGGGGTATATATAAGGGAGACGGGCGGTCAAAAATAGTTATTACCCATCCCCAATCCTGGCAAAAGGCGTCCACCGCTGACACCCCCGCGCACAAAAATCTAGCGTTAAACAGAGCTAGCTTCGCATTGTGGGGAGACGCAAACCTGTCTACCGTGTGGGGGCCCCACAAGAACTCCAATCGAGCAAAGGTAGCGGCGTAAACTGACCAATCATCATAGTCCTTAAACTTGCTAATCCTGTCCGCTAGCGTATTCTCTTCCCTTGGCAGCCACTCAGGCAGAATAATAATGTCTTGCGAATGACAATACTCGTAAATGTCTAACGCCAAGCGGTGCAGGAGCGGATTGGTACTACCGTGCTTAATAATCCGGGGCACATTCGCGTTGTCAGAAAACCATCGAATCTTCTGGTGAAAACACAAGCTAGCAAATGCCTTAAGTACGCGGAGCACCGCCGATAATTCGCGCCAGGTAGAGCTGGTGAGCTTCTCTGACATCGACCACAAACCGTGAACGCGCATGTGAGGTCGCCCCTGGACATGAGCGCCATAACCGAAGCCGCTCGCATCCGAGAAAATCTGCATCGTCGCGGCAAGGCGAAATCTAAAAGGAAAAAAGACGCGATGTTTTCCCGCCAAAACCTAAGCTCGCGAATAACATCTTCCGGTACAAGGATAGAGGAGGCCCAGGAGGATCTGGATTCGATCGCGCGGAAACGTAGCGCGGGTCATCAATCTCGTCACTGGCCCGACTGCCAGGGACATCGACACTACCTGTCCTGCAAAAGATGCGAGAGTAATGACGGGGATCGAATCGGACGTGGACAAGTGCGGCAGGATATCGTCAATGGACGACAACAATGCTCGGGTTGTAGCTATAGTCAAAGTCTAAACATTTATATAATATGCCAATATGTGTATGAAACCGTGATCAACCTCCCTCCAAGCGTAATTGAAACAAATCCCATCACACGCGAACCATTACCGTCGAAGTAAGCATACGACTATTATAAAGTTGCATCCAATTCAAAGAAGAATAGTATTTACTGTCACTGAAACTCCAATTGAAAACTAACATTCAGCAATCGAAGTCCATTGTAGATATTTTTTCTCTAACCAACATAGATCGACATGCTTTCCGAAGAAACAACCATGAACGAATGAATCTCAAAGAAATAATTTTCTGAGTAAAAGTAAATACCATCCCAGAGAGGCAGGAAGCGGTATTAAGTTAAATGTAAATATCCGAGCATGGCAGGAAAGGGGTTTCTAAAACATCCATCTCAAGTTGAGGAAGATCGGCTGATAAGCAACTAGATTGTTATCCATAGTCTAATTATACTTTACAATGCTAGTCTGTGAAGCGAGTTATTTTATCACTAGCGAGCGAACCAAATCATATCCCCCTTAATCCTCCCTGATGTGGTTTTAAAATTTCCTCCCGGCCGGTAAGCCGGCCCTAAATTCTTGGTTCTGGAGTTAGAGTAAGGTAACTTGACACCTGTCATGTCTTGTCGCGTTAAGTTTGATTAACAAAACATGAAATCAACATTGAAATGTTCATTTGCTCTTGAGTTAAAGTACAGTATTGTATATCATGAATGTAACATTGGGCAACATTTACAAATGTGTAGGCTTTGATATTATTAAACAAGTGTATCGGCTATATGTCAGACTTATATAAGTACAGCAGCTAAAAACTAATTGCCGATGTGTGTATGTGTTATAAATTATAACTTAAGGAATATTCTCAAATTGCAGATAAAAAAACATAATATCGTATAATAAGGTGTCATCGTCGTGTACCTTCAGTTCACGTGTATCTATTTATTTTGCACTTATTACTCTAATCCAGACAACGAATAAACTACAACAAACAACCAAATTTGCGGTATTCCATGGTTTTAATTTCGAAAAGCATGTCCGAAATTTCAACAATAAATTGAAACAAAAGTATACTCCGCAAAAAAAGAAACTGGACACTTGTATGAGACCAAATATTTCGTATTCATTAACGATAAAATATATGATATTGTATATCAAATTAAAGATAAAATTTCCCTCTTCAATATTCGCATGAAATCCAGATGAAATCATTCATGCATGACTTGTCACGGTCAATTAACCACACCAAGGTCTGTTTTCAAAAATAGCGAAACTGGTACATCCACTCAACCATATAAATGTTGATAAGCTAATGTAAAACGCTATATTCATGAGATGGCATAATATTTCATTACAAATGTGACCTTTTCTATCTTCATCTCAATAAAGAGTATAAATGAAGACAAATTGTGAACGTTATAGGTGTTATTTTCATCCAAAAATAACAAAATGGGGAATTTCATGGCAAAGCTTTATTAGTCAAAACCACAGTTTGTGCCCTTATTTCAGCATGAAAATGGTATAAATTCTTCTCAAGAATTATACCGTAGTCCAAAGATCTTCAAAACCTGAAGTCACCCTTGGTCAAACATTTGGGCCGTCTTTAACATGACATTTATCTAGGTAATTATGGTTAAAATTGCAGGGGACACATGAAATAGACAAGCTTCATGCCTGTAATACAGACCAGTATGATAATGCTCTCATAACCTGGCCCTGTTTTATTGACAAATTTGTATTTCCAGAGTTTGTTCATAACACTAAAGTTGAATAATGTCATAATTTACTTGCCCCGCTCATCTTGTTTTAAGTGAAACGCTTACTATCATTTCAGTCGAATGGTGTGGTCCTCCATTGTTTTGCTATTTTTGAAAACAGACCTTGCTAGTGTTAATTGACCATGGTATTTCATGCATGAACGATTACACCTTTAAGTTATACCCTGCATGTAGAGGACTAAATTCCCTTTAATTTGATATATGATAATGTACACTTTATCGTACATTAATATGAAATATTTCAACTTATACAAGTGTCCAGTTTCTTTTTTTGCGGAGTATACAATTACATCACGCACTTATTATCGTTATCTATTATTAACATATTAAGTCAAAATAAAGTATGATTCTACTTAAATTATTTACATGAATTATCAAGTGTTTATTAAGAGCTACCACCTGAGAAAACGGGGGGCCCGGGCCATCATAAATTTGTAAACTAAAATATTTCTAGCATGACACTGGCCGCTATTAAACTCTCATATCCATCCTCCACGCAAAGGCGGGAAAATAAAAGGTGAATACATGTGCTCCAACCAGCAACATATGTACTGCAAAATAATTCAACGAACATGAATTATAACAGACTAGGCGTATACGTCGCAACAAGTATTAGGGTGCAAGGTCAATCGCTGGCTGGACACATGACCTTGGCAGACGAGCGTATAGCCAACAGAACATTAATGAACAACATTTGAGAGGAGCGGGATTGCATGCGTATTATATATCAATCATAATTTCAATTAAACCCCTTATTCTCAAGTGGCACAAAACCTTAATGAAATAACAATTTCGTGCGTGTATTTATAATTAACAAAAACATAATTTGTGTTGTGGCAAAAATGCCAATTTCGCCTGGCAGGGGCGAAAAATCCTATTCCAAAAACACCTTGTTAAAGAAAAGAATATTATCTTATTCCAAATCAACAAATAATGTAAGGTGAAAGAAAAAGGACCCAAATTCCCCTGCGACCCACGCGAGGCGTGCGATCAAGCAAGCTTCAGGCAATATAAAATCAACTAATTATCTTATCACCCCATAGTTTGTGGTGGTTGGGGTTGGTGGTTCTCTAACCAACATATATCGACATGCTTTCCGAAGAAACAACCATGAACGAATGAATCTCAAAGAAATAATTTTCTGAGTAAAAGTAAATACCATCCCAGAGAGGCAGGAAGCGGTATCAAGTTAAATGTAAATATCCGACCATTGCAGGAAAGGGGTTTCCAAAACATCCATCTCAAGTTGAGGAGGATCGGCTGATAAGCAACTAGATTGTTATCCATAGTCTAATTGTTGTTGTTGTTGTTTGATGTTTATTGGCGGTTCATTCAATTTGAATATATTCGCCAAAAACTAAATATTCTTTCATTCTTCTCATTTATTTTCTTTATTTTAATATTTTAATTATTATTATTATATATACATATTTATATATTTTTTGAAGTGCATAAACGTTTTCAGACCATCAATAAACAAAACCAAAATTAAAGGCATCATCGGGCCAACCCGGCTCGGTACGTTGAGCAGGCTTCTCAACTGACGAATCAGTCTAGGCCCCCCGATGCATGGAGATGCACTAATTATACTTTACAATGATAGTCTGTTGTTCAGACTGTGAAGCGAGTTATTTTATCACTAGCGAGCGAACCAAATCAAATCCCCCTTAATCCTCCTTGATGTGGTTTTGAAATTTCCTCCCGGCCGGTAAGCGGGCCCTAAATTCTTGGTTCTGGAGTTAGAATAACGTAACTTAACACCTGTCATGTCTTGTCGCGTTAAGTTTGATTACTCTAATCCAGACAACGAATAAACTACAACAAACAACCAAATTTGCGGTATTCCATGGTTTTAATTTCGAAAAGCATGTCCGAAATTTCAACAATAAATTGAAACAAAAGTACAATTACATCACGCACTTATTATCGTTATCTAGTATTAACATATTAAGTCAAAATAAAGTATGATTCTACTTAAGAGCTACCACCTGAGAAAACGGGGGGCCCGGACCATCATAAATTTATAAACTAAAATATTTCTTGCATGACACTGGCCGATATTAAACTCTCATATCCATCCTCCACGCAAAGGCGGGAAAATAAAAGGTGAATACATGTGCTCCAACCAGCAACATATACTGCAAAATAATTCAACGAACATGAATTATAACAGACTAGGCGTATACGTCGCAACAAGTATTAGGGTGCAAGGTCAATCGCTGGCTGGACACATGACCTTGGCAGACGAGCGTATAGCCAACAGAACATTAATGAACAACATTTGAGAGGAGCGGGATTGCATGCGTATTTTATATCAATCATAATTTCAATTCAACCCCTTATTCTCAAGTGGCACAAAAGCTTAATGAAATAACAATTTCGTGCGTGTATTTATAATTAACAAAAACATAATTTGTGTTGTGGCAAAAATGCCAATTTCGCCAAACGGAAAGGCGAGACCGCCATTCCGCCGCCACAAAACGAAAGTGTCACTACCCGGTAGTCCGTTGCCACCTGCACGTCAGGAAATTAATGACCAGTTTATAGTGGCTACACTATCGAATAACTCAAGCCAAATTGGCTTCTGAAGCGGGCCAAATATCATGGATTGTACTGGTATAAACCATGCGAGTTCGATGTGAGACAGGTCCGAGCCGCCGGACATAATCCCCCGAGCAGACACGCGAATCCCTCGAGCCCTCAATCCAGACCGAGCGATATTATCTGCAACGACACATAAACAAAAAACGAATCCAAGGCAAGCGTCTGATCCCTAGAATGATGGGGTGGGTGGGGTGGGAGGGTAGTATTTGATGGTAAACTGGGTTACTGACGGTGTTTATTACATACATAAGCACATGTGAATACTAAATAAATTACTAAATTCCCTAGATAAGACCCAACAAAATTTAAATACTACAATAAAATAAAATTCAAAAACAACACTAGGCTGGACATATCACACAACATATATTACACATTTAAAACTCGTCAAGGGTAGAGGTGGTGCGAATATATCTCATATACGAATCCGAGGACCACCTCCCCATTATCTGGATGCGAGCGTCTGGCACGCCCGACATGGCAGCAGATGTCGCCGCGCCAATCCGAGAGGAATGCGATGAATAAAATGCTACAGGCAAACCACAAAAAACGACGGCTCGTTTTAGGGTTCTACTGAACTGCTGCCTCATTAGCAGCGTACAATCAAACTTACAAAAGAATGCGTGGCAGCCAGTAGGGCGCTTCTCTATGTAATGTATCACCGCACGGACGGGACATATGCTAGCATCACCACCACTAGGAATCACAATCTCACAACCTTTAGCCGACTGGTCGGTCTTAAACTTCCTAATAACTACCCGCAATCGTTGAAGAGCGCCCACGTGCTCTACACTAACGTCGCCAAGCAACAAGAGCGCCCGCCTACCTCGCCTAATGCATGTAAACTCACTTATTCGCAAAAAGCCAAAAAACGCCGTAAGGAAGGCGGCGCGAAATAATATAACGTCATAAGAGCTTGCACAAACGTGGGGTAACGCAGCGAGAAGTGCCTTAAGAATAGGAAGAGTAATAGGACATCTAGTGTCATGTCGCGCATGCCTACGGCTGCAACCTTCCAATAAACGGCGTACAACAAAATTATCAATAATGTTAGGAAGTCCCCGTGACTTCATTATGAAAGCAACGCCATGAATATATGTATTAATCGTAGAGCCTGCATAACCGTGCCAGGATAAGTAAGCAATAAATTGTGCTATCCACATCGGGAACCTTACCAATATCGTACTGGTACTGCAACCTAAAGCTTTCAAGGGCCGCCCATGCCTTATTGTATGTTGCATGCGTATTTTCCGCCCGGGATGCGGCAATCAGCCGATCCTGCTCTATGCGAAGCTCTCCCACAGATGGGCTGGCAGTGCATGACCGTTGAGGTCGGCTTCTGGCGCTAGGCGAGCAAATCTGTCCATCTGAAAACGAGAAAGCGAATCGGCAATGTCATTATGTGCCCCCGGTACGTAACGCGCCTTAAATTGTATATTGTACTGCAAGCATACCACAACTAAACGTCTAACCAGCTTCATAATCTCCCGACCTTTTGAAGTCTGCTTATTCACTACCTGCACGACTGTTTGGTTATCCGACCAAAACAATACACGACTATTAGCCAACTGCGAACCCCATATTTGCAGGCCTACGACTATTGGAAATAGCTCCAATAGGGCGATTGAATACTTTCGGGCCAACACCGTATCTGGCCATCGCCCCTGCGCCCACTTGCCTGCAAAGTATATGCCAAAACCTACGCTGCCCGCCGAGTCAGTATAAAACTGGAAATGCGAATTACTATGCCACTCAAAATCCATGAACATCACATTACCATTAAATTCCGACAAGAATATAGACCAAGCCCGCAAGTCGGCTTTGGCCCCTGCAGTAATGCGTACCCGATGATGCGGGCGACGGGCACCCTTGGTCAAATCGATCAGCCGTCGCAGGAAGGTCCTCCCAGGGGCCACCGCCTTGCATACAAAGTTAAGACTACCAATAATTGACTGCAATTGGCGAAGTGTCAACTTTTCGCATGTGAGCGCTTCTTGAAGCTGCGATTGCAACTTCTCGAGTTTAGCAGGCGGAATCCGTATGCGCTGCGCCGCTGCATCGATCTCTAGACCCAAGAAAGTGATGCTTGAAACTGGCCCCTCTGATTTCTCACCCGCAATGGGTACACCGAATCTCTCACACATGGCGAGAAAGCATCGCATTATGTCCGCGCACTCTTTTGCCGAGGCACCAGCAAAAAAGAAATCATCCAAATAATGTAGCACACGATTTGTACGTGCAATTTTGCGGCAGCAATACTCCAAGAATGTACGAAATCGCTCAAACAGTGCGCAGGAAATAGAGCAACCCATAGGTAGGCAGCGATCATAATAATATTTATCTCCAATACGAATACCGAGGAGCTCAAAATCCGCCGGATGGACTGGTAATAAGCGAAATGCAGACTTAATATCAGCCTTAGCCATTTGTGTGCCGGAACCTATTTCAGACACGAGCTTGACCGCCTCATCAAATGAGGTGTATGAGACAGAGCAATGCTCGTGGTCAATGAAATCATTAACCGAGGCCCCACGTGGTGCAGACAAATGTTGAATAAGGCGATATTCCCCGGGGGCCTGCTTTGGGACGAGTCCCACGGGCGAGCAACGAAAATTTGGGAGAGGGGGAGTTACAAATGGGCCCACGATACGGCCCAAGCCCAATTGTATCTCCTTATTCATCTCCTTAGCCATCAGAATGTCCTCATTCTGTCGCGCAGATAACAAATTCGTGGCCGACACAGCTCGGCGCTCGCCCTGAAAACCCAATGAAAAACCAAAACGAAAACCTTTAATTAGCAACGATGCATCATCCCGGTTAGGATACGTTCTCATAAAAGGGGGCTATCTTTTCTAGCTTTATAGGGGTTGGAGCCAACTCCCTATTAATTTGTACTATTTCCGCCAGCGCGCTTGCTGGCATCCAACTTGCATGTACTGGCACCGTGTGAGGTGGCTCCACATCGTGCGCACTTGTGGGGGTACTGGCAGCTGAAGCGGGTACACCCACCTCCGTTAAAGGCGAAGCAGTGCAGCGCTGTCTTATTGCCGCGGTAGCTACCGGCACGTCTGCTGGGCCCCTAGCTCCGCGTGCGGCTGGCCGCTCGTAATTAGCCCGAAAGGGCTGCATATAATCTAGCGAAGTGTCTGCAGTGGGACTGACGGCGGCGACTGTCAACCACAACCCCGTATCAATGACGGCCCATGACCGATGTGGTTGCCGCGCTTGCCGTAGGCGAAATTGAACGTCGTACGACCTCCAATTAAACCCCCCAAACCGAGTTATGGACCTAATGATATCCATGTATTTTAGCAGCTCCCTAGCACGCGTCGGGTGACGCTCCAAAAAGATGGATGCATAAATCATGAACACCGAAGTCCACTGCTCGATCGCTCCAATCTGCGGAATTTTATTCTGCGGTCGCAGCAGCAAAGATCCACCGGTTGGAGCCAAGCTGAATGTGGGGGAATCATCACCCCGCCCAGCATCTTTCCTGACCAGCATCCCCAGCTCAACATATTCCCCCTGCTAAATTTTCTCCTTAGTATTCCCAGCTACATCCGCCCCTAACTCATCGCACACGCAGCTCATTGCTGGTGTGTAACGGCCACCCGCCTCGCCTCCTACGCCGCAAAGCGCGGTATCTACATGGGCAGCTGCAGACGGGGTCGTGTCGACAATAATGGGAAGGAAGGGGGAGGTACCCCCATATCATGCTCAATATTGATATTGGAAGGTATAATAGGCCATGACAACTCACCGGGATTGACTGGCTCTGTATCTATGGGCGTTGGTCCAGGATCCAGTCCAGCGGGCAACTCTTTCATTTGAGCATTTATTCCGATTCAAATTCAAGTTAAAAAATACCTGATTTCAAGGATTCATATACAATTAAAAAACAAACATTAAACAGCTTATTACAAAAGCATTACAACTATTTACATGAACGGCATACACAAATAACACACACACATAGAAAAAGAGAAATGAAAGCGAGATTTTCAGTATGAACTATTCAAGAAATTTGTTTAAACAAATTATCAATTAATGATTTCGGAAAAGGGGTGCACAATTAAAAGCCATAAAGAGGCTTGATAAATTTCGTGCACACCAGATTATTTAGTTTAATTCATAAGTAATAACTTTAAAAGTTTGACAAGTCAAATGGTCTTTATAAAATAATCATAACATAATACCTAAGTAATTACTAATATATTAAAACAAAGAAACAACAATTGACGTTCTTTTTAAAAAGTGAAATATTTTAAAACGTAATTAATATTGAGTAATTAGATATTTCTTATACTGCATTTAAAAAATATTATTATGAGCAATAGTAAAATTATTAAAATCAATATTATTCCAGACTTCTGGTCCTGTGTTTCGTAGAGAATATTTAGATAAATCATTAGTGTATGTCCAGCGGTGGAATTTATTATAATTTCTAGTAGAATAACCGTGAATATTACGATTCAAAGTAAACATATTCATTAAATAAGAAGATAACATATTCAAATAGTAGCGTTGCATGAGGGATGCTGTTTGTAATACATTTATGTCTTTCAATTTCAGAGTATATAATCGTTTAAAAATTGGTGATGAATGCGATAAAAAATCCGAATTTGTACAAAATCCTATCGCTTTTTTCTGTAATATGAACAATGTATGTAAGTGGGTAGAGTATGTTTTAGCCCATATCACATTGCAATATGAAACATTTGATAAAATAAAAGCATTATAAATGTTGAACAAAATATACATAGGTAAATCATATTTTATACGATATAGTATGCCAACATAGCGAGATATTTTAGAACAAACAGCAGTAATATGGTCACTCCAAGTTAAAATCTCATTGATTCTTACACCTAAAAAGACTACCGATTTAGATTTGATCAAGGGGGTAGAATTCACTTGAATATTAATATTTTGTGGGACATTTACACTCTTTTTATGGAAATATATGTAATTAGTCTTAGTAATATTTAAAGACAAGTTATTGCACTTAAACCATTTTACAATATTATCAAAAATTTCATTTAAAGATTGAACTAAAATGTCAATATTATCATTATGGGCAAGAATAGATGTATCGTCTGCATAAAGAATAAAATCACAATCATGGCAAGCATTTACAACATAATTTATATACAATAAAAACAATAGTGGTCCTAAAATAGATCCTTGTGGCAATCCAGTTTGTACAGTTTTAAAAGATGATGCCAACTTATTAAAAACAGTAAATTGAAGACGATCTGTTAAATATGATTTAAACCAATTAAAAGACGTGCCACGTATACCATAATATTGCAATTTCTTTAATAAAATAGAGTGTGAAAGAGAATCAAAGGCTTTTGACAGGTCCATAAAAATTCCGATAACATGTTTTTGGTCATTTAAGTAATTAATAATTCTGTCATGTATTTCAATAACAGCCATTTCAGTTGAATAATTTGCACGAAACCCATACTGACCTTGATATAATACATCATGTTTATCTAAAAAATTATATAGCCTTTTATGCACTATCTTTTCAAGAATTTTTGAGAAACATGGTAAAATTGAGATTGGTCGATAATTAGTGCATCGTCCTTTTTATAAATAGGTACTACTTTTGAAATTTTTAATTTACTAGGTACATGACCACAACTTAATGACAAATTACATACATGTAAAAAGGGCTCAGCAATATAATAAAAAACATATTTGACGACATCGGCACTTATATCATCATACCCATTACTTTTCTAACTTTTTAATGTTTTACATACGTCTATGAGCTCATCTATTGTTATTGGATTAAAAAATAAGGTTTCGTCCAGAGGGCGATTCATATAACAGGTAAATTGAGAAGTATTCGCTACAGGATCATCACACACTTTATAACCAATAGAAACAAAATAATTATTGAAATGTTCAGCAATATCTTTCAGGGTCCGTCAAAATTGTATTTTCATAATTAAACGTGTTCGATTTATTCACAATCTTTTTATTACCTAATATTTCATTAATCATGGACCACGTTTTCTTAGCATTATTTCTCACAGTATCAAATTTATCTTTATAATATTTTCTTTTTGAACGCCGCAATAAACTGTTTAATTTATTCCGACATTTCTTATATTTCTTTTGTCTCCGTTCACATGGATTTCTCATATACTGTTTATAGAGTCTATTTTTCTTTTTAATTAATTTTAAAATATCAAATGTGACCCAAGATTTCTTAGGATTATTCTTTGTATCATTCTTTCGTTCAATCAATGGCAAATATTTATCATATAATTTTCCAAATATAGCAATAAATAGATCATAAGCTTTCTCTGGGTCTGTTTGAGAGTATACAACTGACCAATCAGTATCCTTCAAAGCACATAATAAACCATTCATATTTTCTTTACTTAATTTTCTATATTTTCCACTATTTTCTTTTAAATAATCAAAATCAAACTTAAAGTTTCCAACTGTTTGTGATACATTAAAAATAGGAAAGTGGTCTGGTGACATATGCTAATGAAAAATGTTAGTTTATTTATTATCTATAAGAGTTGCAGTTTGATTGGTAATCCGAGTTGGTCTATTGATTAATGGATAAAAGCCAGACGAAAAAATTGTATTCACAAAATCAGAAATGTGATTATTATCTTGACTTTTCAAAATATCAATATTGAAATCGCCCATAATGTAAGAACTGAAGTCTTTAATGACTTTTTCATTCAAAATGTTTTCAAAAGAAGATACGAAAAATGGAAGACTGGATTTAGGCTGACGATAAATCACCATAACAAATATATTTTTTGAATGTTTACAAATAATCTCAATACCAATAAACTGCACTCCTTCACATTGCTCTGAACAATCATGCACTTTGTATGGTAAGTCTTTACGTACATATAATCCGACTCCTCCACCACGTCCATTACTTCTATCTGAGCGTATAAAATCATACCCATCAATATCAAAGCTTACAATACTATTTGTCTTTAACCAAGTTTCGGATATGCCTATAATGGAAAATGAAAAATTCCAACTATTAATATAACTATGTATTTGATTACAATTGTGAGGCAGACTTCTTGCATTTATGTGCAACATACTAAATTGTTTGTCAGATTTTCCATCATCAAGGTGTTTAATTTCAGGTCTCAGTAAATACTGAACAGGAATATCACTATTTATATTTTCATTTGTATCATCATCGATGCCATACTGAAAGCATTCCGTATTCAAACGATTTTCAACATTTTCAGAAGAAATTGAATCTGTCTTTAACGAAAGCAAATCATAATCATCAATGCAGGCAAAAGGCAAACAATTAAAATAACTTAAAACGTCATTGTTGGTTTCTAGGTCAGGTGTTATTGGATGGTGTAAGGGTACATTTATGGTGTAAGGATACCTTTAAGGATACCTTTATGGAGAAGTCCAGTTTTGTGAGTGTTAGCAGTGTATTTGGGCTTACTGATGCAACATTTTGTAGTGACGATGGAGGTAAACGTTCACACATTGACATCCTGGTTACACCAACTTCACGAGTGCTCAACGTGGAGGCTTTCTCTATTCGCCAAGAAGAACCTATGAACACTTCTGACCATTTACCTATTCTGGGCTCCCTTCGATGGGGTGTGGAAGATCTGCTTCATCTGGGAGAATCTGCAAAGGGTCCAGAAGCGGTTCAGAGAGGCCAGAAGCATCAGCGCGTCAAGGTGAAATGGGCCCTGCATTCCAGTGCGGAGATAGAGGAGAGCTACACAAAGCAGCTGGATGTTTTTAGCAGCCAGATTATGTCAAGCCTGACAAATACTAATCCTTCTTTGCTGGGGCTTGAGGAAGCTCTAGATAAGTTAACTTCAGGCATGTGCTCTATCAGTAGCCTAAACATGCAGTGCTCCACTGGCGCTAGGAGGAAACACCAGAGGCAGGAATGGGATCCTGCTGTTGATGCATCCTATAAACGGATGAAAAAGACATGGTTTCTTTGGAAGCAAACTCAAAGAAGTAAGACCCACTGGCTTTGGAAGTCCTACAAGGCATCAAAGAGGACTTTTCGAGCGACACTGAGACGGGCAAGAAGACGCTGTGAGCTCTCCCAGCTGGCCCTGATTTAATCAGCACGCAAATCAGACACCAGGTTGTTCCACAGGCTGATCAAGGATTCCAGAGGAGATCAGGCAACCACTGACACTGACTCTATTATTTATAAGGATAGGAAGTATGATAACAATGCAGTTTTGCAAGGCTTCGAGGAGTACTTCTCTGATTTGTCAAGGGCAGATGTTTCCCATCGCCAAGAAAGTGTTCCTGCTAGTGTCAAGCAGATAGCCAGTTCCATAACGCCGGTCATGGTTGAGTTTTCTATGGATGACTTGACTGGAGCAATCAAGAAGTTGCATCGTAATAAGGCAGCTGGATATGACAACATCTCAGCTGAACATGTCATCTACTCTGGGCGTGCGACGAGATCTCCGCTGCTCTTCATCCTGAATTCTTTGTTATCTAGCGGGCACATCCCTCAGTCATTCAAGCGGGGAATCATCATCCCTATACATAAAGGGAAAGGGAAGTCCACTAGTGATCCTGGGAACTATATGGGTATCAGCCTAACATCCACCTTCTGTAAAATTGTGGAATTACTCTTGAAGCCCATCATCCTGGAGCTGTTGCAGGAGTCAGATGTTCCAGATGAACTTCAACACGGTTTTCAAGAGGATCACTCCTGCTCGCTGGCAGCAGTCTCGCTGAATTTTATTCTTGAGAGTAACATGAGGGTGAAGAAGCCAACCCTTGCTGCGTTTTTGGATGCAGCGAAAGCTTTTGACACGGTGTGGCATCAAGGTCTACTCTACAAGCTTTACCATATGCGTGTTACTGGTCAAATATGGTATATCCTCCTACAAATGTATTCTGGTTTGACTGCTGCAGTTTATTGGTCTAACAGTAACTGGTTTCCCCTGGAGCAAGGAGTCCGGCAAGGTGGCATTATTTCGCCTCTATTATACCTGGTGTACATTGATGACCTCATCAAGAAGCTGAGGAGAAGTGGTGTGGGCTGTAGACAGGTTGGCCGTTACGTTGGTACATTTGTGCTTGCGGATGATGTTGTACTGTTAGCGGATACTCCACAGGATTTATCACATATGCTTGACACTGTCTACTCATATACCCAGCAGTGGCACTATTCAATTAACCCTTCTAAAAGTGCTGTTGTTGTTTTTCGTAACAACAATCATGGGTCACACACACGTGGAAGTTCGGATCAATTAGCATCCCCGAGAAGGAAGAGCATCCCCATCTGGGTATTAAGAGATCTCCAACGCACATTAACTTGACGCATAGCATCATGCAGAGTGGTAGCAAGACTTTAACAGTCTAACTGGCTCGGGAGTTAAACGCCGAGGATTGTCGCCACCTATTCTTGCCCTTCTCTGGGAGATCTATGTTGTACCACGGATGTTATATGGTGTAGAAATTCTATACCTGCACAAGCAAGAGAGAGCTACACTGGACAAATATCAAAACTAGGTATTCAAGACTCTGCTGGGACTGCCCAGATCCACTTGTTCAGCAGCAGTCACCCTCCTTACAGGTCTTCCGCCATTGTCAACCACCATAGACCTGCTTAATCTCCGTCTTCTTGGCAAGCTGCTTGCTTTGCCTCACACCAGGGTAGAATCAAGGCTGTTCTATCATATGTTATGCCTTCATCCTCAATCCCCCACATTGAAGAGATTTAGAGAAACTCTACAAAAGTATCATCTGCCGGAGCTTGCCGAGCTTCCAGAGGAACAGATAACATACTTAACCTGGAAGAGGAGGGTATCTTGTGCGGCAGACCAGCACATAGCTTTCATCACAGCCCAGGAGGTTCAAGAACACTCTACCCTTTTCATTTTCGAAGGCGTAAATCTGCCCAAGGATCATTTAATCTTCCCTTCTATTGTCGACCCTCCGCATCTCAGGGAGGCTATTCTCATCAAAGCACAGCTGCTTACAGGCACGTACTTAACTAGAAATAGGCAGGCAAAAATTACTAGAAGTGTGGTTGATGTTACATGTCCGGGATGCCTTCAAGCTGTAGAGACTGTCACTCACTTTGTCAGCGTATGTGAGACCTACAAGATTGAGCGGGAGCATTTGAGGACATCTTTCCCAGCTGTTGTACTTTCATTCCTGGCTGGCCTCTCTTCTGCGGTGAAGGAAGTGGAGGAGACAAGGTTTATCCTTTTTGGTGTTTTGGATCATTCACATATAGTTATGCCAGATTATCTCTCTGTGACACTCCAGTTTATTTTGGATATTCATCGTAAACGAGCATTAATCCCACTGCTGGCACCTCGTCTTAGTTTACCATACTTATACAGTCTGTACTGAAATAGTACAGTTCTCCAGGCTGGAGGAATTCAAGAAGAAGAAGAAGAAGGTGGTATCTTCTAGGGTCATATGCTATCGAGGAATATTATCAAATTATGAAACAAAATTTAAAAAAGAAAGAAAAGGGGGAAATTAGAATGAACAAAATTCAACGAGTTACAAAAGAAAACAAACTATATATATATATGTACAATATCTTGGGATGTATGTGAACAAATTGACTACAGGGATAACTCTGACGTATCGACATTCTGTCGCCGTGGTCGAGTAGGACGTCGAGAGGCTGACCGAGACGACGTTGTGGCGCTACCCAGCTAGCCACCTGACGTCGTGCCATCGTTGGGCCGATGTCATTTTCGTTGTAAGGGGACGTTGGGCCAACATGCGACATGCGACGTCACCGAGACGTTAAAATGTCCGCCAGCCCAACATCAGCTCGGCGTCTTTTTTTAATGCTGGCCCAACGTCATTTAGCGATTTCGGCCCAACATCAATTATTGACAATGGCCCAATGTCAGTTCTAACGTAGGCCCAACATCGATTCCTGACGTTGAGAGAACATCAAGTTTTGACGTCGGCCCGACGTTAAAATGTCCGCCAGCCTAACATTGTCCCAACGTCATTTTGTGATGTCGGGCAAATGTTAATTTCCGACAATGGCCCAACACCGAATCCTGACATAGGACAGATATCAAATTCTGATGTGGGCTCGACGTTAAAATGTCCGCCAGCCCAACATCGTCACTACGTCATTTTGTGATATTGGCATAACGTCAATTTCCAACAATGGCCCAACATCAACTCATGACATTGGACCAACATAACATTATGATGTCGGCTCGAGGTTAAAATGTCCACTAGCCCAACAATGTCACGACATCATTCTGTTAAGTTGGTCCAACGTCAATTTCCGCCAATGGCCCAATATCAAATCCTGACGTTGGGCCAACATCAAATTCTGACGTTGGCCCGACATTAAAATGTCCGCCAGCCCGACATTAGCCCAACGTTATTTTTTATTGTTGGCCCAACATCAAAACTTGACGTTGGCCCAACATCAAATCTTGACGTTCGCCCGACGTTTGAATGTCCGCTAACCCAACATTGGCCCAACGTCATTTTCTGATGCTGGACCAACATCAAAATTTGACAATGGCCCAATGTCAAATGGCCAACGTAGGACCAACATCAAAAACGTAAAAAGAAATTAGAAAACATGCCTAGATTCCACGTCCGATCCATGCATTTTGTTTAACCTTTACACACATTCATTCATAAATCATAATTCTATAAATATCCTATTCCTATACCTATTGCCTACTCCTAAACCTATCATCCTATCATCCTACAAACATAGGTCGCAATCGGTATACTATATATACACCTCTTCTTAGCATGTATGTTTTGTCATAGTTAGTATTTGTAGAGCGTTGAATTTGAAATAATCCACCTTCAAATCATATTCATAACACTATTTAAGGTGTTATTTATATTCTTATATATCCTTCTAAATTATATACAGCAGCAAGGACATGACAAAAGTATATATTTTAATATAAATAATTCCAAAAATCGAAAATTTTCATTTCACTTACGATCGCTTATAATCGATCATGAATTTCCCGATAGCAATACTTCTTTTTTTTTTACTTTTGAATTACTAATGTTTGTAATCGATTAAACGAAATTCAATTCAGTATAGATTCTCAAAGCAAGTTATCAAAAATATAAGTACCCAGCTAGCTAACTGACGTCGGACCGGTGTCGGCAGGTCTTCGGCAAGATCGCGGTCGGCAAAAAGACGTCGCGCCAACATTACGCCAACGTCGAATTTAAGTTGGAGGTTTTGGAAATGAAATAAGTCGGAAAATGGTTGTAGTTGAATATCGTGCCGATGTCATTAAGTTGACGAAAAAAATACGTCTCAAATAAAACGTCGCGCTAAAATCGCACCAATGCCGAAACTGGTACCAATTTAAGAGCTTGATAGAGGGTTGTAATATTAATGTTGGGCCGATGTCAATAAACCAACATGAATATGACATCTCAAATATGACGTTGGGCCAATGTTGTACCGATGTCGGAATATATCATTTTAAGAGGTCGGTAAATGGTTGAATGTGGAATTGATGTCGGACGGATGTTATTAATTGGACATCAATATGACATCACAAATATGACGTCAAGCCGATATCGCGCCGATGTCAGAATTGGCAGCAATGACACGAGTCGGCAAATAGTCATGAAATCGATGTTCAGCCGATGTCAATATTCTGACATGAATATGTCATCTCCAATATGACGTCGGGATAATTTCGCGCCGATGTTGGAACTGGTAGCAATTAAAGAGGTCGGTAAATGGTTGTAACATTGATGTCGGACCAATGAGTTTTATTGGACATCCATATGACATCTCAATTATGACGCCAAAGCGATATCCTGCCGATGTCATAAATGGCACCAATGAAACTAATCATTAAATAGTCATTAAATGGATGTTGTGCCGTTGTCAATAATTCGACATGAATATGACATCTCAAATATAAAATCGGCCTTCTATCGCCCCGATGTTGGAACTGGTAGTAATTTAAGAGCTCGGTAAAATGCTGTGAAATTGATGTCGGGTCACAGTTATTAATTAGACATAAATATGACATCCAAAATATGACTTTGGGCCTATACCGCACAGATGTCGGAACTTTACGAAATTTTAAAGGTGGGTAAAAGGTTGTGAAATAGATGTCGGGCGGATGTCATTACTCCTACATAAATATGACATCTCTACTATGACGTCAGTCCGATATTGTGATGATGTTGTATCTGGTAGCAATTTAAGAGGTCGGTACATGGTTGTGAAATTGATGTCTGGCCAATGTTATTAATTGGACCTCAATATGACATCTCTATATGATGACGCCAAAGCGATATCCTGCCGATGTCAGAACTGACAGCAATTAAACAAGTCGGCAAATGGTCATTTATTTATTTATTTATTTATTTCAATATATTTTACCAGGGTGGCCCATTCAACAATAAGTTGGTCTCCCATGGGGCCCTGGGATACAGTATACAAACATTGTTGTTATAAAAACATGACTTTTAAACATCGTTACAAAAACATTTGAAATAAATTTTACGATTGTACATAAATATATAAATGTTTACATTAAAAGAATAAAAATATCAAGATACTGCAATTCATATACACACATTTTGAAGAAAAAAAAAGTCTAATAGGGTTTATTCATAATATAAAAAACAACATAAATGTTGCTCACATAATTATTTCATCACTTAAATAACAAATATAAAAATACTGAACAATACTTAATAGTAAGATATCACTCATTACAATTTTAGACTATATGGCAAGGTTTTTGAATAAATGTTGTTTCATTTTCTGTTTAAAAATATTCAAGGAATTTGAAGTTTTAATTTCAATGGGTAAATTATTCCAAAGGAATATAGAAGAATAAAATAAAGAATGTTTATATTGTTCTGTGCGAGCCCTAGGAATAATCACATTCAAATTTGCCGCGTGTCTAGTATTAAATGAATGAGTATCAGAAACAAAAACAAACGAATCATAATAAAAATTAGAGGAAAGACGATGAATACATTTGTACATAAATACACATTTAAAATATGTCACACGATCATTAAATGGTAGCCATTTTAACTGATTAAACATGTCCTTGGACGGGGTATGAAAATTACAGCATAAAATCATCCTTGCGGCCCTTTTTTGTAATTTAATAATACGTTCTGTTTGATGAATAGAATGAACCCCCCATATCTCGCAACAATAATCAATTTGAGATTGAATCAAACATAAATATAATAATTTCATAGTATCTTTTGGAACATAAGGCTTTATTCTCCTTAACATACTTAAACTAAAAAATACCTTTTTACATAAATAATCAACATGTTCTGACCAATTTAAATGTTCATCAATAATTACTCCGAGACATTTAATACTTTTACATTGTTCAATAATTGTTCCTTTAAATTTTATTTGCACATTTCCCTTATCAATTAATCTTTGCGGAGTACCTATAAATATTAATTTAGTTTTATCAACATTTAATGTCAATTTATTAGCATAGAGCCATAATTTAACATTATTCATATCTTCTTGTAATCTATTTTGAATATCAATTCCAGATGAACTACTATAATAAAGTGTTGTATCATCAGCATACATGGTTACATGACAATGTTTCAAAGCCATCACTAAATCATCAATATAAATCAAAAATAAAAGAGGTCCTAATATGGACCCTTGTGGTACCCCGAGGGATAGAGACCTTTCATCTGATAGAGTGTCACGGATTATAACTCTTTGACTCCTGTTATTTAAGTAGGAGTTAAACCAATTTATAACAGGGTCAGAGCAGCCTATCTTACGTAACTTGACAAGTAGGATTTCCGTATCGACAGTGTCAAAAGCGCGTTTTAAATCAATAAAAATAGAACCTATTACATGTCCGCTATCAATTGATTTCAACCAACTATCAGTCAAAGAACCAAGTGCTGCTGACGTTGAATGGCCAGGTCTAAATCCAAATTGAGAGTCATTCAAAACACTATGTGAGGATAAGTACGTATAAAGCTGCTTATGGACTATTCTTTCTATTATCTTGCTTACTACTGGTAATACAGGGTGGCCCAAAAAAAACGGAACGGGGCACTTCCCAAAATATAATACCACAATGTTTATGTTCATCGGATAGGGTGTCCTTTCCAATGAAAAATGATACCAAGAACAGTAATTTTGGTCAGGTCGTTTTTGTTTAAGGACGCAGTGAGTGAGACCATGTCAGGTGCCGATTTATGTCGATTTCGACCTAGTCAATGCCAGTTTAACCGCACTCTTTGCCCGTAATACAATTCAGCGACCAGGCCCATTCTCTCGGCACACGGCTGAGTGCACACTAACAATAGTGAGCGATGCTCAACGATATGAACGGCGGTTCGTGCAATTCATCAAGCGCTGGCACAATACAAATTGACAAAAAAGAGAACCTGACATGGTGTCACTCACAGGGCCCTAAAACAAAAACTACACGACCAAACTGACTGTTCTTGGTATCGTTGTTCATTTGAAAAGACACTCTATCAGATGGACATAATACATGTGTTACTTTATTTTGGGAAGTGCCCCGTTCCGTTTTTTTTGGGCCACCCTGTATAGATATAGGGCGATAGTTGTCTATTTTTTGATTTGCACCCTTTTTATACATAGGTCTTACTTTTGAACTTTTCCATTCATTTGGGTATATTCCAGAATTTAATAATAGATTAATTAATGTTGTTATACTTTTCAATATTTCATTTTTTGCAAGTTTCAAATGCGAAGCACTAATACCATCAATGCCAGTTGCTTTACAAGGGTCTAAATCTGAAAGTAATTTTAGTACATCATTTTCATTTACATCTTTAAATACAAACAATTCACTTGAATCTGTTTCCAATACAACATTTATAGACTGTATATCAACGTTAATATTTTGGTTTACAGTACACTTGTTGCCTTCATTCAAATCATTTACACATTCATTAAAAACATTAGAATCAATAAAGAAGTCATTAAATGTATTCGCAATGATATCATCATTATTACACATGTCTCCATCAATTTCAAAAACTACGGGGAGAGCAGAATTTTTATATGGTAATAGCTCTTTTAAACAAGACCACATTCGCTTTGGATCATTACTGTTTTCTTCAATTTTAGACACAAAATAATTTCTTTTTTCTTTTTCTAATAAAATGCTTACTTTGTTTCGAACCTTTTTATAATCCTTCCACATCTTCAAACATAATTGACTTTCTTCATAATTGAGCATATGTTGTTTCCTTTTCAATTTTAAAAATGTTCTATGTATAATATCACGTTTATTCATTAATTTTCTAATATCTTTTGTAATCCATGAATGTGACTTATCGCGAACTCTTTTCATTTTAGCAGGTGAAACCTCATCAATAATTGAGACAAATGTTTCTTTCCACACTTTCCAATATACATTCGCATCAATAACTTCATCGAGATGCGACCATGAGGTAGTTTGCAAGATACATAATAATTCAGTCATATTCTCTTGTTTATTTAACCGATATTTTATCACTTTACCTTTTTGAGTAGGACATTTATTTAATGATTTTATTCTACGAATAGCATACACAGAAAAGTGATCACTCAAAGATGTATGAATACATCCATGCTCAATTATATTCTCGTTTTTAGTTGTAAATATTGTGTCTATCAGGGTACTCGATTGGTGTGTTACACGAGTTGGTGTATCAATTAACTGTTGAAAATTATACAAATTCATTAAAAACATCATTTTTGAGAACAATGATGTATTAACCTTCTCTAAAAAATTGCAATTTAAATCACCTAAAATCAAAATTTCATTAGTGTTCTCTCCAGTAGAGTGCACTGATTCAATGATTTTTCTAAACTTTTCAACAAAAGACAAGTCGTAACCTGGGGGTCGATATACACAAAATAAGAGCATATCTTTTTGGAATGGTAAATATATTTGCAAACAAATCAGTTCTAAATCAACATTTTCAAATTCTTTTCGTCTAACGTAATGTAAAGTAGTAGAAATATAAACAGCTACGCCACCACCTGAGCGCGTTCTATCTTTCCGTTCAATACATAGACCATTAATAAGCAACTCTTCATTTGTAATTGAGTCATCACAAAATGTTTCATTTAAACATAACACATCAATTTTATTATTTGAGAATAAATCAACTAATAAACCAATTTTACTAACAAGACTTCGAATATTCATCAATACAAATTTGAGTCCTTTTTTCATTGGGGGAATTTTCCCTTCACTTAAAGTTATAATTCGACTATTTGTACATATTTTAGACGAAAATTCGGCATTGTCCTCTTTGCCTGAGGCCTAAAAGTGTGTATTAAGTTCACAAAATTTCGATTTATGTCCAAATTCTCGACATAAAAAACATTGAATTTTGGTACCATATCTGCAATGTTTCTGTTTGTGGTTTTTCTCGCCACAGTTGTAGCAACCACTATACAGTCTTGTATTTCGGAAGCTAGTGTATCGTGGTCGCCCCCCTTCGTTACTCGTGACGTCTCGGTTTGCTGCGACATCCGAGTAACTGCGGGATAGCGGGGAGGGGCTAGTGATGGCCTCGTATAATGGTGAATACGGGGCTCGTTGGTCTTTGTGGAGGTCGGGAATGTCAAGGGCCGGTGTTTTATTGATGTGTTGCTTGATCGAAGTTACAAACACCTTAGCACCAGCGGGGTTAAAATGTAGGCCGTCGGTTGTAAGATGCAATTCGACATCGACATCGCTATGGTCGATGAAACCCCATGCATGACACCGAGTAATCTCACGTAGCTTTGCATTGACTTCATTAATTTTGTTGCGAGTGCTAGTGTCGTTAGGACTTCTCCTGTGCACGATGGAGCTTATTGTAATCATCGTTACACTTTCACATGTTGACAAAACGTGTTCCCCCAGTGATTCTAATTGTGTTGCGATCACAGAGGGGTCGTTTGCTTCAATATTATTAGTACCTAGGTGAAAAACTACTTCTGACACATTGTGTTTGTTTGCGAGTTTTTTTGTTGTTGCAAAGGCGTCCCCGACCTTAGCACCAGGAATTGTTTTACATGCTACTCGTGATACTAGAGACAGTTTAGTCGGCTGAATAGATCT
Organism: Echinarachnius parma; assembly: GCA_037951105.1. Classification (NCBI taxonomy): domain Eukaryota; kingdom Metazoa; phylum Echinodermata; class Echinoidea; order Clypeasteroida; family Echinarachniidae; genus Echinarachnius; species Echinarachnius parma. The sequence continues at coordinate 117,281 of JBAMJV010002275.1, read as the reverse complement.
ACACATGGAGTCGCCAACAATCAAAACTTGTTTTTGTTGCTTAAAGCGAATTGATTGGGTTTGTTTGTATTCTCTCAACTGCTCGTCAATAGAAGCAGTGTATAACATTTCGTCATCGCTAACTTCCAGCTCGGCATCTGAAAACAGATCTTCCTCTTCGGCGTTGTCGACATCTGAAATCAGTTCAGCCGCTTCGGCATCGTTGACATCTGAAGACAGATCAGCAGCCTCATCGCCGATGTCGTCTGAAGACAGATCAGCAGCATCATCGTCGATGTCGTCTGAAGACAGATCAGCAGCCTCATCGTCGATGTCGTCTGAAGAAAGATCAGCAGCCTCATCGTAGATGTCGTCTGAAGACAGATCAGCGGCCTCAGCGTCGATGTCGTCTGAATGCAGATTATCATCTTCGGCGTTTTTATCTTCTGGAAGCAGACCGTCAGCCTCGGTGTTGTTGTCCTCGTTGTTTTTGTAGTTGTTTTGAAATCCTTCCTTTGGCTTTTTGTTCGATTTTGTTAACTGGTTGACTTTCTCTTTCAGTTCGTTAACATCGTTAGATAAAAAGCTAAGTCTGTCGAGGATTAGCGTGTCTCGACTGACACGGTTGATGCTTTCACGTTGGTATCAGGGTCAGGATTATCAGGCTTATCCGTGGGTTCGTTATCAATTGTGTTTATTTCTTCAGCCCAGTGTTGGTCCGTGTTATGGGCGCCATTTTGTATGTAAATCAAGCTATAGTGACGGGAAATGTTTAAGTTTAAGTTTGGGTATATAGAACAAAGTTCAGTAGTCAGATATTCGGATTCGTCTAACACAGCACAACGTACATCGTATTTGAATAGATGAAATAGTGCGGAGTTGATGCTCTGAATTGTTATGTTCTTTGGTAGTTTACAAGAAAACTGTTTAGTTCCTGGTGTCCCGTTAGAAGAGTTAGTTTTCAGTTTCTTGGTTTTCGCCATTTGAATACAACCATCATACGTGTCATTCTCATCACTTAAAGTCATGCACTTCTTGATATGAGTTCATGCACCACATGCATCACGTCTACATAGTAAATGGTCAATTCAGTTGGACATCTTAGACTCAGAGTCGATGTGCTTTCACTCCCTCAAATCTGCATAGTCGGGACTAGCGGAACATATATCACAATTATATACAAATATATATCTTCCTTCACAAAGTTCATGAAAACGTGATGATGATTCCGTATTTTCATTTAGTAGTAATGGGAAGATTTACAGAAGGATATGATGCAGAAAGTGACAGTTCACCAACATTTATCGCGGAAAATCAACAATTTTCGGCTGTTTTCACTTTCCGTAGTCCGCTATATGTCCGCTATATCATCACTTTATCATCACATTAAACTGATGTTGTGCCGATGTCATTAATCCGACATGAATAAGAGATCTCAAATATGACGTTGGGTCAATGTTGTACCGATGTCGGATCTGGCGACCATTTGCCGGCTTGTTTCATTGCTGCCAGTTCTGACATCGGCAGGATATCGCTATGGCGTCATCATTGAGATGTCATATTCATGTCTAATCATTGACTTCGGCACAACATCAATTAAATGACCATTTGCCGAGTTGTTTCATTGCTGCAAGTTATTACATCAGCCTGACATATTTATCACATTCATGTCTAATTAATAACATCGGACCGATATCAATTTTACTACCATTTACCGACCTCCTTAATTGCTATCTTTTCCGACATCGGCGCGATATTAGCCCGACGTCATATTGGAGATGGCATATTCATGTCGGATCATTGACATCGGCTCAACATCAACTTAATGACTATTAGCCGACTTGATTCACTGCTGCCCATTCTGACGTCGTAGGATTTCGGTTTGACGTAAAAATTGAGATGTTCTATTCTTGTCTCATTACTAACATTGTCCCGACATTAATTTCACAACCATGACTGACCACTGACTGAATAATTGATGTTGGGTCGAAATCGCAAAATGACGTTTGGCCAGCATTAAAAAAACAAAAACGCCGCGCTGATGTTGGGCTGGCGGACATTTTTACGTCGCGGCGACGTCGGATTTTTAATGTAGGCCCAACGTCTTCTTAAAACGACTTTTTACATTGGCCCAATGTTGGCACAACGTCAGGTGGCTAGCTGGGTAGCGACCTCTTAAATTGATACCAGTCCCAACATCGGCGCTATATTAGGTCGACCTCTTATTGGAGATGTCATATTAATGACATTGGGCCATTGTCAAATTTTGATGTTGGTCCAGCATCAAACGTCGGGCGAACGTCAAGATTTGATGTTGGGCCAACAATAAAAAAAAACGTTGGGCTAATGTCGGGCTGGCGGACATTGTAATGTCGGGCCAACGTCAGAATTTCATGTTGGCCCAACGTCAGGATTTGATATTGGGCCATTGGCGGAAATTGACATTGGGCCAACATCACAGAATGATGTTGTGACAATGTTGGGCTAGTGGACATTTTAACCTCGCGCCCATATCATAATGTTATGTTGGTCCAATGTCATGAGTTGATGTTGGGCCATTGTCAGAAATTGACGTATCACAAAATGACGTGGTGACGATGTTGGGCTGGCGGACATTTTAACGTCGAGCCCACATCAGAATTTGATATCTGTCCTATGTCAGGATTTGGTGTTGGGCCATTGTCGGAAATTGACATTTGCCCGACATCACAAAATGATGTTGGGACAATGTTGGGCTAGCGGACATTTTAACCTCGCGCCCACATCATAATGTTATGTTGGTCCAATGTCATGAGTTGATGTTGGGCCATTGTCAGAAATTGACGTATCACAAAATGACGTGGTGACGATGTTGGGCTGGCGGACATTTTAACGTCGAGCCCACATCAGAATTTGATATCTGTCCTATGTCAGGATTTGGTGTTGGGCCATTGTCGGAAATTGACATTTGCCCGACATCACAAAATGATGTTGGGACAATGTTAGGCTAGCGGACATTTTAACCTCGCGCCCACATCATAATGTTATGTTGGTCCAATGTCATGAGTTGATGTTGGGCCATTGTCAGAAATTGACGTATCACAAAATGACGTGGTTACGATGTTGGGCTGGCGGACATTTTAACCTCGAGCCAACCGCGATAAGCCGACATCCGGCCAACAACTTATGACATCGGCACGACGTCAGGTGGCTAGCTGGGTAGCCGGCGCACCTCTCCTCGAGCTCGTCTTCTGCTTGGCCTTTGGCATCTTGTAGCGCGTAGGGGAGACGAAATAATGTTTTACGGGGCCAGAAAGACCGACGAAATTGCCGCTATGATCTGGCAAAGTCTAAAAATGTATATAATATGCCAATATGTGTATGAAACCGTGATCAACCTCCCTCCAAGCCTAATTGAAACAAATCCCATCACACGCGAACCATTACCGTCGAAGTAAGCATACGACTATTTTAAAGTTGCATCCAATTCAAAGAAGAATAGTATTTACTGTCACTGAAACTCCAATTGAAAACTAACATTCAGCAATCGAAGTCCATTGTAGATATTTTTTCTCTAACCAACATAGATCGACATGCTTTCCGAAGAAACAACCATGAACGAATGAATCTCAAAGAAATAATTTTCTGAGTAAAAGTAAATACCATCTCAGAGAGGCAGGAAGCGGTATCAAGTTAAATGTAAACATCCGACCATGGCAGGAAAGGGGTTTCCAAAACATCCATCTCAAGTTGAGGAGGATCGGCTGATAAGCAACTAGATTGTTATCCATAGTCTAATTATACTTTACAATGCTAGTCTGTTGTTCAGACTGTGAAGCGAGTTATTTTATCACTAGCGAGCGAACCAAATCATATCCCCCTTAATCCTCCCTGATGTGGTTTTAAAATTTCCTCCCGGCCGGTAAGCGGGCCCTAAATTCTTGGTTCTGGAGTTAGAGTAACGTAACTTAACATCTGTCATGTCTTGTCGCGTTAAGTTTGATTAACAAAAACATGAACTCAACATTGAAATGTTCATTTGCTTTTTTCAAGCGCATTAAAAGTAAAATAAGTGTATGTCCTTACCCAAGAAGATTATATGATTTTTTATTAGAACAAATATGTATGCTTATCTATTTGATTGACACCCTATTTTTCTGAACTTGTTGAACAAACTAGCTGAACTATGATTTGAGCCAATATATTAAAGTAAACTAAATAAGATTGAACGATTCAAACTAAAAAGAAAAAGAAAACGAATAATGTCAATACCGTCAAAAACAACATCCTCGCCGATACCACTCAAGTACACTTATACTCGTTTAACATGTTTATATATCTGTGGATTATACAATTATGTCTATATGTAAATTATCATTTTGTACGTAAACTGGAGAAGTTAAACAAAGACTATGCTACATGCATGGTTAGCAAAATGAATAGCTCTCCATGCAGTCTTGTTGTCTTAACAAGGTCCATGCTAATACTGATTTAGTCATGTACGTGATAACAAGTGTTCCGTTTTGTTTTCTCCTTCTCCACCTCAATCACCATCTTGTTACCAATCCCAGATGCCCGTAAGTATTACATGTATGTCTCTAGTTGTCTTGAGTTAAAGTACAGTATTGTATATCATGAATGTAACATTGGGCAACATTTACAAATGTGTAGGCTTTGATATTATTAAACAAGTGTATCGGCTATATGTCAGACTTATATAAGTACAGCAGCTAAAAACTAATTGCCGATGTGTGTATGTGTTATAAATTATAACTTAAGGAATATTCTCAATTTCAGAAAAAAAACATAAATATCGTATAATAAGGTGTCATCGTCGTGTACCTTCAGTTCACGTGTATCTATTTATTTTGCACTTATTAACACGACATGAAATTAACATTGAAATGTTCATTTGCTTTTTTCAAGCGCATTAAAAGTAAAATAAGTGTATGTCCTTACCCAAGAAGATTATATGATTTTTTATTAGAACAAATATGTATGCTTATCTATTTGATTGACACCCTATTTTTCTGAACTTGTTGAACAAACTAGCTGAACTATGATTTGAGCCAATATATTAAAGTAAACTAAATAAGATTGAACGATTCAAACTAAAAAGAAAAAGAAAACGAATAATGTCAATACCGTCAAAAACAACATCCTCGCCGATACCACTCAAGTACACTGATACTCGTTTAACATGTTTATATATCTGTGGATTATACAATTATGTCTATATGTAAATTATCATTTTGTACGTAAACTGGAGAAGTTAAACAAAGACTATGCTACATGCATGGCTAGCAAAATGAATAGCTCTCCATGCAGTCTTGTTGTCTTAACAAGGTCCATGCTAATACTGATTTAGTCATGTACGTGATAACAAGTGTTCCGTTTTGTTTTCTCCTTCTCCACCTCAATCACCATCTTGTTACCAATCCCAGATGCCCGTAAGTATTACATGTATGTCTCTAGTTGTCTTGAGTTAAAGTACAGTATTGTATATCATGAATGTAACATTGGGCAACATTTACAAATGTGTAGGCTTTGATATTATTAAACAAGTGTATCGGCTATATGTCAGACTTATATAAGTACAGCAGCTAAAAACTAATTGCCGATGTGTGTTGTGTTATAAATTATAACTTAAGGAATATTCTCAATTTCAGAAAAAAACATAAATATCGTATAATAAGGTGTCATCGTCGTGTACCTTCAGTTCACGTGTATCTATTTATTTTGCACTTATTAACACGACATGAAATTAACATTGAAATGTTCATTTGCTTTTTTCAAGCGCATTAAAAGTAAAATAAGTGTATGTCCTTACCCAAGAAGATTATATGATTTTTGATTAGAACAAATATGTATGTTTATCTATTTGATTGACACCCTATTTTTCTGAACTTGTTGAACAAACTAGCTGAACTATGATTTGAGCCAATGTATTAAAGTAAACTAAATAAGATTGAACGATTCAAACTAAAAAGAAAAAGAAAACGAATAATGTCAATACCGTCAAAAACAACATCCTCGCCGATACCACTCAAGTACACTGATACTCGTTTAACATGTTTATATATCTGTGGATTATACAATTATGTCTATATATAAATTATCATTTTGTACGTAAACTGGAGAAGTTAAACAAAGACTATGCTACATGCATGGCTAGCAAAATGAATAGCTCTCCATGCAGTCCTGTTGTCTTAACAAGATCCATGCTAATACTGATTTAGTCATGTACGTGATAACAAGTGTTCCGTTTTGTTTTCTCCTTCTCTACCTCAATCACCATCTTGTTACCAATACCAGATTCCCGTAAGTATTACATGTATGTCTCTAGTTGTCTTGAGTTAAAGTACAGTATTGTATATCATGAATGTAACATTGGGCAACATTTACAAATGTGTAGGCTTTGATATTATTAAACAAGTGTATCGGCTATATGTCAGACTTATATAAGTACAGCAGTTAAAAAACTAATTGCCGATGTGTGTATGTGTTATAAATTATAACTTAAGGAATATTCTCAATTTCAGATTAAAAAAACATAAATATCGTATAATAAGGTGTCATCGTCGTGTACCTTCAGTTCACGTGTATCTATTTACTTTGCACTTATTAACACGACATGAAATTAACATTGAAATGTTCATTTGCTTTTTTCAAGCGCATTAAAAGTAAAATAAGTGTATGTCCTTACCCAAGAAGATTATATGATTTTTGATTAGAACAAATATGTATGTTTATCTATTTGATTGACACCCTATTTTTCTGAACTTGTTGAACAAACTAGCTGAACTATGATTTGAGCCAATGTATTAAAGTAAACTAAATAAGATTGAACGATTCAAACTAAAAAGAAAAAGAAAACGAATAATGTCAATACCGTCAAAAACAACATCCTCGCCGATACCACTCAAGTACACTTATACTCGTTTAACATGATTATATATCTGTGGATTATACAATTATGTCTATATATAAATTATCATTTTGTACGTAAACTGGAGAAGTTAAACAAAGATTACGCTACATGCATGGCTAGCAAAATGAATAGCTCTCCATGCAGTCTTGTTGTCTTAACAAGATCCATGCTAATACTGATTTAGTCATGTACGTGATAACAAGTGTTCCGTTTTGTTTTCTCCTTCTCCACCTCAATCACCATCTTGTTACCAATAACAGTGCTCAGTAAGTATTACATGTATGTCTCTAGTTGTCTTGAGTTAAAGTACAGTATTGTATATCATGAATGTAACATTGGGCAACATTTACAAATGTGTAGGCTTTGATATTATTAAACAAGTGTATCGGCTATATGTCAGACTTATATAAGTACAGCAGCTAAAAACTAAGTGCCGATGTGTGTATGTGTTATAAATTATAACTTAAAGAATATTCTCAGTTGCAGGAAAAAAAACATAAATATCGTATAATAAGATGTCATCGTCGTGTATCTTCAGTTCACGTGTATCTATTTACTTTGCACTTATTAACACGACATGAAATTAACATTGAAATGTTCATTTGCTTTTTTCAAGCGCATTAAAAGTAAAATAAGTGTATGTCCTTACCTAAGAAGATTATATGATTTTTGATTAGAACAAATATGTATGTTTATCTATTTGATTGACACCCTATTTTTCTGAACTTGTTGAACAAACTAGCTGAACTATGATTTGAGCCAATATATTAAAGTAAACTAAATAAGATTGAACGATTCAAACTAAAAAGAAAAAGAAAACGAATAATTTCAATACCGTCAAAAACAACATCCTCGCCGATACCACTCAAGTACACTGATACTCGTTTAACATGTTTATATATCTGTGGATTATACAATTATGTCTATATATAAATTATCATTTTGTACGTAAACTGGAGAAGTTAAACAAAGAGTACGCTACATGCATGGCTAGCAAAATGAATAGCTCTCCATGCAGTCTTGTTGTCTTAACTAGATCCATGCTAATACTGATTTAGTCATGTACGTGATAACAAGTGTTCCGTTGTGTTTTCTCCTTCTCCACATCAATCACCATCTTGTTACCAATACCAGATTCCCGTAAGTATAACATGTATGTCTCTAGTTGTCTTGAGTTAAAGTACAGTATTGTATATCATGAATGTAACATTGGGCAACATTTACAAATGTGTAGGCTTTGATATTATTAAACAAGTGTATCGGCTATATGTCAAACTTATATAAGTACAGCAGCTAAAAATAATTGCCGATGTGTGTATGTGTTATAAATTATAACTTAAGGAATATTCTCAATTTCAGATAAAAAAACATAAATATCGTATAATAAGGTGTCATCGTCGTGTACCTTCAGTTCACGTGTATCTATTTATTTTGCACTTATTAACACGACATGAAATTAACATTGAAATGTTTCATTTGCTTTTTTCAAGCGCATTAAAAGTAAAATAAGTGTATGTCCTTACCCAAGAAGATTATATGATTTTTGATTAGAACAAATATGTATGTTTATCTATTTGATTGACACCCTATTTTTCTGAACTTGTTGAACAAACTAGCTGAGCTATGATTTGAGCCAATGTATTAAAGTAAACTAAATAAGATTGAACGATTCAAACTAAAAAGAAAAAGAAAACGAATAATGTCAATACCGTCAAAAACAACATCCTCGCCGATACCACTCAAGTACACTTATACTCGTTTAACATGTTTATATATCTGTGGATTATACAATTATGTCTATATATAAATTATCATTTTGTACGTAAACTGGAGAAGTTAAACAAAGATTACGCCACATGCATGGCTAGCAAAATGAATAGCTCTCCATGCAGTCTTGTTGTCTTAACAAGATCCATGCTAATACTGATTTAGTCATGTACGTGATAACAAGTGTTCCGTTTTGTTTTCTCCTTCTCCTCCTCAATCACCATCTTGTTACCAATAACAGTGCTCAGTAAGTATTACATGTATGTCTCTAGTTGTCTTGAGTTAAAGTACAGTATTGTATATCATGAATGTAACATTGGGCAACATTTACAAATGTGTAGGCTTTGATATTATTAAACAAGTGTATCGGCTATATGTCAGACTTATATAAGTACAGCAGCTAAAAACTAAGTGCCGATGTGTGTATGTGTAATAAATTATAACTTAAGGAATATTCTCAATTGCAGATAAAAAAAAAATAAATATCGTAAGATAAGGTGTCATCGTCGTGTACCTTCAGTTCACGTGTATCTATTTACTTTGCACTTATTAACACGACATGAAATTAACATTGAAATGTTCATTTGCTTTTTTCAAGCGCATTAAAAGTAAAATAAGTGTATGTCCTTACCCAAGAAGATTATATGATTTTTGATTAGAACAAATATGTATGTTTATCTATTTGATTGACACCCTATTTTTCTGAACGTGTTGAACAAACTAGCTGAACTATGATTTGAGCCAATATATTAAAGTAAACTAAATAAGATTGAACACTTCAAAATAAAAAGAAAAAGAAAACGAATAATGTCAATACCGTCAAAAACAACATCCTCGCCGATACCACTCAAGTACACTGATACTCGTTTAACATGTTTATATATCTGTGGATTATACAATTATGTCTATATATAAATTATCATTTTGTACGTAATCTGGAGAAGTTAAACAAATACCATCTTGTTACCGATACCAGAATCCGGTAAGTATTACATGTATGTCTCTAGTTGTCTTGAGTTAAAGTACAGTATTGTATATCATGAATGTAACATTGGGCAACATTTACAAATGTGTAGGCTTTGATATTATTAAACAAGTGTATCGGCTATATGTCAAACTTATATAAGTACAGCAGCTAAAAATAATTGCCGATGTGTGTATGTGTTATAAATTATTACTTAAGAAATATTCTCAATTGCAGATAAAAAAAACATAAATATCGTATAATAAGGTGTCATCGTCGTGTACCTTCAGTTCACGTGTATCTATTTACTTTGCACTTATTAACAGTAGACATGTAATCAACATTGAAATGTGCATTTGCTTTTTTCAAGCGCATTAAAAGTAAAATAAGTGTATGTCTTTACCCAAGAAGATTATATGACTTTTGAGAACAAATATGTATGTTTATCTATTTGTTTGATACCCTATTTTTCTGAACTTGTTGAACAACTCAAGTACACTCATATTCGTTTAACATGTTTATATATCTGTGGATTATACAATTATGTCTATATATAAATTATCTTTTTGTACGTAAACCGGAGAAGTTAAACAAAGATTACGCTACATGCATGGCTAGCAAAATGAATAGCTCTCCATGCAGTCTTGTTGTCTTATCAAGATCCATGCTAATACTGATTTAGTCTTGTACGTGATAACAAGTGTTCCGTTTTGTTTTCTCCTTCTCCACCTCAATCACCATCTTGTTACCGATACCAGAACGCGGTAAGTATTACATGTATGTCTCTAGTTGTCTTGAGTTAAAGTACAGTATTGTATATCATGAATGTAACATTGGGCAACATTTACAAATGTGTAGGCTTTGATATTATTAAACAAGTGTATCGGCTATATGTCAGACTTATATAAGTACAGCAGCTAAAAAACTAATTGCCGATGTGTGTATGTGTTATACATTATAACTTAAGGAATATTCTCAATTGCAGATAAAAAAAAAAAAAATATCGTATAATAAGGTGTCATCGTCGTGTACCTTCAGTTCACGTGTATCTATTTATTTTGCACTTATTAACACGACATGAAATCAACATTGAAATGTTCATTTGCTTTTTTCAAGCGCATTAAAAGTAAAATAAGTGTATGTCCTTACCCAAGAAGATTATATGATTTTTGATTAGAACAAATATGTATGTTTATCTATTTGTTTGACACCCTATTTTTCTGACTTGTTGAACAAACTAGCTGAACTATGATTTGAGAATGTTTGAATAGTTACGCTATATGCATGGATATTGTTATAGGTAAATAAATTACTCCCTATGAAGCCCCCCCAAAGAAGAGCAAGGCTAACGCTAACGCCTATAATGTATTCTTTATTGTTTTCTCTTTCTAAAATTCAACCACCACCTTACTACCGATACTAGAATCGCGTAAGTATGATTATGTCTGACTACAGTGGTCTTGAGTAGACGTACTGTAAAATAATGTACATCAAGAATGTAACTTTGGGCAACATACATGTAGGTGTAAGCACCATATTATATAACAAGCAAATCGGCTATCGACATCAAATGGCATCAGACAGTACTAAACAAGAGAATAGATGACACCAATGTCGATTTGACAATTTGTTAGAAATTGTGACTAAAGGAATATTCTCACCTATAGGTAGAAAAACGTCAATACCTTTGAACGGGGTGTCCTCCATTTCATGTGTATCTATTTTTGTTTGCATTTATTAACAAGACATCAAATCAACATTAAAATGTTCATTTGCTAATTCAAGTGCATTAAAAGTAAAGTAAGTGACATATGTTCTTACCCAAGAAGTTTATATGACTTTTGATTGAAAACAATTGTATGTTTATCTATTTGTTTGACACCCTATTTTTCTGAGCTTGTTGAACAAACTAGCTGAACTATGATTTGAGCCAATGTGTTAAAGTAAACTAAATAAGATTGAACGATTTAAACTAAACAGAAAATAAAACAAATAACGTCAATACCGTCAAAAGGAGTAATTTCGCCTATACCACTCAATGCAAGTATAAATACTCGTTCAACATGTTTATATTACTGTGTATTATACAATTATGTATGTGTATATAAATAATCTTTTTGTACATGAACTGGAGAAGTTAAACAAAGATTACGCTACATGCATGGCTAGCAAAATGAATAGCTCTCCATGCAGTCTTGTTCCCTTAACAAGATCCATGCTAATACTGATTTAGTCATGTACGTGATAACAAGTGTTCCGTTTTGTTTTCTCCTTCTCCACCTCAATCACCATCTTGTTACCGATACCAGCACCCCGTAAGTATTACATGTATGTCTCTAGTTGTCTTGAGTTAAAGTACAGTATAGTATATCATGAATGTAACATTGGGCAACATTTACAAATGTGTAGGCTTTGATATTATTAAACAAGTGTATCGGCTGTATGTCAGACTTATATAAGTACAGCAGCTAAAAACTAATTGCCGATGTGTGTATGTGTTATAAATTATAACTTAAGGAATATTCTCAATTGCAGATAAAAAAAACATGAATATCGTATAATAAGGTGTCATCGTCTTGTACCTTTAGTTCACGTGTATCTATTTACTTTGCACTTATTAACAAGACATGAAATCGGGTGCGGTTCGTTATTCCGAAGGTTCGTTATTCCGAAGGTTTGTTATTCCAAAGGTTCGTTATTCCGAACACGCAAATTTCCTATACCTGAGTGTTCGTTAATCCGAAAATGAAATAGGGTTCGTTAATCCGAACATTTGTTGCATTATTCCGAAGGTTCGTTATTCCGAAGGTTCGTTATTCCGAAGGTTCGTTATTCCGAAGGTTCGTTATTCCGAAGGTTCGTTATTCCGAAGGTTCGCTATTCCTAAAATGAAATCGGGTTCGTTATTCCGAAGGTTCGTTATTCCGAAGGTTCGTTATTCCGAGGGTTCGTTATTCCGAAGGTTCGCTATTCCTAAAATGAAATCGGGTTCTTTAATCCGAAAATGAATTTGGGTTTGTTATAATGCTATAATTTCATATAAAGAGATAAAATAAACTTAAATGTTTGATTGGTCTGGCCAAGGGAGGGAAAGGAGGAGGGGTATGCTTAATGCAGGCTGTAAATTAAATAAACAAAACACAAACTATAGTATTATAACAAGCCCGATTTAATTTTCGGAATAACGAACCCGATTTTATTTTCGGATCAACGAACCTTCGGAATAACGAACCTTCGGAATAACGAACCTTCGGAATAACGAACCCGATTTTATTTTCGGATAAACGAACCTTCGGAATAACGAACCTTCGGAATAACGAACCTTGGGAATAACGAACCTTCGGAATAACGAACCTTCGGAATAACGAACCCGATTTTATTTTCGGATAAACGAACCTTCGGAATAACTGAACCTTCGGAATAACGAACCTTCGGAATAACGGACTGTAACCATGAAATCAACATTGAAATGTTCATTTGCTTTTAATAATAATAATAATAATATAGTTACTTATATAGCGCTAAATACATAAGTTTCATAGCGCTTTACACTATTATTACCCCGGTCATAGGATACAATGCAAACCAGCACACATTGTGTGCACCATCTCCACTCCCTGGGGAGCATTCCTTCCAAGCGCTCATGGGCTTAAGAAGATCGTTCACATAAAGGCTTTCACCTCCTACCGGTCCCCATTTATACACCTGGGTAGAGAGCAGCAATAGTGGATAAATTGTCTTGCTGAAGGACAAACGCGGTGGGCAGGGTTCGAACCCGGGATCTCACGATTGGAAAGCGCGCGCTCAACCAATGTTGTCAAGCGCATTCAAAGTAAAATAAGTGTATGTCCTTACCCAAGAAGATTATATGACTTTTGATTAGAACAAATATGTAGGTTTATCTTTATGTTTTACACCCTATTTTTCTGAACTTGTTGAACAAACTAGCTGAACTATGATTTGAGCCAATGTATTAAAGTAAACTAAATAAGATTGAACGATTCAAACTAAAAAGAAACAGAAAACGAATAATGTCATTACCGTCAAAAACAACATCCTCGCCGATACCACTCAAGTACACTGATACTCGTTTAACATGTTTATATATCTGTGGATTATACAATTATGTCTATATATAAATTATCATTTTGTACGTAAACTGGAGAAGTTAAACAAAGATTGCTACATGCATGGCTAGCAAAATGAATAGCTCTCCATGCAGGCTTGTTGCCTTAACAAGATCCATGCTAATACTAATTTAGTCATGTACGTGATAACAAGACAGTGTTCCGTTTTGTTTTCTCCTTCTCCACCTCAATCACCATCTTGTTACCGATACCAGAACGCGGTACGTATTACATGTATGTCTCTAGTTGCCTTGAGTTAAAGTACAGTATTGAATATGATGAATGTAACATTGGGTAACATATACAAATGTGTAGGCTTTGATATTATTAAACAAGTGTATCGGCTATATGTCAGACTTAGATAAGTACAGCAGCTAAAAAACTAATTGCCGATGTGTGTATGTGTTATACATTATAACTTAAGGAATATTCTCAATTGCAGATAAAAAAACATAAATATCGTATAATAAGGTGTCATCGTCGTGTACCTTCAGTTCACGTGTATCTATTTATTTTGCACTTATTAACACGACATGAAATTAACATTGAAATGTTCATTTGCTTTTTTCAAGCGCATTAAAAGTAAAATAAGTGTATGTCCTTACCCAAGAAGATTATATGATTTTTGATTAGAACAAATATGTATCTTTATCTATTTGATTGACACCCTATTTTTCTGAACTTGTTGAACAAACTAGCTGAACTATGATTTGAGCCAATGTATTAAAGTAAACTAAATAAGATTGAACGATTCAAACTAAAAAGAAAAAGAAAACGAATAATGTCAATACCGTCAAAACAACATCCTCGCCGATACCACTTAAGTACACTTATACTCGTTTAACATGATTATATATCTGTGGATAATACAATTATGTCTATATATAAATTATCATTTTGTACGTAAACTGGAGAAGTTAAACAAAGATTACGATACATGCATGGCTAGCAAAATGAATAGCTCTCCATGCAGTCTTGTTGTCTTAACAAGATCCATGCTAATACTGATTTAGTCATGTACGTGATAACAAGTGTTCCGTTTTGTTTTCTCCTTCTCCACCTCAATCACCATCTTGTTACCAATAACAGTGCTCAGTAAGTATTACATGTAGGTCTCTAGTTGTCTTGAGTTAAAGTACAGTATTGTATATCATGAATGTAACATTGGGCAACATTTACAAATGTGTAGGCTTTAATATTATTAAACAAGTGTATCGGCTATATGTCAGACTTATATAAGTACAGCAGCTCAAAACTAAGTGCCGATGTGTGTATGTGTTATAAATTATAACTTAAGGAATATTCTCAATTGCAGATAAAAAAAAACATAAATATCGTATAATAAGGTGTCATCGTCGTGTACCTTCAGTTCACGTGTATCTATTTACTTTGCACTTATTAACACGACATGAAATTAACATTGAAATGTTCATTTGCTTTTTTCAAGCGCATTCAAAGTAAAATAAGTGTATGTCCTTACCCAAGAAGATTATATGATTTTTGATTAGAACAAATATGAATGTTTATCTATTTGATTGACACCCTATTTTTCTGAACTTGTTGAACAAACTAGCTGAACTATGATTTGAGCCAATATATTAAAGTAAACTAAATAAGATTGAACGATTCAAACTAAAAAGAAAAAGAAAACGAATAATGTCAATACCGTCAAAAACAACATCCTTGCCGATACCACTCAAGTACACTTATACTCGTTTAACATGTTTATATATCTGTGGATTATACAATTATGTCTATATATAAATTATCATTTTGTACGTAAACTGGAGAAGTTAAACAAAGACTACGCTACATGCATGGCTAGCAAAATGAATAGCTCTCCATGCAGTCTTGTTGTCTTATCAAGATCCATGCTAATACTGATTTAGTCATGTACGTGATAACAAGTGTTCCGTTTTGTTTTCTCCTTCTCCACCTCAATCACCATCTTGTTACCAATACCAGATTCCCGTAAGTATTACATGTATGTCTCTAGTTGTCTTGAGTTAAAGTACAGTATTGTATATCATGAATGTAACATTGGGCAACATTTACAAATGTGTAGGCTTTGATATTATTAAACAAGTGTATCGGCTATATGTCAGACTTATATAAGTACAGCAGCTAAAAACTAATTGCCGATGTGTGTATGTGTTATAAATTATAACTTAAGGAATATTCTCAATTTCAAATAAAAAACATAAATATCGTATAATAAGGTGTCATCGTCGTGTACCTTCAGTTCACGTGTATCTATTTATTTTGCACGTATTAACACGACATGAAATTAACATTGAAATTTTAATTTGCTTTTTTCAAGCGCATTAAAAGTAAAATAAGTGTATGTCCTTACCCAAGAAGATTATATGATTTTTGATTAGAACAAATATGTATGTTTATCTATTTGATTGACACCCTATTTTTCTGAACTTGTTGAACAAACTAGCTGAACTTTGATTTGAGCCAATGTGTTAAAGTAAACTAAATAAGATTGAACGATTCAAACTAAAAAGAAAAATAAAACGAATAATGTCAATACCGTCAAAAACAACATCCTAGCCGATACCACTCAAGTACACTTATACTCGTTTAACATGTTTATATATCTGTGGATTATACAATTATGTCTATATGTAAATTATCATTTTGTACGTAAAGTGGAGAAGTTAAACAAAGACTATGCTACATGCATGGCTAGCAAAATGAATAGCTCTCCATGCAGTCTTGTTGTCTTAACAAGTTCCATGCTAATACTGATTTAGTCATGTACGTGATAACAAGTGTTCCGTTTTGTTTTCTCCTTCTCCACCTCAATCACCATCTTGTTACCAATACCAGATTCCCGTAAGTATTACATGTATGTCTCTAGTTGTCTTGAGTTAAAGTACAGTATTGTATATCATGAATGTAACATTGGGCAACATTTACAAATGTGTAGGCTTTGATATTATTAAAACAAGTGTATCGGCTATATGTCAGACTTATATAAGTACAGCAGCTAAAAACTAATTGCCGATGTGTGTATGTGTTATAAATTATAACTTAAGGAATATTCTCAATTTCAGATAAAAAAACATAAATATCGTATAATAAGGTGTCATCGTCGTGTACCTTCAGTTCACGTGTATCTATTTATTTTGCATTTATTAACACGACATGAAATTAAAATTGAAATGTTCATTTGCTTTTTTCAAGCGCATTAAAAGTAAAATAAGTGTATGTCCTTACCCAAGAAGATTATATGATTTTTGATTAGAACAAATATGTATGTTTATCTATTTGATTGACACCCTATTTTTCTGAACTTGTTGAACAAACTAGCTGAACTATGATTTGAGCCAATATATTAAAGTAAACTAAATAAGATTGAACCATTCAAACTAAAAAGAAAAAGAAAACGAATAATGTCAATACCGTCAAAAACAACATCCTCGCCGATATCACTCAAGTACACTGATACTCGTTTAACATGTTTATATATCTGTGGATTATACAATTATGTCTATATATAAATTATCATTTTGTACGTAAACTGGAGAAGTTAAACAAAGACCATGTTGTTACCGATAACAGAATCCGGTAAGTATTACATGTATGTCTCTAGTTGTCTTGAGTTAAAGTACAGTATTGTATATCATGAATGTAACATTGGGCAACATTTACAAATGTGTAGGCTTTGATATTATTAAACAAGTGTATCGGCTATATGTCAAACTTATATAAGTACAGCAGCTAAAAACTAATTGCCGATGTGTGTATGTGTTATAAATTATAACTTAAGAAATATTCTCAATTGCAGATAAAAAAAACATAAATATCGTATAATAAGGTGTCATCGTCGTGTACCTTCAGTTCACGTATATCTATTTACTTTGCACTTATTAACAGTAGACATGAAATCAACATTGAAATGTGCATTTGCTTTTTACAAGCGCATTAAAAGTAAAATAAGTGTATGTCCTTACCCAAGAAGATTATATGACTTTTGAGAACAAATATGTATGTTTATCTATTT
Source organism: Echinarachnius parma (assembly GCA_037951105.1). Classification (NCBI taxonomy): domain Eukaryota; kingdom Metazoa; phylum Echinodermata; class Echinoidea; order Clypeasteroida; family Echinarachniidae; genus Echinarachnius; species Echinarachnius parma. Next base: position 99,519 of record JBAMJV010002275.1, on the reverse strand, counting down.
GTTTGACACCCTATTTTTCTGAACTTGTTGAACAAACTAGCTGAACTATGATTTGAGCCAATGTATTAAAGTAAACTAAATAAGATTGAACGATTCAAACTAAAAAGAAAAAGAAAACGAATAATGTCAATACCGTAAAAAACAACATCCTCGCCGATACCACTCAAGTACACTCATATTCGTTTAACATGTTTATATATCTGTGGATTATACAATTATGTCTATATATAAATTATCTTTTTCTACGTAAACTGGAGAAGTTAAAAAAAGATTACGCTACATGCATGGCTAGCAAAATGAATAGCTCTCCATGCAGTCTTGTTGTCTTATCAAGATCCATGCTAATACTGATTTAGTCATGTACGTGATAACAAGTGTTCCGTTTTGTTTTCTCCTTCTCCACCTCAATCACCATCTTGTTACCGATACCAGAACGCGGTAAGTATTACATGTATGTCTTTAGTTGTCTTGAGTTAAAGTACAGTATTGTATATCATGAATGTAACATTGGGCAACATTTACAAATGTGTAGGCTTTGATATTATTAAACAAGTGTATCGGCTATATGTCAGACTTATATAAGTATAGCAGCTAAAAAACTAATTGCCGATGTGTGTATGTGTTATACATTATAACTTAAGGAATATTCTCAATTGCAGATAAAAAAACATAAATATCGTATAATAAGGTTTCATCGTCGTGTACCTTCAGTTCAGGTGTATCTATTTACTTTGCACTTATTAACAAGACATGAAATCAACATTGAAATGTTCATTTGCTTTTTTCAAGCGCATTCAAAGTAAAATAAGTGTATGTCCTTACCCAAGAAGATTATATGACTTTTGATTAGAACAAATATGCATGTTTATCTTTTTGTTTGGCACCCTATTTTTCTGAACTTGTTGAACAAACTAGCTGAACTATGATTTGAGCCAATGTATTTAAGGAAACTAAATAAGATTGAACGATTCAAACTAAAAAGAAAAAGAAAAAGAATAATGTCAATACCGTCAAAAACAACATCCTCGCCGATACCACTCAAGTACACTTATACTCGTTTAACATGTTTATATATCTGTGGATTATACAATTATGTCTATATATAAATTATCATTTTGTACGTAAACTGGAGAAGTTAAAAAAAGATTACGCTACATGCATGGCTAGCAAAATGAATAGCTCTCCATGCAGTCTTGTTGTCTTATCAAGATCCATGCTAATACTGATTTAGTCATGTACGTGATAACAAGTGTTCCGTTTTGTTTTCTCCTTCTCCACCTCAATCACCATCTTGTTACCGATACCAGAACGCGGTACGTATTACATGTATGTCTCTAGTTGCCTTGAGTTAAAGTACAGTATTGAATATCATGAATGTAACATTGGGCAACATATACAAATGTGTAGGCTTTGATATTATTAAACAAGTGTATCGGCTATATGTCAGACTTATATAAGTACAGCAGCTAAAAACTAATTGCCGATGTGTGTATGTGTTATAAATGATAACTTAAGGAATATTCTCAATTGCAGGAAAAAAAACATAAATATCGTATAATAAGGTGTCGTCGTCGTGTACCTTCAGTTCACGTGTATCTATTTACTTTGCACTTATTAACAAGACATGAAATCAACATTGAAATGTTCATTTGCTTTTTTCAAGCGCATTAAAAGTAAAATAAGTGTATGTCCTTACCCACGAAGATTATATGACTTTTGAGAACAATTATGTATGTTTATCTTTTTGTTTGACACCCTATTTTTCTGAACTTGTTGAACAAACTAGCTGAACTATGATTTGAGCCAATGTATTAAAGTAAACTAAATAAGATTGAACGATTCAAACTAAAAAGAAAAAGAAAACGAATAATGTCAATACCGTCAAAAACAACATCCTCGCCGATACCACTCAAGTACACTTATACTCGTTTAACATGTTTATATATCTGTGGATTATACAATTATGTCTATATATAAATTATCATTTTGTACGTAAACTGGAGAAGTTAAACAAAGATTACGCTACATGCATGGCTAGCAAAATGAATAGCTCTCCATGCAGTCTTGTTGTCTTAACAAGATCCATGCTAATACTAATTTAGTCATGTACGTGATAACAAGTGTTCCGTTTTGTTTTCTCCTTCTCCACCTCAATCACCATCTTGTTACCGATACCAGAACTCAGTAAGTATTACATGTATGTCTCTAGTTGTCTTGAGTTAAAGTACAGTATTGTATATCATGAATGTAACATTGGGCAACATTTACAAATGTGTAGGCTTTGATATTATTAAACAAGTGTATCGGCTGTATGTCAGACTTATATAAGTACAGCAGCTAAAAACCAATTGCCGATGTGTGTATGTGTTATTAATTATAACTTAAGGAATATTCTCAATTGCAGATAAAAAAAAACATGAATATCGTATAATAAGGTGTCATCGTCGTGTACCTTCAGTTCACGTGTATCTATTTACTTTGCACTTATTAACAAGACATGAAATCAACATTGAAATGTTCATTTGCTTTTTTCAAGCGCATTAAAAGTAAAATAAGTGTATATCTTTACCCAAGAAGATTATATGACGTTTGAGAACAAATATGTATGTTTATCTATTTGTTTGACACCCTATTTTTCTGAACTTGTTGAACAAACTAGCTGAACTATGATTTGAGCCAATGTATTAAAGTAAACTAAATAAGATTGAACGATTCAAACTAAAAAGAAAAAGAAAACGAATAATGTCAATTCCGTCAAAAAACAACATCCTCGCCGATACCACTCAAGTACACTTATACTCGTTAAACATGTTTATATATCTGTGGATTATACAATTATGTCTATATATAAATTATCATTTTGTACGTATACTGGAGAATTTAAACAAAGATTACGCTACATGCATGGCTAGCAAAATGAATAACTCTCCATGCAGTTTTGTTGTCTTAACAAGATCCATGCTAATACTGATTTAGTCATGTACGTGATAACAAGTGTTCCGTTTTGTTTTCTCCTTCTTCACCTCAATCACCATCTTGTTACCGATACCAGAATCCAGTAAGTATTACATGTATGTCTCTAGTTGTCTTGAGTTAAAGTACAGTATTGTATATCATGAATGTAACATTGGGCAACATTTACAAATGTGTAGGCTTTGATATTATTAAACAAGTGTATCGGCTGTATGTCAGACTTATATAAGTACAGCAGCTAAAAACCAATTGCCGATGTGTGTATGTGTTATAAATTATAACTTAAGGAATATTCTCAATTGCAGATAAAAAAACATGAATATCGTATAATAAGGTGTCATCGTCGTGTACCTTCAGTTCACTTGTATCTATTTACTTTGCACTTATTAACAAGACATGAAATCAACATTGAAATGTTAATTTGCTTTTTTCAAGCGCATTCAAAGTAAAATGGGTGTATGTCCTTACCCAAGAAGATTATATGACTTTTGATTAGAACAAATATGTATGTTTATCTATTTGTTTGACACCCTATTTTTCTGAACTTGTTGAACAAACTAGCTGAACTATGATTTGAGCCGATGTATTTAAGGAAATTAAATAAGATTGAACGATTCAAACTAAAAAGAAAAAAAAAACGAATAATGTCAATATCTTAAAAAACATCATCCTCGCCGATACCACTCAAGTACACTTATACTCGTTTAACATGTTTATATATCTGTGGATTATACAATTATGTCTATATATAAATTATCATTTTGTACGTAAACTGGAGAAGTTAAACAAAGATTACGCTACATGCATGGCTAGCAAAATGAATAGCTCTCCATGCAGTCTTGTTGTCTTAACAAGATCCATGCTAATACTGATTTAGTCATGTACGTGATAACAAGTGTTCCGTTTTGTTTTCTCCTTCTCCACCTCAATCACCATCTTGTTACCGATACCAGCACCCGGTAAGTATTACATGTATGTCTCTAGTTGTCTTGAGTTAAAGTACAGTATTGTATATCATGAATGTAACATTGGGCAACATATACAAATGTGTAGGCTTTGATATTATTAAACAAGTGTAGGCTTTGATATTATTAAACAAGTGTATCGGCTATATGTCAGACTTATATAAGTACAGCAGCTAAAAACTAATTGCCGATGTGTGTATGTATTATAAATTATAACTTAAGGAATATTCTCAATTGCAGTAAAAAAAACATAAATATCGTATAATAAGGTGTCATCGTCGTGTACCTTCAGTTCACATGTATCTATTTACTTTGCACTTATAAACAAGACATGAAATCAACATTGAAATGTTCATTTGCTTTTTTCAAGCGCATTAAAAGTAAAATAAGTGTATGTCCTTACCCAAGAAGATTATATGACTTTTGAGAACAAATATGTATGTTTATCTATTTGTTTGACACCCTATTTTTCTGAACTTGTTGAACAGACTAGCTGAACTATGATTTGAGCCAATGTATTAAAGTAAACTAAATAAGATTGAACGATTCAAACTAAAAAGAAAAAAAACCCCGAATAATGTCAATATCTTAAAAAACAACATCCTCGCCGATACCACTCAAGTACACTTGTACTCGTTTAACATGTTTATATATCTGTGGATTATACAATTATGTCTATATATAAGTTATCATTTTGTACGTAAACTGGAGAAGTTAAACAAAGATTACGCTACATGCATGGCTAGCAAAATGAATAGCTCTCCATGCAGTCTTGTTGTCTTAACAAGATCCATGCTAATACTGATTTAGTCATGTACGTGATAACAAGTGTTCCGTTTTGTTTTCTCCTTCTCCACCTCAATCACCATCTTGTTACCGATACCAGCACCCGGTAAGTATTACATGTATGTCTCTAGTTGTCTTGAGTTAAAGTACAGTATTGTATATCATGAATGTAACATTGGGCAACATATACAAATGTGTAGGCTTTGATATTATTAAACAAGTGTAGGCTTTGATATTATTAAACAAGTGTATCGGCTATATGTCAGACTTATATAAGTACAGCAGCTAAAAACTAATTGCCGATGTGTGTATGTGTTATAAATTATAACTTAAGGAATATTCTCAATTGCAGTAAAAAAAAACATAAATATCGTATAATAAGGTGTCATCGTCGTGTACCTTCAGTTCACATGTATCTATTTACTCTGCACTTATTAACAAGACATGAAATCAACATTGAAATGTTCATTTGCTTTTTTCAAGCGCATTAAAAGTAAAATAAGTGTATGTCCTTACCCAAGAAGATTATATGACTTTTGAGAACAAATATGTATGTTTATCTATTTGTTTGACACCCTATTTTTCTGAACTTGTTGAACAAACTAGCTGAACTATGATTTGAGCCACTGTATTAAAGTAAACTAAATAAGATTGAACCATTCAAAGTAAAAAGAAAAAGAAATCGAATAATGTCAATGCCGTCAAAAACAACATCCTCGCCGATACCACTCAAGTACACTTATACTCGTTTAACATGTTTATATATATGTGGATTATAGAATTATGTCTATATATAAATTATCATTTTGTACGTAAACTGGAGAAGTTAAACAAAGATTACGCTACATGCATGGCTAGAAAAATGAATAGCTCTCCAAGCAGTTTGTTGTCTTAACAAGATCCATGCTAATACTGATTTAGTCATGTACGTGATAACAAGACAGTGTTCCGTTTTGTTTTCTCCTTCTTCACCTCAATCACCATCTTGTTACCGATACCAGAACGCGGTAAGTATTACATGTATGTCTCTAGTTGCCTTGAGTTAAAGTACAGTATTGAATATCATGAATTTAACATTTGGCAACATATAAAAAATGTGTAGGCTTTGATATTATTAAACAAGTGTATCGGCTATATGTCAGACTTATATAAGTACAGCAGCTAAAAACTAATTGCCGATGTGTTTATGTGTTATAAATTATAACTTAAGGAATATTCTCAATTGCAGTAAAAAAAACATAAATATCGTATAATAAGGTGTCATCGTCGTGTACCTTCAGTTCACGTGTATCTATTTACTTTGCACTTATTAACAAGACATAAAATCAACATTGAAATGTTCATTTGCTTTTTTTAAGCGCATTAAAAGTAAAATAAGTGTATGTCCTTACCCAAGAAGATTATATGACTTTTGAGAACAAATATGTATGTTTATCTATTTGTTTGACACCCTATTTTTCTGAACTTGTTGAACAAACTAGCTGAACTATGATTTGAGCCAATGTATTAAAGTAAACTAAATAAGATTGAACGATTCAAACTAAAAAGAAAAAGAAAACGAATAATGTCAATACCGTCAAAAACAACATCCTCGCCGATACCACTCAAGTACACTTATACTCGTTTAACATGTTTATATATCTGTGGATTATACAATTATGTCTATATATAAATTATCATTTTGTACGTAAGCTGGAGAATTTAAACAAAGATTACACTACATGCATGGCTAGCAAAATGAATAGCTCTCCATGCAGTCTTGTTGTCTTAACAAGATCCATGCTAATACTGATTTAGTCATGTACGTGATAACAAGTGTTCCGTTTTGTTTTCTCCTTCTCCACCTCAATCACCATCTTGTTACCGATACCAGCACCCGGTAAGTATTACATGTATGTCTCTAGTTGTCTTGAGTTAAAGTACAGTATTGTATATCATGAATGTAACATTGGGCAACATATACAAATGTGTAGGCTTTGATATTATTAAACAAGTGTAGGCTTTGATATTATTAAACAAGTGTATCGGCTATATGTCAGACTTATATAAGTACAGCAGCTAAAAACTAATTGCCGATGTGTGTATGTATTATAAATTATAACTTAAGGAATATTCTCAATTGCAGTAAAAAAAACATAAATATCGTATAATAAGGTGTCATCGTCGTGTACCTTCAGTTCACGTGTATCTATTTACTTTGCACTTATTAACAAGACATGAAATCAACAATGAAATTTTCATTTGCTTTTTTTAAGCGCATTAAAAGTAAAATAAGTGTATGTCCTTACCCAAGAAGATTATATGACTTTTGAGAACAAATATGTATGTTTATCTATTTGTTTGACACCCTATTTTTCTGAACTTGTTGAACAAACTAGCTGAACTATGATTTGAGCCAATGTATTAAAGTAAACTAAATAAGATTGAACGATTCAAACTAAAAAGAAAAAGAAAACGAATAATGTCAATACCGTCAAAAACAACATCCTCGCCGATACCACTCAAGTACACTTATACTCGTTTAACATGTTTATATATCTGTGGATTATACAATTATGTCTTTATATAAATTATCATTTTGTACGTAAACTGGAGAAGTTAAACAAAGATTACGCTACATGCATGGCTAGCAAAATGAATAGCTCTCCATGCAGTCTTGTTGTCTTAACAAGATCCATGCTAATACTGATTTAGTCATGTACGTGATAACAAGTGTTCCGTTTTGTTTTCTCCTTCTCCACCTCAATCACCATCTTGTTACCGATACCAGCACCCGGTAAGTATTACATGTATGTCTCAAGTTGTCTTGAGTTAAAGTACAGTATTGTATATCATGAATGTAACATTGGGCAACATATACAAATGTGTAGGCTTTGATATTATTAAACAAGTGTATCGGCTATATGTCAGACTTATATAAGTATAGCAGCTAAAAACTAATTGCCGATGTGTGTATGTATTATAAATTATAACTTAAGGAATATTCTCAATTGCAGTAAAAAAAACATAAATATCGTATAATAAGGTGTCATCGTCGTGTACCTTACTCTGCACTTATTAACAAGACATGAAATCAACATTGAAATGTTCATTTGCTTTTTTCAAGCGCATTAAAAGTAAAATAAGTGTATGTCCTTACCCAAGAAGATTATATGACATTTGAGAACAAATATGTATGTTTATCTATTTGTTTGACACCCTATTTTTCTGAACTTGTTGAACAAACTAGCTGAACTATGATTTGAGCCAATGTATTAAAGTAAACTAAATAAGATTGAACGATTCAAACTAAAAAGAAAAAGAAATCGAATAATGTCAATACGGTCAAAAACAACATCCTCGCCGATACCACTCAAGTACACTTATACTCGTTTAACATGTTTATATATCTGTGGATTATAGAATTATGTCTATATATAAATTATCATTTTGTACGTAAACTGGAGAAGTTAAACAAAGATTACGCTACATGCATGGCTAGCAAAATGAATAGCTCTCCATGCAGTCTTGTTGTCTTAACAAGATCCATGCTAATACTGATTTAGTCATGTACGTGATAACAAGTGTTCCGTTTTGTTTTCTCCTTCTCCACCTCAATCACCATCTTGTTACCGATACCAGCACGCGGTAAGTATTACATGTATGTCTCTAGTTGCCTTGAGTTAAAGTACAGTATTGAATATCATGAATGTAACATTGGGCAACATATACAAATGTGTAGGCTTTGATTTTATTAAACAAGTGTAGGCTTTGATATTATTAAACAAGTGTATCGGCTATATGTCAGACTTATATAAGTACAGCAGCTAAAAACTAATTGCCGATGTGTATATGTATTATAAATTATAACTTAAGGAGTATTCTCAATTGCAGTAAAAAAAACATAAATATCGTATAATAAGGTGTCATCGTCGTGTACCTTCAGTTCACATGTATCTATTTACTTTGCACTTATTAACAAGACATGAAATCAACATTGAAATGTTCCTTTGCTTTTTTCGAGCGCAATAAAAGTAAAATAAGTGTATGTCCTTACCCAAGAAGATTATATGACTTTTGAGAACAAATATGTATGTTTATCTATTTGTTTGACACCCTATTTTTCTGAACTTGTTGAACAAACTAGTTGAACTATGATTTGAGCCAATGTTTTTAAAGTAAACTAAATAAGATTGAACGATTCAAACTAAAAAGAAAAAGAAATCGAATAATGTCAATACCGTCAAAAACAACATCCTCGCCAATACCACTCAAGTACACTTATACTCGTTTAACATGTTTATATATCTGTGGATTATACAATTATGTCTATATATAAATTATCATTTTGTACGTAAACTGGAGAAGTTAAACAAAGATTACGCTACATGCATGGCTACCAAAATGAATAGCTCTCCATGCAGTCTTGTTGTCTTAACAAGATCCATGCTAATACTGATTTAGTCATGTACGTGATAACAAGTGTTCCGTTTTGTTTTCTCCTTCTCCACCTCAATCACCATCTTGTTACCGATACCAGCACCCGGTAAGTATTACATGTATGTCTCTAGTTGTATTGAGTTAAAGTACAGTATTGTATATCATGAATGTAACATTGGGCAACATATACAAATGTGTAGGCTTTGATATAATTAAACAAGTGTAGGCTTTGATATTATTAAACAAGTGTATCGGCTATATGTCAGACTTACATAAGTACAGCAGCTAAAAACTAATTGCCGATGTGTATATGTATTATAAATTATAACTTAAGGAGTATTCTCAATTGCAGTAAAAAAAACATAAATATCGTATAATAAGGTGTCATCGTCGTGTACCTTCAGTTCACATGTATCTATTTACTTTGCACTTATTAACAAGACATGAAATCAACATTGAAATGTTCCTTTGCTTTTTTCGAGCGCATTAAAAGTAAAATAAGTGTATGTCCTTACCCAAGAATATTATATGACTTTTGAGAACAAATATGTATGTTTATCTATTTGTTTGACACCCTATTTTTCTGAACTTGTTGAACAAACTAGTTGAACTATGATTTGAGCCAATGTATTAAAGTAAACTAAATAAGATTGAACGATTCAAACTAAAAAGAAAAAGAAATCGAATAATGTCAATACCGTCAAAAACAACATCCTCGCCAATACCACTCAAGTACACTTATACTCGTTTAACATGTTTATATATCTGTGGATTATACAATTATGTCTATATATAAATTATCATTTTGTACGTAAACTGGAGAAGTTAAACAAAGATTACGCTACATGCATGGCTAGCAAAAAGATTACGCTACATGCATGGCTAGCAAAAACAAGATCCATGCTAATACTGATTTAGTCATGTACGTGATAACAAGTGTTCCGTTTTGTTTTCTCCTTCTCCACCTCAATCACCATCTTGTTACCGATACCAGCACCCGGTAAGTATTACATGTATGTCTCTAGTTGTCTTGAGTTAAAGTACAGTATTGTATATCATGAATGTAACATTGGGCAACATATACAAATGTGTAGGCTTTGATATTATTAAACAAGTGTATCGGCTATATGTCAGACTTATATAAGTACAGCAGCTAAAAACTAATTGCCGATGTGTATATGTATTATAAATTATAACTTAAGGAGTATTCTCAATTGCAGTAAAAAAAACATAAATATCGTATAATAAGGTGTCATCGTCGTGTACCTTCAGTTCACATGTATCTATTTACTTTGCACTTATTAACAAGACATGAAATCAACATTGAAATGTTCCTTTGCTTTTTTCGAGCGCATTAAAAGTAAAATAAGTGTATGTCCTTACCCAAGAAGATTATATGACTTTTGAGAACAAATATGTATGTTTATCTATTTGTTTGACACCCTATTTTTCTGAACTTGTTGAACAAACTAGTTGAACTATGATTTGAGCCAATGTATTAAAGTAAACTAAATAAGATTGAACGATTCAAACTAAAAAGAAAAAGAAATCGAATAATGTCAATACCGTCAAAAACAACATCCTCGCCAATACCACTCAAGTACACTTATACTCGTTTAACATGTTTATATATCTGTGGATTATACAATTATGTCTATATATAAATTATCATTTTGTACGTAAACTGGAGAAGTTAAACAAAGATTACGCTACATGCATGGCTAGCAAAAAGATTACGCTACATGCATGGCTAGCAAAAACAAGATCCATGCTAATACTGATTTAGTCATGTACGTGATAACAAGTGTTCCGTTTTGTTTTCTCCTTCTCCACCTCAATCACCATCTTGTTACCGATACCAGCACCCGGTAAGTATTACATGTATGTCTCTAGTTGTCTTGAGTTAAAGTACAGTATTGTATATCATGAATGTAACATTGGGCAACATATACAAATGTGTAGGCTTTGATATAATTAAACAAGTGTAGGCTTTGATATTATTAAACAAGTGTATCGGCTATATGTCAGACTTATATAAGTACAGCAGCTAAAAACTAATTGCCGATGTGTGTATGTATTATAAATTATAACTTAAGGAATATTCTCAATTGCAGTAAAAAAAACATAAATATCGTATAATAAGGTGTCATCGTCGTGTACCTTCAATTCACATGTATCTATTTACTCTGCACTTATTAACAAGACATGAAATCAACATTAAAATGTTCATTTGCTTTTTTCAAGCGCATTAAAAGTAAAATAAGTGTATGTCCTTACCCAAGAAGATTATATGACTTTTGAGAACAAATATGTATGTTTATCTATTTGTTTGACACCCTATTTTTCTGAACTTGTTGAACAAACTAGCTGAACTATGATTTGAGCCAATGTATTAAAGTAAACTAAATAAGACTGAACGATTCAAACTAAAAAGAAAAAGAAATCGAATAATGTCAATACCGTCAAAAACAACATCCTCGCCAATACCACTCAAGTACACTTATACTCGTTTAACATGTTTATATATCTGTGGATTATACAATTATGTCTATGTATAAATTATCATTTTGTACGTAAACTGCAGAAGTTAAACAAAGATTACGCTACATGCATGGCTAGCAAAATGAATAGCTCTCCATGCAGTCTTGTTGTCTTAACAAGATCCATGCTAATACTGATTTAGTCATGTACGTGATAACAAGTGTTCCGTTTTGTTTTCTCCTTCTCCACCTCAATCACCATCTTGTTACCGATACCAGAACCCGGTAAGTATTACATGTATGTCTCTAGTTGTCTTGAGTTAAAGTACAGTATTGTATATCATGAATGTAACATTGGGCAACATATACAAATGTGTAGGCTTTGATATAATTAAACAAGTGTAGGCTTTGATATTATTAAACAAGTGTATCGGCTATATGTCAGACTTATATAAGTACAGCAGCTAAAAACTAATTGCCGATGTGTGTATGTATTATAAATTATAACTTAAGGAATATTCTCAATTGCAGTAAAAAAAAACATAAATATCGTATAATAAGGTTTCATCGTCGTGTACCTTCAATTCACATGTATCTATTTACTCTGCACTTATTAACAAGACATGAAATCAACATTGAAATGTTCATTTGCTTTTTTCAAGCGCATTAAAAGTAAAATAAGTGTATGTCCTTACCCAAGAAGATTATATGACTTTTGAGAACAAATATGTATGTTTATCTATTTGTTTGACACCCTATTTTTCTGAACTTGTTGAACAAACTAACTGAACTATGATTTGAGCCAATGTATTAAAGTAAACTAAATAAGATTGAACGATTCAAACTCAAAAGAAAAAGAAAACGAATAATGTCAATACCGTCAAAAACAACATCCTCGCCGATACCACTCAAGTACACTTATACTCGTTTAACATGTTTATATATCTGTGGATTATACAATTATGTCTATATATAAATTATCATTTTGTACGTAAACTGGAGAAGTTAAACAAAGAGTACGCTACATGCATGGCTAGCAAAATGAATAGCTCTCCATGCAGTCTTGTTGTCTGAAGAAGATCCATGCTAATACTGATTTAGTCATGTACGTGATAACAAGTGTTCCGTTTTGTTTTCTCCTTCTCCACCTCAATCACCATCGTGTTACCAATACCAGTATTCGGTAAGTATTACATGTATGTCTCTAGTTGTCTTGAGTTAAAGTACAGTATTGTATATCATGAATGTAACATTGGGCAACATTTACAAATGTGTAGGCTTTGATATTATTAAACAAATGTATCGGCTGTATGTCAGACTTATATAAGTACAGCAGCTAAAAACCAATTGCCGATGTGTGTATGTGTTATAAATTATAACTTAAGGAATATTCTCAATTGCAGATAAAAAAAATAAGAATATCGTATAATAAGGTGTCATCGTAGTGTACCTTCAGTTCACATGTATCTATTTACTTTGCACTTATTAACAAGATATGAAATCAACATTGAAATGTTAATTTGCTTTTTTCAAGCGCATTCAAAGTAAAATAAGTGTATGTCCTTACCCAAGAAGATTATATGACTTTTGATTAGAACAAATATGTATGTTTATCTATTTGTTTGACACCCTATTTTTCTGAACTTGTTGAACAAACTAGCTGAACTATGATTTGAGCCAATGTATTAAAGTAAACTAAATAAGATTGAACGATTAAAACTAAAAAGAAAAAGAAAACGAATAATGTCAATACCGTCAAAATCAACATCCTTGCCGATACCACTCAAGTACACTTATACTCGTTTAACATGTTTATATATCTGTGGATTATACAATTATGTCTATATATAAATTATCATTTTGTACGTAAACTGGAGAAGTTAAACAAAGATTACGCTACATGCATGGCTAGCAAAATGAATAGCTCTCCATGCAGGCTTGTTGCCTTAACAAGATCCATGCTAATACTGATTTAGTCATGTACGTGATAACAAGTGTTCCGTTTTGTTTTCTCCTTCTCCACCTCAATCACCATCTTGATACCAATACCAGTATTCAGTAAGTATTACATGTATGTCTCTAGTTGTCTTGAGTTAAAGTACAGTATTGTATATCATGAATGTAACATTGGGCAACATATACAAATGTGTAGGCTTTGATATTATTAAACAAGTGTAGGCTTTGATATTATTAAACAAGTGTATCGGCTATATGTCAGACTTATATAAGTACAGCAGCTAAAAACTAATTGCCGATGTGTGTATGTGTTATAAATTATAACTTAAGGAATATTCTCAATTGCAGTAAAAAAAACATAAATATCGTATAATAAGGTGTCATCGTCGTGTACCTTCAGTTCACATGTATCTATTTACTCTGCACTTATTAACAAGACATGAAATCAACATTGAAATGTTCATTTGCTTTTTTCAAGCGCATTAAAAGTAAAATAAGTGTATGTCCTTACCCAAGAAGATTATATGACTTTTGAGAACAAATATGTATGTTTATCTATTTGTTTGACACCCTATTTTTCTGAACTTGTTGAACAAACTAGCTGAACTATGATTTGAGCCACTGTATTAAAGTAAACTAAATAAGATTGAACCATTCAAAGTAAAAAGAAAAAGAAATCGAATAATGTCAATGCCGTCAAAAACAACATCCTCGCCGATACCACTCAAGTACACTTATACTCGTTTAACATGTTTATATATATGTGGATTATAGAATTATGTCTATATATAAATTATCATTTTGTACGTAAACTGGAGAAGTTAAACAAAGATTACGCTACATGCATGGCTAGAAAAATGAATAGCTCTCCAAGCAGTTTGTTGTCTTAACAAGATCCATGCTAATACTGATTTAGTCATGTACGTGATAACAAGACAGTGTTCCGTTTTGTTTTCTCCTTCTTCACCTCAATCACCATCTTGTTACCGATACCAGAACGCGGTAAGTATTACATGTATGTCTCTAGTTGCCTTGAGTTAAAGTACAGTATTGAATATCATGAATTTAACATTTGGCAACATATAAAAAATGTGTAGGCTTTGATATTATTAAACAAGTGTATCGGCTATATGTCAGACTTATATAAGTACAGCAGCTAAAAACTAATTGCCGATGTGTTTATGTGTTATAAATTATAACTTAAGGAATATTCTCAATTGCAGATAAAAAAAACATGAATATCGTATAATAAGGTGTCATCGTCGTGTACCTTCAGTTCACGTGTATCTATTTTCTTTGCACTTATTAACAAGACATGAAATCAACATTGAAATGTTCATTTGCTTTTTTCAAGCGCATTAAAAGTAAAATAAGTGTATGTCCTTACCCACGAAGATTATATGACTTTTGAGAACAAATATTTATGTTTATCTATTTGTTTGACACCCTATTTTTCTGAACTTGTTGAACAAACTAGCTGAACTATGATTTGAGCCAATGTATTAAAGTAAACTAAATAAGATTGAACGATTAAAACTAACAAGAAAAAGAAAACGAATACTGTCAATACCGTCAAAAACAACATCCTCGCCGATACCACTCAAGTACACTTATACTCGTTTAACATGTTTATATATCTGTGGATTATACAATTATGTCTATATATAAATTATCATTTTGTACGTAAACTGGAGAAGTTAAACAAAGATTACGCTACATGCATGGCTAGCAAAATGAATAGCTCTCCATGCAGTCTTGTTGTCTTAACAAGATCCATGCTAATACTAATTTAGTCATGTACGTGATAACAAGTGTTCCGTTTTGTTTTCTCCTTCTCCACCTCAATCACCATCTTGTTACCGATACCAGCACCCGGTAAGTATTACATGTATGTCTCTAGTTGTCTTGAGTTAAAGTACAGTATTGTATATCATGAATGTAACATTGGGCAACATATACAAATGTCATAGGCGCCGGAAGTGGGGGGGCAGGGGAGGCGGCCGCCCCCCCCCCCCCAATCCAAAAAGTGGGGGGGGGGGGGCAAAACGCGTTTTTGCCCCCCCCCCAAAAGCCCCCCCCCTCAAAAAAAAAAAGAAAAGAAAGAAAAAGGAAAAGAAAACATGGTATGTATCAGCCAATACTTGTTAATTATAACATTTAGAATCTTAGTTATACATCCATTTAAAGTTTTCGCTGCGCGCTTTGCGCGCAAATAAATAATCTCAGTTTGTTGTGTAACTTGGGTATGGTACGTCTGCGGTGGGTTTTTCTGTACCGGTCCACGTAGTTCATGTGTCGACTGTTATTGCTCTGGCTGTTTGTGTGACGTGCACCAAATTGCACTATTTCAAGTAAATAAATGCAAAACCCTCCCCGTCTGGCTCTGCCCCAGCCCTCGGTCGCTTCGCCCCCTCGGGACTCATTTTTGGCTGTAAGCTATGATGTTGGATCATACAAATGTGGCATATTGTTTATGTTTTATGCACCAGATTGCACCATTTCAAGTATATAAATGCAAAATCTTTCCCGTGGGAGGGGGATACCCCCTCCCAAACCCACCCCCTCTAGCTCGGCCCCAGCTATCGGTCGCTTCGCTCCCTCGGGGCTCATTTTTGGCTGTACGCTATGTTGTTGGATCATGTTTTTATGCACCCGATTGCAAGTCCCAAAATGCAAAAGCTCCCTACAATGGGAGGGGGGGGGGGGGGACACCGCTCAGTTACTTTGCCCCCTCGTGCTAATTAGTCGCTTTATCCTCGCAATGTCACCTCTGACTCGAAGATGGCAACCCTTTGAGCAGTGGTCTACGCAAAATTATTGGGGGGGGGGGGGGGGGGGGGCACACCTTATGTATTTCTTTGTTTTTCAAAAAATATTATTGGGGGGTGCCCTCCCCCCCCCCTCCAGTGGCGGATCTACGGGGGGGGGGGGGGGGGGGGGGTTAGGGGGTTTAACCCCCCCCCCCTTGGGCTGCCAAGTGAAAATGTATCAGTGAAAAAAAGTGAAACAAAAAGTGAAAAAAAATCACCTACGGGGGTTCAAAATAGCGAAAATAATTCACGGCTCGTGGACGAAAGTAAAAAAAAAAGTGACCAGAAATCACTTACGGGGGTTCAAAATAGCAAAAAAAAATCGCCGCGTGAAAAAAAGGTGAACAAAAATCACTTACGGGGATTCAAAATAGCAAAAAAAATTCGCCGCTTCGTGGCTCGTGGACGAAAGTGAAAAAAGGTGAAAAAATCACTAAGGGGGGTTCAAAATAGCAAAAAACAAAATTGTGGCTGGACGTTGCTCCGCATCGTCATTGGGTCAACCCCCCCTCCCCCCCCCCTCCCCTTAGCAAAAAGCTAGATCCGCCCCTGCCCCCCCCCCCCCCCCCGTCGCTACGTAAATGCCTGTGAGTGCGGTTGGGCATGAGCCCCTAAAGACATAAATCGTGAGCCCCCTTAGGGTTTTGCCCTCCCCAATCCAAAACTGCTTCCGGCGCGCCTGACAAATGTGTAGGCTTTGATATTATTAAACAAGTGTAGGCTTTGATATTATTAAACAAGTGTATCGGCTATATGTCAGACTTATATAAGTACAGCAGCTAAAAACTAATTGCCGATGTGTGTATGTGTTATAAATTATAACTTAAGGAATATTCTCAATTGCAGTAAAACAAACATAAATATCGTATAATAAGGTGTCATCGTCGTGTACCTTCAGTTCACATGTATCTATTTACTTTGCACTTATTAACAAGACATGAAATCAACATTGAAATGTTCATTTGCTTTTTTCAAGCGCATTAAAAGTAAAATAAGTGTATGTCCTTACCCAAGAAGATTATATGACTTTTGAGAACAAATATGTATGTTTATCTATTTGTTTGACACCCTATTTTTCTGAACTTGTTGAACAAACTAGCTGAACTATGATTTGAGCCAATGTATTAAAGTAAACTAAATAAGATTGAACGATTCAAACTAAAAAGAAAAAGAAAACGAATAATGTCAATACCCTCAAAAAACAACATCCTCGCCGATACCACTCAAGTACACTTATACTCGTTTAACATGTTTATATATCTGTGGATTATACAATTATGTCTATATATAAATTATCATTTTGTACGTAAACTGGAGAATTTAAACAAAGATTACGCTACATGCATGGCTAGCAAAATGAATAGCTCTCCATGCAGTCTTGTTGTCTTAACAAGATCCATGCTAATACTGATTTAGTCATGTACGTGATAACAAGTGTTCCGTTTTGTTTTCTCCTTCTTCACCTCAATCACCATCTTGTTACCGATACCAGAATCCAGTAAGTATTACATGTATGTCTCTAGTTGTCTTGAGTTAAAGTACAGTATTGTATATCATGAATGTAACATTGGGCAACATTTACAAATGTGTAGGCTTTGATATTATTAAACAAGTGTATCGGCTGTATGTCAGACTTATATAAGTACAGCAGCTAAAAACCAATTGCCGATGTGTGTATGTGTTATAAATTATAACTTAAGGAATATTCTCAATTGCAGATAAAAAAAAAATAAATATCGTATAATAAGGTGTCATCGTCGTGTACCTTCAGTTCAGGTGTATCTATTTATTTTGCACTTATTAACAAGACATGAAATCAACATTAAAATGTTCATTTGCTTTTTTCAAGCGCATTAAAAGTAAAATAAGTGTATGTCCTTACCCAAGAAGATGATATGATTTCTGATTAGAACAAATATGTATGTTTATCTATTTGTTTGACACCCTATTTTTCTGAACTTGTTGAACAAACTAGCTGAACTATGATTACCCTATTTTTCTGAACTTGTTGAACAAACTAGCTGAACTATGATTTGAGAATCTTTGAATAGTTACGCTATATGCATGGATATTGTTATAGGTAAATAAATTACTCCCTATGAAGCCCCCCAAAGAAGAGCAACGCTAACGCGAACGCCTATAATGTATTCTTTATTTTTTTCTCTTTCTAAAATTCAACCACCACCTTACTACCGATACTAGAATCGCGTAAGTATGATTATGTCTGTCTACAGTGGTCTTGAGTAGACGTACTGTAAAATAATGTACATCAAGAATGTAACTTTGGGCAACATACATGTAGGTGTAAGCACCATATTATATAACAAGCAAATCGGCTATCGACATCAAATGGCATTAGACAGTACTAAACAAGAGAATAGATGACACCAATGTCGATTTGACAATTTGTTAGAAATTGTGACTAAAGGAATATTCTCACCTATAGGTAGAAAAACGTCAATACCGTTGAACGGGGTGTCCTCCATTTCATGTGTATCTATTTTTGTTTGCATTTATTAACAAGACATCAAATCAACATTAAAATGTTCATTTGCTAATTCAAGTGCATTAAAAGTAAAGTAAGTGACATATGTTCTTACCCAAGAAGATTATATGACTTTTGATTGAAAAAAATTGTATGTTTATCTATTTGTTTGACACCCTATTTTTCTGAGCTTGTTGAACAAACTAGCTGAACTATGATTTGAGCCAATGTGTTAAAGTAAACTAAATAAGATTGAACGATTTAAACTAAACAAGCAAATCGGCTATCGACATCAAATGGCATCAGACAGTACTAAACAAGAGAATAGATGACACCAATGTCGATTTGACAATTTGTTAGAAATTGTGACTAAAGGAATATTCTCACCTATAGGTAGAAAAACGTCAATACCGTTGAACGGGGTGTCCTCCATTTCATGTGTATCTATTTTTGTTTGCATTTATTAACAAGACATCAAATCAACATTAAAATGTTCATTTGCTAATTCAAGTGCATTAAAAGTAAAGTAAGTGACATATGTTCTTACCCAAGAAGATTATATGACTTTTGATTGAAAAAAATTGTATGTTTATCTATTTGTTTGACACCCTATTTTTCTGAGCTTGTTGAACAAACTAGCTGAACTATGATTTGAGCCAATGTGTTAAAGTAAACTAAATAAGATTGAACGATTTAAACTAAACAGAAAATAAAACAAATAACGTCAATACCGTCAAAAGGAGTAATTTCGCCTATACCACTCAATGCAAGTACACTTATACTCGTTCAACATGTTTATATTACTGTGTATTATACAATTATTTATGTGTATATAAATAATCTTTTTGTACATGAACTGGAGAAGTTAAACAAAGATTACGCTACATGCATGGCTAGCAAAATGAATAGCTCTCCATGCAGTCTTGTTCCCTTAACAAGATCCATGCTAATACTGATTTAGTCATGTACGTGATAACAAGTGTTCCGTTTTGTTTTCTCCTTCTCCACCTCAATCACCATCTTGTTACCGATACCAGACCCCGGTAAGTATTATATGTATGCCTTTAGTTGTCTTGAGTTAAAGTACAGTATTGTATATCATGAATGTAACATTGGGCAACATATACAAATGTGTAGGCTTTGATATTATTAAACAAGTGTATCGGCTATATGTCAGACTTATATAAGTACAGCAGCTAAAAACTAATTGCCGATGTGTTTATGTGTTATAAATTATAACTTAAGGAATATTCTCAATTGCATTAAAAAAAAACATAAATATCGTATAATAAGGTGTCATCGTCGTGTACCTTCAGTTCACGTGTATCTATTTACTTTGCACTTATTAACAAGACATGAAATCAACATTGAAATGTTCATTTGCTTTTTTCAAGCGCATTCAAAGTAAAATAAGTGTATGTCCTTACCCACGAAGATTATATGACTTTTGAGAACAAATATGTATGTTTATCTATTTGTTTGACACCCTATTTTTCTGAACTTGTTGAACAAACTAGCTGAACTATGATTTGAGCCAATGTATTAAAGTAAACTAAATAAGATTGAACGATTCAAACTAAAAAGAAAAAGAAAACGAATAATGTCAATACGGGCCATTCTTTGAAAAGTGAAACTTTTTCGGAAAAATTGAAGTTTTATTTTTCTGTAGTTTTGTTCCATTTTCAGAATGATCCATGTGTAAAGTTTCATGAAATACATGATTTGAAGTTTAAAATGAAACTTTTTTACTCATTTGCATAAATTTACATATTTCAATATTTTTCTAATAATCATAATTCAGAAAATAATCAAGATATCAAAAGGATAATTAGCAAGCTCATTCTTCTCACTTTCCTGTACAGGTTGATACCAACTTTGTAAAAATTCAACCTTTCATTCCTTTCTAAACCCGATATTATAAAATTCCCATTTTCCCATTCATATTGTACATGTCACACACGTGACCAACCCAAAATGTCACACACGTGACCAGACGTTGCCACATAATTAAGTACTATAAAACACAACGGTTTGATATAATTCTCATTCATTGCTATTGTTGTACTTACAAATGTATAGTACTTCTCTGGTAATAAGATGAACATTATAGCTATTCATATTTTAAAGAATTTTCCAAATGAAATTTAGTTATGAAAAAAGCGCTCCGTGCGAAGTCACACACGTGACCCATGCCATTTGACCTCTGACATTGAGTTACGTAATCCTTATAAAATCTTTTGTGTTAAGTTTGAAAGACTACATCATATTCAAGTCACATATGAAGTAAAAAATCATTATAGTCTCATACTTACTGAAATATAAGCATCCCATTTCAAAATTTGTCATGTTTTGGGTCACACACGTGACCAAGAATGGCCCATACCGTCAAAAACAACATCCTCGCCGATACCACTCAAGTACACTTATACTCGTTTAACATGTTTATATATCTGTGGATTATAGAATTATGTCTATATATAAATTATCATTTTGTACGTAAACTGGAGAATTTAAACAAAGATTACGCTACATGCATGGCTAGCAAAATGAATAGCTCTCCATGCAGTCTTGTTGTCTTAACAAGATCCATGCTAATACTGATTTAGTCATGTACGTGATAACAAGACAGTGTTCCGTTTTGTTTTCTCCTTCTCCACCTCAATCACCATCTTGTTACCGATACCAAAAGGCGGTAAGTATTACATGTATGTCTCTAGTTGCCTTGAGTTAAAGTACAGTATTGAATATCATGAATGTAACATTGGGCAACATATACAAATGTGTAGGCTTTGATATTATTAAACAAGTGTATCGGCTATATGTCAGACTTATATAAGTACAGCAGCTAAAAACTAATTGCCGATGTGTTTATGTGTTATAAATTATAACTTAAGGAATATTCTCAATTGCAGTAAAAAAAAACATAAATATCGTATAATAAGATGTCATCGTCGTGTACCTTCAGTTCACGTGTATCTATTTACTTTGCACTTATTAACAAGACATGAAATCAACATTGAAATGTTCATTTGCTTTTTTCAATCACATTAAAAGTAAAATAAGTGTATGTCCTTACCCACGAAGATTATATGACTTTTGAGAACAAATATGTATGTTTATCTATTTGTTTGACACCCTATTTTTCTGAACTTGTTGAACAAACTAGCTGAACTATGATTTGAGCCAATGTATTAAAGTAAACTAAATAAGATTGAACGATTCAAACTAAAAAGAAAAAGAAAACGAATAATGTCAATACCGTCAAAAACAACATCCTCGCCGATACCACTCAAGTACACTGATACTCGTTTAACATGTTTATATATCTGTGGATTATACAATTATGTCTATATATAAATTATCATTTTGTACGTAAACTGGAGAATTTAAACAAAGATTACGCTACATGCATGGCTAGCAAAATGAATAGCTCTCCATGCAGTCTTGTTGTCTTAACAAGATCCATGCTAATACTGATTTAGTCATGTACGTGATAACAAGTGTTCCGTTTTGTTTTCTCCTTCTCCACCTCAATCACCATCTTGTTACCAATAACAGTGCTCAGTAAGTATTACATGTATGTCTCTAGTTGTCTTGAGTTAAAGTACAGTATTGTATATCATGAATGTAACATTGGGCAACATTTACAAATGTGTAGGCTTTGATATTATTAAACAAGTGTATCGGCTGTATGTCAGACTTATATAAGTACAGCAGCTAAAAACCAATTGCCGATGTGTGTATGTGTTATAAATTATAACTTAAGGAATTTTCTCAATTGCAGATAAAAAAAAACAACATGAATATCGTATAATAAGGTGTCATCGTCGTGTACCATCAGTTCACGTGTATCTATTTACTTTGCACGCATTAACAAGACATGAAATCAACATTGAAATGTTAATTTGCTTTTTTCAAGCGCATTCAAAGTAAAATAAGTGTATGTCCTTACCCAAGAAGATTATATGACTTTTGATTAGAACAAATATGTATGTTTATCTATTTGTTTGGCACCCTATTTTTCTGAACTTGTTGAACAAACTAGCTGAACTATGATTTGAGCCAATGTATTAAAGTAAACTAAATAAGATTGAACGATTCAAACTAAAAAGAAAAAGAAAACGAATAATGTCAATACCGTCAAAAACAACATCCTCGCCGATACCACTCAAGTACACTTATACTCGTTTAACATGTTTATATATCTGTGGATTATACAATTATGTCTATATATAAATTATCATTTTGTACGTAAACTGGAGAAGTTAAACAAAGATTACGCTACATGCATGGCTATCAAAATGAATAGCTCTCCATGCAGTCTTGTTGTCTTAACAAGATCCATGCTAATACTGATTTAGTCATGTACGTGATAACAAGTGTTCCGTTTTGTTTTCTCCTTCTCCACCTCAATCACCATCTTGTTACCGATACCAGCACCCGGTAAGTATTACATGTATGTCTCTAATTGTCTTGAGTTAAAGTACAGTATTGTATATCATGAATGTAACATTGGGCAACATATACAAATGTGTAGGCTTTGATATTATTAAATAAGTGTAGGCTTTGATATTATTAAACAAGTGTATCGGCTATATGTCAGACTTATATAAGTACAGCAGCTAAAAACTAATTGCCGATGTGTGTATGTATTATAAATTATAACAAGGAATATTCTCAATTGCAGTTAAAAAAACATAAATATCGTATAATAAGGTGTCATCGTCGTGTACTTTCAGTTCACATGTATCTATTTACTTTGCACTTATTAACAAGACATGAAATCAACATTGAAATGTTCATTTGCTTTTTTCAAGCGCATTAAAAGTAAAATAAGTGTATGTCCTTACCCAAGAAGATTATATGACTTTTGAGAACAAATATGTATGTTTATCTATTTGTTTGACACCCTATTTTTCTGAACTTGTTGAACAAACTAGCTGAACTATGATTTGAGCCAATGTATTAAAGTAAACTAAATAAGATTGAACGATTCAAACTAAAAAGAAAAAGAAAACGAATAATGTCAATACCGTCAAAAACAACATCCTCGCCGATACCACTCAAGTACACTTATACTCGTTTAACATGTTTATATATCTGTGGATTATACAATTATGTCTTTATATAAATTATCATTTTGTACGTAAGCTGGAGAATTTAAACAAAGATTACGCTACATGCATGGCTAGCAAAATGAATAGCTCTCCATGCAGTCTTGTTGTCTTAACAAGATCCATGCTAATACTAATTTAGTCATGTACGTGATAACAAGTGTTCCGTTTTGTTTTCTCCTTCTCCACCTCAATCCCCATCTTGTTACCGATACCAGAACAAAGTAAGTATTACATGTATGTCTCTAGTTGTCTTGAGTTAAAATACAGTATTGTATATCATGAATGTAACATTGGGCAACATTTACAAATGTGTAGGCTTTGATATTATTAAACAAGTGTATCGGCTGTATGTCAGACTTATATAAGTACAGCAGCTAAAAAACCAATTGCCGATGTGTGTATGTGGTTATGAATTATAACTTAAGGAATATTCTCAATTGCAGATAAAAAAAACATGAATATCGTATTATAAGGTGTCATCGTCGTGTACCTTCAGTTCACGTGTATCTATTTACTTTGCACTTATTAACAAGACATGAAATCAACATTGAAATGTTCATTTGCTTTTTTCAAGCGCATTAAAAGTAAAATAAGTGTATGTCCTTACACAAGAAGATTATATGACTTTTGAGAACAAATATGTATGTTTATCTATTTGTTTGACACCCTATTTTTCTGAACTTGTTGAACAAACTAGCTGAACTATGATTTGAGCCAATGTATTAAAGTAAACTAAATAAGATTGAACGATTCAAACTAAAAAGAAAAAGAAAACGAATAATGTCAATACCCTCAAAAAACAACATCCTCGTCGATACCACTCAAGTACACTGATACTCGTTTAACATGTTTATATATCTGTGGATTATACAATTATGTCTATATATAAATTATCATTTTGTACGTAAACTGAGAAGTTAAACAAAGATTACGCTACATGCATGGCTAGAAAAATGAATAGCTCTCCAAGCAGTCTTGTTGTCTTAACAAGATCCATGCTAATACTGATTTAGTCATGTACGTGATAACAAGACAGTGTTCCGTTCTGTTTTCTCCTTCTCCACCTCAATCACCATCTTGTTACCGATACCAGAACTCGGTAAGTATTACATGTATGTCTCTAGTTGTCTTGAGTTAAAGTACAGTATTGTATATCATGAATGTAACATTGGGCAACATTTACAAATGTGTAGGCTTTGATATTATTAAACAAGTGTATCGGCTGTATGTCAGACTTATATAAGTACAGCAGCTAAAAACCAATTGCCGATGTGTGTATGTGTTATAAATTATAACTTAAGGAATATTCTCAATTGCAGATAAAAAAAAAAACATGAATATCGTAGTATAAGGTGTCATCGTCGTGTACCTTCAGTTCACGTGTATCTATTTACTTTGCACTTATTAACAAGACATGAAATCAACATTGAAATGTTCATTTGCTTTTTTCAAGCGCATTAAAAGTAAAATAAGTGTATGTCCTTACCCAAGAAGATTATATGACTTTTGAGAACAAATATGTATGTTTATCTATTTGTTTGACACCCTATTTTTCTGAACTTGTTGAACAAACTAGCTGAACTATGATTTGAGCCAATGTATTAAAGTAAACTAAATAAGATTGAACGATTCAAAATAAACAGAGAAAAGAAAACGAATAATGTCAATACCGTCAAAAAAAAAACATCCTCGCCGATACCACTCAAGTACACTTATACTCGTTTAACATGTATATATATCTGTTGATTATACAATTATGTCTATATATAAATTATCATTTTGTACGCAAACTGGAGAATTTAAACAAAGATTACGCTACATGCATGGCTAGCAAAATGAATAGCTCTCCATGCAGTCTTGTTGTCTTAACAAGATCCATGCTAATACTAATTTAGTCATGTACGTGATAACAAGTGTTCCGTTTTGTTTTCTCCTCTCCACCTCAATCACCATCTTGTTACCGATACCAGAACTCGGTAAGTATTACATGTATGTCTCTAGTTGTCTTGAGTTAAAGTACAGTATTGTATATCATGAATGTAACATTGGGCAACATTTACAAATGTGTAGGCTTTGATATTATTAAACAAGTGTATCGGCTGTATGTCAGACTTATATAAGTACAGCAGCTTAAAAACCCAATTGCCGATGTGTGTATGTGTTATAAATTATAACTTAAGGAATATTCTCAATTGCAGATAAAAAAAAAACATGAATATCGTAGTATAAGGTGTCATCGTCGTGTACCTTCAGTTCACGTGTATCTATTTACTTTGCACTTATTAACAAGACATGAAATCAACATTGAAATGTTCATTTGCTTTTTTCAAGCGCATTAAAAGTAAATAAGTGTATGTCCTTACCCAAGAAGATTATATGATTTTTGATTAGAACAAATATGTATGTTTATCTATTTGATTGACACCCTATTTTTCTGAACTTGTTGAACAAACTAGCTGAACTATGATTTGAGCCAATGTATTAAAGTAAACTAAATAAGATTGAACGATTCAAACTAAAAAGAAAAAGAAAACGAATAATGTCAATACCGTCAAAAACAACATCCTCGCCGATACCACTCAAGTACACTTATACTCGTTTAACATGTTTATATATCTGTGGATTATACAATTATGTCTATATATAAATTATCATTTTGTACGTAAACTGGAGAAGTTAAACAAAGACTATGCTACATGCATGGCTAGCAAATGAATAGCTCTCCATGCAGTCTTGTTGTCTTAACAAGATCCATGCTAATACTGATTTAGTCATGTACGTGATAACAAGACAGTGTTCCGTTTTGTTTTTCTCCTTCTCCACCTCAATCACCATCTTGTTACCGATACCAGAACTCGGTAAGTATTACATGTATGTCTCTAGTTGTCTTGAGTTAAAGTACAGTATTGTATATCATGAATGTAACATTGGGCAACATTTACAAATGTGTAGGCTTTGATATTATTAAACAAGTGTATCGGCTATATGTCAGACTTATATAAGTACAGCAGTTAAAAACTAATTGCCGATGTGTGTATGTGTTATAAATTATAACTTAAGGAATATTCTCAATTTCAGATAAAAAAAACATAAATATCGTATAATAAGGTGTCATCGTCGTGTACCTTCAGTTCACGTGTATCTATTTACTTTGCACTTATTAACACGACATGAAATTAACATTGAAATGTTCATTTGCTTTTTTCAAGCGCATTAAAAGTAAAATAAGTGTATGTCCTTACCCAAGAAGATTATATGATTTTTGATTAGAACAAATATGTATGTTTATCTATTTGATTGACACCCTATTTTTCTGAACTTGTTGAACAAACTAGCTGAACTATGATTTGAGCCAATGTATTAAAGTAAACTAAATAAGATTGAACGATTCAAACTAAAAAGAAAAAGAAAACGAATAATGTCAATACCGTCAAAAACAACATCCTCGCCGATACCACTCAAGTACACTTATACTCGTTTAACATGATTATATATCTGTGGATTATACAATTATGTCTATATATAAATTATCATTTTGTACGTAAACTGGAGAAGTTAAACAAAGATTACGCTACATGCATGGCTAGCAAAATGAATAGCTCTCCATGCAGTCTTGTTGTCTTAACAAGATCCATGCTAATACTGATTTAGTCATGTACGTGATAACAAGTGTTCCGTTTTGTTTTCTCCTTCTCCACCTCAATCACCATCTTGTTACCAATAACAGTGCTCAGTAAGTATTACATGTATGTCTCTAGTTGTCTTGAGTTAAAGTACAGTATTGTATATCATGAATGTAACATTGGGCAACATTTACAAATGTGTAGGCTTTGATATTATTAAACAAGTGTATCGGCTATATGTCAGACTTATATAAGTACAGCAGCTAAAAACTAAGTGCCGATGTGTGTATGTGTTATAAATTATAACTTAAGGAATATTCTCAGTTGCAGAAAAAAAACCATAAATATCGTATAATAAGATGTCATCGTCGTGTATCTTCAGTTCACGTGTATCTATTTACTTTGCACTTATTAACACGACATGAAATTAACATTGAAATGTTCATTTGCTTTTTTCAAGCGCATTAAAAGTAAAATAAGTGTATGTCCTTACCTAAGAAGATTATATGATTTTTGATTAGAACAAATATGTATGTTTATCTATTTGATTGACACCCTATTTTTCTGAACTTGTTGAACAAACTAGCTGAGCTATGATTTGAGCCAATGTATTAAAGTAAACTAAATAAGATTGAACGATTCAAACTAAAAAGAAAAAGAAAACGAATAATGCCAATACCGTCAAAAACAACATCCTCGCCGATACCACTCAAGTACACTTATACTCGTTTAACATGTTTATATATCTGTGGATTATACAATTATGTCTATATATAAATTATCATTTTGTACGTAAACTGGAGAAGTTAAACAAAGATTACGCTACATGCATGGCTAGAAAAATGAATAGCTCTCCAAGCAGTCTTGTTGTCTTAACAAGATCCATGCTAATACTGATTTAGTCATGTACGTGATAACAAGACAGTGTTCCGTTTTGTTTCTCCTTCTCCACCTCAATCACCATCTTGTTACCGATACCAGAACGCGGTAAGTATTACATGTATGTCTCTAGTTGCCTTGAGTTAAAGTACAGTATTTAATATCATGAATGTAACATTGGGCAACATATACAAATGTGTAGGCTTTGATATTATTAAACAAGTGTATCGGCTATATGTCAGAATTATATAAGTACAGCAGCTAAAAACTTATTGCCGATGTGTTTATGTGTTATAAATTATAACTTAAGGAATATTCTCAATTGTAGATAAAAAAAAACATGAATATCGTAGTATAAGGTGTCATCGTCGTGTACCTTCAGTTCACGTGTATCTATTTACTTTGCACTTATTAACAAGACATGAAATCAACATTGAAATGTTCATTTGCTTTTTTCAAGCGCATTAAAAGTAAAATAAGTGTATGTCCTAACCCAAGAAGATTATATGATTTTTGATTAGAACAAATATGTATGTTTATTTATTAATTATCACTTGTTCCCTCACTTGAGAATCTTTGAATAGTTACGCTATATGCATGGCTATTGTTATAGGTGAATAAATAATACTCCTTATGAAGCCCCCCCCCCCCCCCCCAAAGAAGAGCAACGCTAACGCTAACGCCTATAATGTATTCTTTATTGTTTTCTCTTTCTAAAATTCAACCACCACCTTACTACCGATACTAGAATCGCGTAAGTATGATTATGTCTGTCTACAGTGGTCTTGAGTAGACGTACTGTAAAATAATGTACATCAAGAATGTAACTTTGGGCAACATACATGTAGGTGTAAGCACCATATTATATAACAAGCAAATCGGCTATCGACATCAAATGGCATCAGACAGTACTAAACAAGAGAATAGATGACACCAATGTCGATTTGACAATTTGTTAGAAATTGTGACTAAAGGAATATTCTCACCTATAGGTAGAAAAACGTCAATACCGTTGAACGGGGTGTCCTCCATTTCATGTGTATCTATTTTTGTTTGCATTTATTAACAAGACATCAAATCAACATTAAAATGTTCATTTGCTAATTCAAGTGCATTAAAAGTAAAGTAAGTGACATATGTTCTTACCCAAGAAGATTATATGACTTTTGATTGAAAAAAATTGTATGTTTATCTATTTGTTTGACACCCTATTTTTCTGAGCTTGTTGAACAAACTAGCTGAACTATGATTTCAGCCAATGTGTTAAAGTAAACTAAATAAGATTGAACGATTTAAACTAAACAGAAAATAAAACAAATAACGTCAATACCGTCAAAAGGAGTAATTTCGCCTATACCACTCAATGCAAGTACACTTATACTCGTTCAACATGTTTATATTACTGTGTATTATACAATTATTTATGTGTGTATAAATAATCTTTTTGTACATGAACTGGAGAAGTTAAACAAAGATTACGCTACATGCATGGCTAGCAAAATAAATAGCTCTCCATGCAGTCTTGTTCCCTTCACAAGATCCATGCTAATACTGATAACAAATGTTCCGTATTGTTTTCTCCTTCTCCACCTCAATCACCATCTTGTTCATTTGCTTTATTCAAGCGCATTAAAAGTAAAATACGTATGCATACACGTCCATAAAAACAAGGAAAAGTTTTCGCCAATATCGATTCATTTTTGTTAGAATGTATAACCTCATTAAGATTAAACAATTCTAACTATAACAAAATAACGTCAATACTGCTTCGAATCAGGTTTATATTACTGTGCATTTTGAAATTATGTGTCTGTATAAAAATGTATAATCGTTTTGGTACATCCAATGCAGAAGATTATGGTATATGCATGGCAAGTTAAATTAATTGATCTTCATGCATGTAGTCTTGTTCCCGTAAAGGGATCTAGTAACATTGTATAAATCCTCAAAATACAATTGTAATTCTAGTGGTTCCTTCATACCTTGTTGTATTCGTGTTTTGTTTTCTCTTTCTGCTCTATAAACACCATCTTGCTACCGATGCCATGCAGATGAATGTAAGTATTATACGTATATATCAAATGGTCTTGATCTGGCACATATATCTGTTTAAGGGATAGTTGAGTTCTGGTAAAGAGAGTACAGTTTTGGTCTAACTGAAATTTAGTAACCAAAATCCGCACCATTATATTTCAAACTAATAGTTATAACTCGAAAGGAATTCAAAATTACAAATGACTTAGTAAACAGTCTTTTTTTTTGTTTTCAATGATATTTATTGTATTCATTGCTCAAAACAAAATAACAATAACAAACAATACGAGAAATCAGTACATAATATAATCAGTATACGTATTTTCATATCTTAACATAATCATGTAAAATATAATTTTAAATTTACATCTAAATGATACAAACAAATTTGTATTGTTGTACATCAAATAAAGCAGAGCATGAACATAAAAAAGGGGGGAAAAGAGGGGAAAACTCTTTTCCCCTCAAAGAACACCCTATACAAGTGCTTACATACACACACACGCGTGCACACACCAACACCCATCCACATGAAACATGCCTAAATCTGGAGAGAATCTCGACCATTATGTCCGCCTTATTCGTTTTATTGCTTCTGTTTGCCTTCCTTATTCTAAATTGTCCCACTTTCTAAAATGATACGTTAGTGTACCACGGTCCCCAGCTAATTTCTTCTCCTCCTTTCTATTTTCTAATAATCTTTTCTTAATCTCCAAAGCAGTTGGTGGTTTATTTCTATTTTTACTATCTATAAATATCATGTATTTTACCAAAATTATTATATGATTTAATAACTGTTCCTTCCCTATATTTAACTCAACTATTCCTACATGAATATCTTTCCAATTTATATTTCTAATCTCTACTAAATTAAATAAATTTCCACACGCTTCCCAAATTGGTTTTACTTTCTCACAAAGAAAAAACAAATGCTCGTAAGTTTCTTCATATTTACCACAACAGGAACATAAATTATTATATCCTACATGAATGAAATCCTGTTCAGTGATTGGTCTACATAGCGTCATGTGACCAAACATAGTAATGCCCATGGAGAAAAATGTGCTATGCGTGACGTCATTCATGGAATAGTAAATGCTATTCCATGAATGACGTCATAGACGCCGGGTGATCATTTTGAGCCCATAGAGATGCGTATTATAAAACTTCCCTGCGAGAAGAGATCTTGTTTTAGCTTGCGAAAGATGCTCGACGAGATTTCTCAAAGAGTTATTTAAAAAGAAATACAGCCTATTTTCACCCGTGAATATCAATAAGTTCCAAAGAATATTCTAGAGATGCATTTCATGTATAACGTAGCGGTATTCGAATTTAAAAATTACGACAATGGTGCACATTGTGCATCGCTGTCCTTCTGTGGTCGTGACATAATTCGTCATTTTAATAATCGGACGCGGTGTGCACTGCACTAGCTGTATGTGTAATGTACGAATAACTATTTTCTCCATACAATTACACGTGCGTACTGTAAAGCAGGTTAATTATTCACTTTGATGCGCGCGTTTTGCATTTGGGTGCGCATTAGTTGTTAAGGCGCGTAACCATGAATGGAAAGATAGCGCAATACGCGCTCTGCGCTAGGACTATTGCGCAAATGGGGTCAGTGTCACAAACAGAACATAGTCAGTGCAGTGATGGTTCCATGATCAATGTTTTGTTTTTCTTTATATTTTTCTTTAATTTAATTGAAGTAATTAATTTTTGCGATGATTATGATTATGCGAAGGATATAAAACAAATATATCATGCACTATTTCGAGCCACTCGTGAAATTATGGATTCCTCGGTGACAGAAAAAGCACTATGTTCTTCGGGTCTACGACCCTCAGAACATAGTGCTTTTCCTGTCACCTCGGAATCCATAATTTCAACTAGAGGCTCTCAGTGCATGGTATATTTGTTTACTATCAACCATTTTAAGTGTATATAAATATAATTTAGTATATATAATATTATAAAGCATTTTAAATTGAAATTCTCGAAGCTTACTATTCAAAGTGCATTTTCTAAGTCTTAAGAATATTAATTGTATGTCTTTCCCATTAATATTATAAATCTGCTCTAAATTTCGTTCTGCATATGATTTTTCTACTTTTTTACTTAATACAAAATTATATATCATTTTTGAAGTAACCTTATCTAACATATATACCTTTTCAAAAATTAAAAGATTCATATCTAATTCCCTATCTATATTTAAGTGAATATTTATATTCAAAAATTGTTTCCATGAAGGGGGAATACCAAGAAAAATACGTTGTATATCCATAATCTCTAAACTATTTAAACCTTTTCTTTGAAATTCGTCATTTGATTTTATATTGCCTTCCCCATCAACAATATGATGCAACCTATAAATATTCTTTTTAAATAACTGTTCATTGAAAGGAACATATCCATCAATAAAAACAAATCTATTATTATAAATAATTTCATTCCTTTTAGAAGTATTTTCTTTTAACAAAAATGTTTTCGTGGCAATCCAAGCGTTCAACATGTCTCTATAAAAAGCTGGTAATGCTAATTTAAATATATCTATAATTGCATTATTATTATAAAATATCAAAGTTCCACCAACATCTTTAGTTAAATGATTAAAATATTGCTTCCATCCCATATTTGCATCCCCCGTTAAAAGTCTCTTTACCCACATAATCCTCTGCACTAAAATAAATAAATAAAAGTCAGTTAATCTTAGCCCACCTCTACAATAATCCAAGAACATTACATTACGCTTAATCTTATCTTTTCCATTCCACAAAAAGTCAAAGACCAATTTATCCAAATCTTGAAATACCCAATTCGGTACTGGTGTCATTGCCGACACATACATTAATTTTGACAAAATAAACGTTTTTATCAATTGAATTTTTCCCATTAAAGTTAAATCTCTTCTTCTTCTTCTTCTTCTTCGGGTTAATCTGCCTCCTTCAATCCTGAAGATTCTTGCAGATACTGTGTGTGTGTGTGTGTGCATACACAGGGTGCGCAGGTGCTTATTTACAAAGTGCAAGTAAAAGTCTATTCCGGTGTTTACTTCGTTCCTTCCGTCAGGTGGCGACGGAAGGCCTCCACAGATGGTGCCAGGACAACCTCTAAGGGAAGGGCATTCCACTGACGAGCTGTTCGAGGGAAGTAGGACTGCTGGTGTTGATCAGTTCTGGAATGTGGGATCATGTAGCAGAACAGTCGTGTGGCTCTTGTCGTCCGGTTGATGTCTGCTGTTTGGATGTACTGATTTGTGCTGAAGTCTACCAGTGAGTGATGCATCTTGTAGAGCATTGTGAGACGGTGGATTTCTCTTCTCTTTTGAAGGGAGGCCCATCCAAGCTGGCTCAACATATCGGAGACACTGCTGGTGTTGTGGTAGCGATTCAGCACATACCTAGCCGCTCGTCTCTGGACCATCTCCAACTGTTGTATGCATCCCACTGTGTACGGGTCCCAGACGGTGCATCCATACTCAAGGAGAGGGCGTACAAGAGCCTGGTATGCTGTTGTCTTGAGTTGGGTTGAATGAACACGCACGTTCCTTCTGAGAAATGCTAGAGTGTTGTTTGCCTTCTGACAGATGTTTGAGATGTGTTGTTTCCAGTTGAGGTCAGAGGTGATGGTTACTCCAAGGTATTTGGCCGATTACACAGAATCCAGAATTTCACCGTTCAGAGAGTACTGATGTATGAATCTGGTCTTCTTCCTGGTGACTGTTATAGCATGGCATTTCCTTGGATTGAGTTCCATCATCCATTTCCTTGACCAGCTACTTAGGGTGTCCAGGTCTTGTTGGAGCAGCCTAGCATCTTCTGGAGCTTGGATGGTCATGTACATGATGGCATCATCTGCAAACAGTCTAGCTTTGGAGGAGAGTTGGTCAGGTAGGTCGTTTATGTAGAAGAGAAAGAGGCATGGTCCCAGCACAGATCCTTGGGGTACACCGGACCTGACTTCTGCATCAGATGAGGTACATCCATCCAAGACAACTTGTTGTTTCCTGTTGTGGAGAAAGCTGGAAATCCATCTGATGTTTTTGCCTCTAACTCCATAGAAGTCCATCTTCTGGAGAAGCCTCTTGTGGCCTACCTTGTCGAAGGCTTTGCTAAAGTCGGT
Source organism: Echinarachnius parma (assembly GCA_037951105.1). Taxonomy (NCBI): domain Eukaryota; kingdom Metazoa; phylum Echinodermata; class Echinoidea; order Clypeasteroida; family Echinarachniidae; genus Echinarachnius; species Echinarachnius parma. The sequence goes on along the minus strand of JBAMJV010002275.1, from coordinate 64,864 downwards.
GATGATTATGTCAGTTTGCTTGTTCTCCTCCATGTTGTTCAAGAGGTCACTGACGAAGCCAGTAAGTTGGAGTTCACATGACTTCTTTGCCCGAAACCCGTGTTGCAGAGGGTAGAGTATGTCATTCCTACTGGCGTGGGTCATGATGCTGCTTGCAATGATATGTTCCATCATTTTGCAGGCAATGCATGTAAGGGAGATGGGGCGATAGTTCCCAGGATCCGTTTTGTCTCCGTCCTTGAATATAGGAACCACATTTGCAAGGCGCCAATCATCTGGTACTTCACCTGTCTCGTAGGAGAGCTGGAATATTGTACGCAGAGATGGAGCTACGACCCGCGAGAGCTTGTGTAGCACCATTGCCGGGATCCGATCAGGTCCGAGAGCCTTCCCAACTTTGAGTTTCTCCAACATCCTAGAGATTCCCTCAGTTGTGATGTGGATTTCAGGCATGGCATCGAAGGGGGAGACATCTGGAAGTAGGTCAGCAGGTGGGTCTGTCTCATTGGTGAATACTGACTTGAACTGGTTGTTCAGTGCTTCTGCTTTGTCCTTCGGGCTTGTCGCATTTTGGTTGTCTGTCTTCAGTACAGGAATTCCGCTACGGTCTGTTCTGTTGTTCTTCACAAATCTCCAGAACTTTCGCATTCCCTCGTACTGGTTTGAGTCATCATCAGATGTGAAGATAGATTCGAGGTGGTTCCAGTATGCTTGTCGTGCTTCTGATTGGATTCTGTGTTTCAATTCTAGCAGTTCGTCCTCCAAAAGGAGAGGAACAGGGTTGTGTTCCTTCTTCATCCGGCTTGCTTTCTTGTGTAGTCTATCCCTTCTCTTGACGAGTCGTCTGATGTCTGGAGTGATCCATGGCATGTCATGTTTACCGCGCAGCATCTTCTTGGGAACAAATTTCTCAGACCCCTCTTCAATGCCTGACTTGAATAGCATCCACAGTTCATTGACTGATGCAGTACTCGACTTCTCTGATATGTCGTCTGCCACATGCTGCATATGTTCTGCATAACCATCCCAGTCAGCTTTCTTGTACAGGGGTACCTTCCTTTTTGCTTGGTGTCTTCGTGGGGGCCGCAAGTCAAATTCAGCCAAAGGACAGTCATGGTCTGAGATTCCTGCCACAACCTTGACACTGTTAACCAGGGTAGGATTGTTGGTAAGAATCAGGTCGAGGGTGTTTGCTTGACGTGTCGGCTCTTTGACAAGTTGGCTAAGTCCGTGGTCATCCATAACCTCGCCAAAGTGGTGATGAAGGGCAGGATGTCCACACGTGCCGACCTGAAGGTTCTGCCAGTTCCAGCCAGGAAGGTTGAAGTCTCCAGCGAGGATCACCAAGTGCTTCTTGTCAAGTCTGGAGAGTGACCGTGATAGCTCAACAAGACTGAGTTCATCTCCTTCATGTGGACGGTAGAAAGCTGCAACATGGAGTGTCTTGCTTCCTGCCATTTCAATCCGACACCAGAGTATCTCACAATCGGTCTCCAGTTCCTCTTCTCTGGTAACTATGAGGTCGCTCTTGGCGGCAATGAAGACTCCGCCATGCGGGTCACGAGGGCGGTCCCTGCGCAGGATATGGTATTGGTTGTTAAGGAACACTTCGTTGCTGTTGACGGTATCAGACAGCCAAGACTCCGTACCAACAACTATGTCCGGATTATGTCTTTGCAACAACATTGAGAAGGGCTGCATCTTGGCTCGGATGCTCTGGCAGTTGACGTTGAGTATCCTGAGCATTCTGGGAGGAGGTTTATGGGTTGCTTTCCTTCGATTGCTGTTACGCGGGGAAGAAGAGCGTGCTGGTGAGCCAGGGGATGACGGGTTCGATGAAAAGCGTGACCGTGAAGAAGACTCATTGTGGTCGCTGCTTCCACAGCTCGGGTTGAGTACATCAAATGGGTTTGAGCTGTGCTGTAGACTTGAGAGAGACAAGTTCGATCTGCTGATGTTGTGTGCTCCACAGTGGTTGCAGATCCATATAATAGAGCTACTGTTAAAAGCTGCATATTCACTTGATGATAAGCCTATGCACTCAGCATGGAACCATTTTTCACAAGTCCCTTCACATTGGACTCCCGTAGTTTTTTTAGTAACTGCCCGGGAACATAATCCACATGGATATTTAGGCTTTCTAGGCATGATTGAAATCATGAAACGGAAGAGTCAGCATAATAATACGTTACATGTTCTTGGCTGGTAGTAGCAGGTACAGTCAACAATAACAATTGTAGAAGTCTTGATGTTCCAAAAGATTGCTTGGAAAGCAGTCCAAAAATGTGAGTTTTGGCATCAAATGAGCATTCAAAGAACCACAGACAACTGATGGATTGACTGGCATTGGTTTAAATCATCCACAATACAAGAAGACTGACACAAGGAACCTATCTCCTGAAAGTATGATCCCAACATGTACAGCACCAAGATGTATGAATGGGACTGAGTATGACATTTTCACTAAAAGCTAAACTGGTCCAAAAATCCATGTCCAGAAATCAGGTCCAATATCACCCAAAAACCAAGAAATAACAGGTCCATGGTGATTATAAGATATTAAATGTCCAAAATCTAACATCAATGTATCAAAAAAGTGAAATTCTAATGCCAGATTAAATGGATATTTCTGGCAGCTGAATACACCCAACTCCCCCTGTATATGCACACACACGTCATGCCGCACACACACGTCATGCTCTTTGTTTCCACCACGATAAAACTTTTTAATTTTACTCAAAATTTCCTTATAATTTGTCCTTTCCTGAACTTCAACATCTAAAGAAAAATAAATACCTAAAATCTTCACTATTTCTACTATTTTACCAAATGGAAGAGCAATATCTTTATTTTGAGAAGGGCCTAACAATAATATGAAAGTTTTTTCTTTATTAATTTTTAATCCAGAATTTCTAGCAAAACTTTCAAACAATTTCTCCACCCTTTTAAATGATTTGGAGTCCCAAATAAAAAGAGTCATATCGTCTGCATAAAGAATTTGTTTTATTTCTACGTTATTAAACGTGAATCCTTGAATTTGAGGGTCTTTATATATTGAACGAACTAAAATTTCAATACAAAGTATAAACAAATATGGGGACAGGGGGTCCCCTTGCCTTACACCCTCTTAATATTAAAGTATCCAGTAGATGCGCCAAATGTAATTAAAACCTTCTGCAAACAAGTATGTGAAACTGAATCAAAAGCCTTTTCAAAATCAATTATCATCATATATCCAGGTATTTTATTGACTGATGTATGATGAATTATATCATCTATCATTCTTATTGCTTCACCTATGTTTCGATCTTTTAAATATCCCACCTGATTGACAGAAATTATTTCATTTAAAACTTTTTTAATCCTTATTGAAAGCACTTTAGTTAAAATTTTGTAATCTACATTCAATAAAGATATTGGTCTATATTTTTTTTATAAATAGGGGGTCTTTTCCTTCTTTATGAATTAAACTTATAACTGCCTGTTTTTGTGACGAAGATAGTTCCTTTTTTTCGAAAGCTAAATTTAAAGAGTTTACTACCAAATTTCCTATTAGTGGCCAAAACTGTATATAAAATTCTACACTTAAACCATCGTTCCCCGGTGATTTATTACATGCCATTTCTTTTATAGCTGCCAAACATTCTCCGTTTGTTATTTTACCTTCACACAATAAACTCAAATCTAAATTTAATTTTGGCAAGTCCTGAAAAAAAATCATCCACAAAATGAATTTCCTCCTCTGATTGAGCATATAGCTTACTATAAAACATAGATATTTCTTGCATAATATTTTTTTGATCAAAACAAATATTTTCATTTATATAAAGTTTACTAATTAATGTTTTCTTTTTATTAGACTTCATTAATTGAGTAAAATATCCAGTGTCTCTTTCTCCACATTCATAGTGTGAAGCTCTAGAGCGAATTTTAATACCTTCATTTATATAATTATAACAATCCTGTAATTCTTTTTTTTCCGTTCCAAATCATCAACTTTTCCCTGGTCTATCCCATTCAACAATTCATTTTCCAACTTAAAAATATCCTCTTCCAAATTTCCAATTTTTTGATTTCGTTGTTTCGCCTTTTCTTTTGAATATTTTCTACTAACATTTCTAATTTTCATTTTCAAAAAATCCCATAAAACTCTTTTATCTTCTATTTCTATTCGAAATTCATCTTTTAATTTAATAATTTCCTCTTTAATACAATTAATATATTCAATATCTTGACAAACTATTATTCAATTTCCAATAGGATCCCTGAAACTTACATGAATAAATTAACTTATCATAAAATTGCAACTGAATGGCTGAATGATCCGGAGCCATAGAAGGAATAATATCACACTTAAATACTACCTGTTCTATTTGCTTAGAAACCAACCAATAATCTAATCTACTTTGCATAAATGGATTAACTTGCCTATACGTAAACTGTTTCTTTAATCCATTTCGTACCCTCCAAATATCCAGCAATTCAAATCTATCTAAAAATTGTTCAAATAGAATATTAAATCTAGACTGAACGCTGTGTCTATTATTTCCAAAATAATCTAAATCTTTATTTAAAATAATATTAAAATCTCCTCCAATAATTATTGCATTATTTTCTTTATTAATGTTCCTTATTAATGTTTCAAAATTTACTAAAAAATCAATCTTCTCTAATTCTCTTCCTCTTACTGGCAAATAAACATTAGCAATTATTAATTTCATCCCCTGAATAATGCATTCGATTATAACATATCTGCCATTATCATCTGAGATAACATTTAAAACCTGAATATCTAATTTATAATCTATCAAAATAAGCACCTCTTTACTATGGTTTGTCCCATGACTAAAATATGAACTCCCATTCCATGGCAATTTCCAAGTCTCCTCGACTTCAATTGTACTGAATGTTTCTTGTAAAAAAACAATATCTACACCTTTATCTTTACACCATGTACAAATTTTTTCCCTCTTTAATTTTTCTCGGATTCCATTAACATTCAAAGAAAGAAAATTACATCTAATATAACTATCTTTACCCTCCATAACTAGATATTAACATACAAATATTCATGCATTCTTTTCTCCTTAAATTGTATAAAATTATAATACACGGGCTAACAAGAGCAAGCTCAAAAATATATAAATTACTCCAAAAGCTGACATATTGGTCGAGGTCCCCAACAACATAGGCAATGCAATCAACATTCACACACACCACACACAACAGACACAGTAACTGAACTAAACTAAATTGTAAGATATCTGCACTAAAACATTGCTCCTCTTTGAGGTTTCTACGACAAAATAAATAAAAAAGTGTACCAAACACAAAAAAAAAAAAAAAACACATTTCCGCTACTCCCCCCCCCCCCCCCCCCCGCCTCGATCCCCAACCCACCCCGTCCACTCCCCAGCCAGACCAGTCATATATATTCCAACACGGCTCCCAGCCTGTACGAGGCAAACTACCTACGTACTTATTATCAACCATAACATACTTGTACCAACACTGTCATAACAAAACACCAATATAACCTTTACCCGTTACGTAACATTCAATAGCTAATACGCAAGGCTATCCACGGGGGAAAAAAAAAAGAATAAAAAAGAATAACAAATCTTATGAGGATTTACTCACAATATCATCACATGTCCAAATACCATTCTAACATACAGATTTTCAATTTCAAAAGCATGAAAGTAAAAACCTTTACCCGTTAAAGGCCTGTTCACAAAGGACGCGACCCCGCGCGACCAAACCCACGAATGCGGCACGCATCGGCCCGAATCCATGGCAAGCCACCTTAATCTCCATAAGGCCAGGCCAATTATACCCCCGAATAAAAACGTGCACGCACGCTAAGCGAAGCGCATAGAACACAATAATTTCCTGCCACGGATTCGCACCACTGCGCACGGCACACGCGGGCACCGCCGCGCGGGATCGCGCCCAATGCGACCACCCCTTATTAGTAACATTCTTTAGCTATAACGCAAGACTATGCACAAGACAACCCTGCGTCCCTACCTCCCAATCATAAACAATGCAGAGTAGAATGCAACTTCACCCGAATCTCATGAGGATTTGCTCCCAATATAGCATATCATATACAAATACCATCTTACCGACCTACTTCCAATTTAATAAAAGCCCAACTTATCTATTTTCACCCCCATAGTATTAAAATCTGCTAGACAAACCCAAAGTGTATAAACCATAACCCAAAACAAAATAACTTGTCATTAATGAAGAACTCAGCTCCAAAAAAAAGAATAAGACGCTAAATCCACCTTCCTTGAAAGTTGACGATATCAATACCTAAATAAACTACGTAATTTTCTAACGAGAAAGAAAAAAAAAAAAAAAAAAAATTGTAGGCCAAATTACACAACCAGAATCAACATTTGGGAAGTTCCATTTTCACAATCCCAAAAGCATGTGTTAAAAAGTGAAATAAGCGTCTTCCGGAGCTAAGTTCTTAAAATACATTTTAATTATATTAATCATGTCATGCCCTCCAAATTTCCACTATCAAATAGAAGAAGGAGAAAAAATACATCCTGGCATATACCAGGCAGTACTCCCATAATTCAAGGTTGGGCACAAACTATCATTTCTTTCCTTCTTTTCCTCTCCTTACAAAGTAATTTTTAAATAACGTTTTATTCTATTACTCATTATTATCATTCAAAAAGAGCCGTTAAAACTCAAGAGGGCGCTCTCTAAACACTCATCGGTTTCAACCATTTAAAAAAAAATATTGTGCATGTGATGTTTTGTTGAAATAGTGATTAGATAGAGAGATAATCAACAACTATCTAAAAACCTCTTTTGTAAATTTTTGAAAAGAGGAAACATATTTTTAAATTGTTTAACGTCTGGTTCAAAATTATCGAATAGGTGTGGGGCCCCACCTTTATTACAAATGGTTATGTTTATGGATATTTCAGCTATTTCTGAACCGATTTTGATCAAATAAAGTTTATTCTGTCATTAAAATTGTATGCTCTTTTGAATTTGACACTCAGTTTTTCATTATCTCGAAAAAAAAGTATTTTGTGTAGCGCCCTCTATACCAAACTCAACTATCCCTTTAAAGGGACTAGTAACATATCCTCAAAATCCAATTAGAATTCCAGCGGTTCCCTCATACATCATTTTATTTGTATTAACAATAAACGCATGGAACAGGACGGTTTTGATTTTTCAAATTGTCCTTTCGTTCAAAAGATATTTACGATTAAAGTGTTCGGATGAAATTATCTACGGGACCTTTTAAGCCGTGTACACATTAAGTGCAATGAGTAAATGAATATCATTTTGTATTTTTCGGCCAAATAACATCCAATTAACTTGGATTGTTCACACATTACTTTCTGGACATATCAGATCACACCAATACACATGTTATTATCCACCCATCACTTTTTGCACTTGTCAACAAAGTTACTAGATCACTTTGACATGGGTATTATGATACAATTTGGAAAATGCCGTTAACATGGAATATCATACACGCTGATCCAGTGGCGTAGACAGGTTCTTACACCTGGGGGGGATGATTTGCCGTTCACCGGACCAAGACCAATTTTTCGAGACCAATGCAATCGCTTGAAAGTCCTCTCGGGGGGGGGGGGGGGGGGGGGGGGTGGGGCAGATGGGAAGATGGTCGTGACCAGGCGGGCCGAAAGCAGTTTTAGATTCTTTTTTTGGGGGGGGGGGCAAAACCTATGGGGGCTCAGGATATTGTGTGTGTATATAGGGGCTCATGCCCAACCACACTCACAGTGCTGCCAACTTTGAGCCAGATGTGAGAGTGAGACATTGCAAGGATCGAAGCGACCAAGCCCGAGGGAGCGAAGTGACTGAGCGGGGGAGGGTGTGGGAGAGGGTGTCCCCCATACTAGAGAGATTTTGCATGTTTGGACTTGAAATTGTGCATTCTGGTGCTTACCTAGATAGGAAATTCGGGCTTAACATTGACTGTATCTGGGAAAGTGCGTTATGATTTTATCGACCAGAAATGTTAAATATATTTTCACAATAAAACAAATAATTGACACACTAATAAATATGCACCTCAATACAGGGAGCGAAGTGACTGAGCGGGGGGAGGGTGTGGGAGGGGGTGTCCCCCTCCCACGCTAGGGAGATTTTGCATTTTTGGACTTGAAATTGTGCATTCTGGTGCTTACCTAGATAGGAAATTTTGGCTTAAAGTAGAAATTCAAAGGGAATAAAATCAAGTTATTATAGTTTATTTTATGATAGAATGAGTTATTAAAGCAATTTGTGCAGTTAACATGTCATGAAAGTGTTTCAGTTTCATGTTTTATGAAAATAAAATTTTAGTGAATTGACCCTCTCCTTTACCATGAAATCGGCACAGCAAAGTGGCTCTGTGCGTGACGTAAGAGCCGGGCTTTGCGCTCCATGGAGCTCCAGCTCGAACGGCGATCTACACGCAAATGTTCATAGAGTGGATGTCATATGCAGTTCTACTCTCTAAAAACGATTGAATATTGCCTGAATAATCAATATCTGACACACAGTTGTCCTCTCATGTCCTGAAACATATCCTAATATCAATATTCATGTCATTATTGGCATTGAAAAAGTGTCAATCTCCGTAAAATAACTGTTTACAACTCACCATTTTGACGAATTGTTGTTCATATATACACGGAGATAGTATGAAAAACAAATCTATTATAGCTGTGTTTCAAAACAAAATTACCTAGTACGATCATGTTCCGAGCTAGAATTGCCTTTGTTATTTTCGTAAGAGTTTCGTCCATCGCGAAATAGTACATGCAAGCGCGCAATACCGGGGCGTTCGCATGTGTATGCATGCAGGATTTAGCTACCTATCATCATGCACGTGCACTCGAGTTACGTTTGTTTTGATGCGCGCGCAGGAAATGTAAATCCACCAGCGTGAACAGCCGTATAGGTAATGCGGCTGCCAATGTTCAGATAAATCGCGGATGAATCGTAACAACACAAGAGATCGAGAATCTAATTCACTCGACTTTTCAAGCTAAACCATGAAACTAGCCATGATAGATCGACTAAAGTAATAACTATTCTTCGTTTTTTTAAATTTCATTTGATTCATAATGATTATTAACTGTTTGTTTCCATAATGGAAGTGGTAAATTCTCTACATGTTGGTAAAAAATCGCCTGCTCCCAAATCTGTGCAGACCTATTGCACGACACAGTCGTATAGTTTCATCTTCATCAACTTTTTTTTGTCACAAACAATACATTTGTTGGAATATCATGATGAAAATATAAATGAGTAGCAAATTACAAAAAATGTTGTATTATATTATATTCTTGGTAAGGGAAAAAATAGCACATAAGTTGATTAAGCTTGTCTTTCCAGCCTGGTATGTTATACATGCTTACTACCTACAACCGCGGCAGCCGCCCGAGCTTCAAGCCCGGTTCTTACGTCACAGCTAAAGGCCGTTTCGTGTAGCGAATGAGGCAAATTTGTCCCTGGGAATAGGGAGATGTTTTCACCCTAATTTCGCTTATACGGAAGCGTTATATTGTTTGAATGTCATTCAAGCTCATTCTATGGCTTATAAGCTTGCTGTAGATATGAATATCGTCATATGTAGGGGTTTTCTTTGATTTTCTCCTTTAACATTGACTGTATCTGGGAAAGCGTGTCATGATTTGATCGACCAGAAATTTTAAACATATTTTCACGAAGAAAACAAATAGTTGACACATATGCACCCCAACACAAATATTGTATTTATATTTAGCATCATACACAGTTCCAACATCACCATATGCCACATTATGTATGATCCAACAACTAAGCCTATTGCCAAGAATGAGTCCCGAGGGGCGAAGCTACTGAGGGCTGGGGCAGGGCCAAATAGGGAGGGTTTGGGAGGGGGTAACCCCCTCCCACGGAGAAGATTTTGCATTTATATATATATATAATTGAAATGGTGCAATTTGGTGCACGTCACACAAGGAGCCAGAGCAATGCCAGCCTACACTGGAACTACGTGGCTCGGTATACAGAAAAAAAAACTCACCCCTGACCATACGCAAGTTACACAACAAACTGAGATAATCTGTTCGCGCGCGAAGCGCGCAGCAAAAATTGAAAGTTGATGTATAAATTACCTTTTTAACGTAATAATTAACAAGTCTTAGCTCATACAACTTATGTTTTCTTTCCCACTCGTATACAGCTACACACACAAAAAATAAATCATTCCCTAAAACCGGGGGGGGGGGGGGGGGGGGGATGATTGTACATGTCATCCCCCCACCTTGTGAGGTAGGGGGATGCATCCCCCTCATCCCCCCGTTGTCTACGCCCCTGCGCTGATCACTTCACGCTTCACTGAACGCGACCTAATTATCCAAAGTCATGCAAAAACAACCTGTGTCCAAGTTTGCAGATTTCTTGTTTTGTGAATGGTTGCATCTGTTGCAACGATAACTTATCGTTGTGAACATGTAAACGATAATTTTACATGTCCTATTCAGGATCCCCCTGCCTCCATACAGTGAGGTTGCTAAGGTGAGGGGGCTTCCCTTCAACCTTGCTAAACATGAAAGACCCTGGCAACCAGCTTGTATTTTGTTTTGATTCAGCAAAGGACATCTGAAATGTTCTTTTGAGAACAAAACGGTAAACGGACGCATCCATTCATGATGGAACAAGACAACTGCAAACTTGAAATTGAAATGAGGTTCGTTACTCCGGAAGGCTCAATACAAACCCCATATCATTTTCGGACTAACGAACCTCATTTCATTTTCGGATTAACGAACCCCATTTCATTTCAAGACCGAGACCGGGTTTGAGTGAACCCCCCAAAACAGTCATTCTTTCATTAAAGGGAGGGGGGATTGAACCCCCATCCCCTCTCCCCAGGGTACGCCTATGTTTGGAGCTGAAGTTCACTCGTAAACGTTGTTTGCCCCGTAGGTTGATGAAGGTGTGGATCGGGCTCATTCGCTGCCTGCTGTGTTGTTGGAGATTCGGTTGAATCTCCGTAGTTAAAGTCGCCTCACGCGATGCTCGGCAGGTTCGTTTGTTCAGATGATGTTCCTCAAGTCCCACGTCGCTCCGCATGGTTGGTGCGAACCTCTCTTGTGTCTTTCAGCTTACTTTTCTTGTGGTCTTCACGCTTTTCTTTGTATTGTGATCTTCACACGTACCGATTTTGCCAGGCCATATTAGTTATCAGAACTAGCCAGCACTGTCAGCGACCTAAGGGGTACTATGAAATTATCATACCGGTACATTGCCTAGACTGGTCCATCACATGCCGTTCATTTGGCGGCAGTCAATCTTGACCTCATGTTAGACTCAAATGAATCAATCGGACCCATTAGGTGATTAGCGTTGTCAGTTTATTGGCATGCCATGTATGTTTTTATTTATGTATTTATTCAAATATATTTATACAGGATTACATGATCAGCAATGATGCTGTTTTTAGCTCACCTGAGCCAAAGGCTCAAGTGAGCTATTGTGATCGCTTTTCGTCCGTCGTCCGTCGTCCGTCGTCCGTCGTGCGTCGTGCGTCGTCCGTCGTCCGTCGTGCGTCGTCCGTCGTCCGTAAACTTTTTACATTTTCATCTTCTTCTCCAGAACCAATGATCGGATTCCAACCAAACTTGGCAGGAATCATATTTAGGGGTAGAGGAACCAAAGTTGCTAAAATGGTGGGCGTGGCCCCAAGGGGGGCCCTGGGGGAGGGCACCAAATGTAAAAAATATGTACATTTTAAACATCTTCTTCTCAAGATCCAGAAGTATGACAGACCTGATATTTCATATTTAGATGCCTCTATTGATGAAGAATGAAAGTTGTTCACAAGATTTTTGTGGGTGGTCCCATAAGGGCCCTGTGGGCGTAACAGTTTTTTTGGGGGCCCTACCATAGGAAATATACATTTTCATCTTCTTCTCCAGAATCAATGATTAGATTCCAACCAAACATGGCAGGAATCATCTTTAGGGGTAGAGGAACCAAAGTTGCTAAAATGGTGGGCGTGGCCCCCAGGGGGGCCCTGGAGGAGGGCACCAAGTGTAAAAAATATGTAAATTTTAAACATCTTCTTCTCAAGATCCAGAAGTATGACAGACCTGATATTTCATATGTAGATGCCTCTATTGATGAAGAATGAAAGTTGTTCACAAGATTTTTGTGGGTGGCCCCACAAGGGCCCTGTGGGCGTAACAGTTTTTTTTTGGGGCCCTACCATAGGAAATATACATTTTCATCTTCTTCTCCAGAACCAATGATTAGATTCCAACCAAACATGGCAGGAATCATCCTTAGGGGTAGAGGAATCGAAGTTGCTAAAATGGTGGGCGTGGCCCTCAGGGGGGCCCTGGGGGAGGGCACCAAGTGTAAAAAATATGTTAATTTTAAATATCTTCTTCTCAAGATCCAGAAGTATGACAGGCCATCGCAGAATGGCCCCATAGGGTCCCTATGTGAGTGGGGTTAATATGCTGAAGTGGTCAGTGGCTGGTGAAATGTGTTAAGCTTTGTCTTATATGTGTGTCTGTCTTTTTTTATGATTCACCCAAACATTATGGTAAATCATAATGTTAGGTACAGGGGATCAAAAGTTATTGATTAAATAGTACATCACATTATAGATTTTGGCATGATTTCAACTGATTTCATATCTTCTGAGGGTGCCAGAGAGAACATGCGCCAGATGTGAATTGATTGACCTCAGGTGAGCGTCGTGCCCCCCTGGGGCTCTTGTTCTTTGAGGTCCTGATATAACATCTTAAATATGAATACAATACAATATAACTTTCTTAATATAATAGACATAATAAATTTAAAAAATATGTACAAAATATTTAGCATATGACTAGCAGATTCAAGATTTACTTTTCAAGAATTTTGGACAAAATTATATTTAGAATAGCTCCAATTGATTTCAAATCATAAAAAACACAATACATTTTCTATAAACAATACAAATAAACAAACTATTCAATAAAGTAAATTTTGGGTACTCCAGCAAGCAAATGAGTATCAGAAGAGCAAATTGTCATCACACATAACACCTCAGAGTCATTTCTATTAGCAAGCTCACGCACAGCCACACATCACAATGGGAGAAGCACACACATATACTTATCCGTATCACATAATGGAAACATAACCACGAACAAATCCAGATACATTTATCCACCCATTCCGCTTTATCCAATAGATTACGTATCTGTTGGAGTTGTAGCGTTCCCGTTTGTATATAGTAAGAGAATTAGAGGCAACTTCATGCATATAATTAAATTGTTATGGCAACGGCAACCAGAGAGCCAATCAGAGGCAAGTCAACCTCGTGGCTCGAGAAGTCCTCGTGGCTCGAGAAGGAGCATTTTCGTTTTTCGGCACTGCACATTCGTCCTCGAAGCAGACGTACGGGAGAGTTTCCCCGAGTGACAGTCATCGTGTTTTGTTCTTATTTAATTGCCAAGTCACCGTTCAAGTTCATCCTTTGAGATTTAGGGATTTTCCTCTTTGATTTAAATTATTTACACTTGTGCTGGCCAAGTTGAGCTGGCGTCTAATTTTAGTTTCGTTGTAGCGTTGCAAAGGCCTTTTGCGCGTGTAGGCGTGTTCTTTAATTTGACACGTTAAGTTTGTGTTCATGTAAATAGCCGGTTAGGTAGTTTTCCTTTCGCGGGTGGTACTTCGAAGTCACCGTAGAAAACTACGACATCTTGGTTCATGTGATATCATTGACGGTGGTAAGTTAACCATTCGCATATTTTGAATTCTTACATTGGTGACCCTGAAATCTTTTTGTTTTTATTTATTAGATGTGATTACGGCAGAAGTGTGTGCTGCTGATGTGTGTTTTTTGATTACGAGATAAGTGGTAGGAATTTTGAGATTGGGCCGCGGTGCTTGATTGGCATGTGAGATCCAGACGCGGATTCCTCCCCCGGCGTTCCGGCGCCCGTTAACGTGGCCGTTCCGGTCATGACGACCACCTTACTACCCGAGTGATCCTGAGGTGCGTGTGGTTTTCGCAGGTGATGGCCCAGTTTTTTTTACTAGAGGTACTACTAGTAAGCACATGCGTAGACATGACATTGATACCCATTCAAGTGGGGGGGATGAGCTATTCATTCATCGGATTACATCCCCCCCCCCCCCCCCCAGTTGAATAGGTATTACGTAACTCGCTACGCCCGTGCTAGTAAGGTCACTCATTTTGCATATGTGGTTTCTACCTTGCAGCTGGAGTATGCGCAGGAGGTGAGATACATTCTGATATCGCCCCCACGGGACAAGCCGTACCAGGTGCTGAAGGAGGAGTTGACTAAGCGCACATCCACTTCGGAGCAGGAGAAGCTACGTTGGCTTTTGACACAGGAGGAGTTAAGCGATCGGAAGCCCACACAATTTCTGCGGCGGATGGAGCAGCTTTTGGGAGGACTCAAATTTCAAGCAGTTGTTTCTGCAGAGGATGCCCCACCATGTCCAGTCCATCCTGGCGTCCAGCAGTGAGAGCATGGCGGTGGCCCAGCTGGCAGAGGTTGCAGACAAGATTTGCGAGGTGGAGGCACCGATGCTGAGGGTGTCGGAGGTTACCGTTCCTTCGGTTCAGGTTACTGTTCCGGCGAGTTCGCCTTTTGAAGACATGGTGGAGCAGCTGGCGCAGCAGGTACAGCAGGTTCATCTTACTTTTCAGGTGCAGGCATTGTCATCGCAGGTAACACAGGAGCATGGTCGTCGTCAGTTTTGACCATCATCCCCTAGTCAGCGGCGACCAAGGTCTCGTTCCTTTTCGAGGCAGGCGGGCCTGTGCTGGTACCATTGGACGCATGGCTTCAAAGCAAGGAGGTGCATTTTGCCGTGTGTGTTTCCTTCTGAAGCGTCGCCAGATCTGCGGGAGCAGCGCCCGAGCCAGCCAGTGCGGTCGGAAAACGTGCGGGCCGGCAACGAATAGAAGCGGCGGCGGTGCACGGCACAGAAACTACTACAAGCCGCTTATTTTTTTCGTGATTAAGTAACTGGCACTCGGTTTCTGGTCGATACGGGAGCAGAGGTTTCCGTGTATCCCCCGCACGCTCAAGATCGAATAGCTTGTTCTTCTACTACACAGTCGTTGTATGCAGCAAATTCTACTAGCATAAAGACATTTGGGCAGAGATCGATAACTTTGGACCTCGGTCTTCGGCGATTGTTTAGGTGGATTTTCTACATCGCTGAAGTCCATCAGCAGATTCTGGGGGCATATTTTCTGCGGAATTGGGGTTTGATAGTAGATATGAGAAGCAGCTTGTTGTGTGATAATAATACTGCATTGACTGTTGCCACTGTCGCCACTACAGCGCCCTCAATCGGCCCTGTGCTTCAGGGCCGCGGCGGTGATAGGTATCACGCCATCCTGCGGGGCTATCCGTCCATCACGCAGCCGGTGTACACTGACAGTGCAGTTAAGCACACAACGACTCACCACATTATAACAAAAGGCCCGCCTGTTGCAGCACACCCTCGTCGTTTGGCCCCGGATCGTTACGTCATCGCTCGGGCTGAGTTCGAGCACATGCAAGAGTTGGAAATCATCAGGCCTTCCAGCAGTAATTGGTCGTCACCGCTGCATATGGTGCCGAAGAAAACCCCGGGAGATTGGAGGCCTAGTGGCGATTACCGGGCTCTGAATTCGGTCACAGTGCCTGATCGCTACCATATTCTGCACATCCAGGATTTTGCTGCCTCATTGCAGGGAAAGACGCTGTTCTCCAAGTTGGATCTTGTCAGGGCGTATCATTAGATTCCGGTGGACCCTGCGGATGTGTACAAGACTGCCATTACCATGCCCTTCGGCCTTTTTGAGTTTGTGCGCATGCCGTTTGGTTTACGCAACGCCACACAGACCTTCCAACGGTTCATCGACGAGACTTTGTGGGATTTGCCGTTTGTGTATGCCTACATAGATGATCTTCTGGTCAGCAGCGAGTCGCAGGCAGAGCATGAGCGCCACATTACCATATTGTTCAAGCGACTGCAGCAGTACGGCATCATTATCAATCCAGATAAGTGTGTGTTCGGAGTGGCAGAGTTGACCTTTCTTGGACACCACATCAGCGAGCAGGGGATCAGACCGTTGGGGAGCAAGGTGAAGGTGATTCAGGATATCCCGACGCCGACGTCCCTGCAGAAGCTCCGGGAGTTTTTTGGACTCGTTAATTTCTATCGGAGGTTTGTTCCACGTCGTGCTGACATCATGCGACCATTAAATGATCTGCTCAAGAGTAGGAAGAAGAAGAATGAGTCTATCGCCTTGGATGATGCTGCATTGGCAGCCTTTGGTCGAGTGAAGCAGATACTGGCTGAGTGCACGCTCTTGGCACACCCTCTACCAGGCGCGCCATTGTCTGTCATCGTGGATTCATCGGATGTGGGAGCAGCCAGCGGAGGAGAAGTACAGCGCGTTCAGCCGCGAGCTGCTGGCTGCTTACCTGGGCGTGAAGCACTTTCAGCATTTCTTGGAGGGCCGTCGATTTGTGATCTACACGGACCACAAGCCGTTGACGTTCACGCTGCGTAATAATAATAATAATAATATATAGCACATATCACATTGCAAATGCACGTCTCTATGCGCTGTATTATTACCCTGGTCGTTACTGGTACAGTTCAAACCGCACAATTATCTTGCGCACCATCTCAACTCCCCGGGGAGCATACTAGCCAATGGCAGCCATATGATAACGCCCAGGCTAATTAAAACCCACCCAGGTACCCATATATACTCCTGGGTAGAGAGCAGCAATACGGATTAAATGTCTTGCTGAAGGACATAAATGATGCGACATCAACCGGGTTTGAACCCACGACCTCTAGATTTGATGTCAAGCGTCCATCCAATCGTGTCACACCATCCCGGACCGTCATTCTCCCCGGGATGTTCGTCACTGGGATTTCTTGTCTCAGTTCACTAGTAATATACGGCATGTGCGCGGGGTAGACAACGTGGCGGCGAACGCACTGTCACGGATGCACATCGAGGCGATGCACATTGCAGCACCTGTAGACCTGCGCAGACTGGCTGACGACCAGGAGGGAGATGCTGCGTGGAGCGAGGTGCAGCAGTCTACGACTCTTGCCCTTAGGCGATTGCCATTACCTGCCGCTGAGGGGCAGATATGGTGTGACTTTCAACAGGTCGTTAGCGCCCATTTGTGCCCCCGTCACATCGTCAGTTGGTTTTTGATGCGTTGCACGGCATTTCGCACCCTGGTGTGAGGGCGACGCAGAAGATGATAGCGGCCCGGTTTATGTGGCCGGGGATGAACGGCGATGTTCGCAATTGGGCTCGGACGTGCGTGGCGTGCCAGCGGGCTAAGACTAATCGTCATGTTAGAGCACCCCTGGGTTAAGATTGGATTGCCCGTTACGGACTGCCATCAACGATCACTACAGACAGAGGGAGACAGTTCGAGTCCCAGTTGTTCCGTGCCTTGACCAGTCTGTTAGGAAGTACTCGCACACGCAACATATCGTACCACCCTGCGGCCAATGGGGTGGTGGAGCGGTTTCACCGGCAGTTAAAGGCATGTATGCGTGGGTTATAAAGGGTAGTCAGCAAATTCCAACTCGACTCCACCGTAATCTCTCGAGGTATACTCACGATATGTGTTGGATCGATCGAAGAGAGGTGCTTCGAAATATCTGAACAAAGGCCTTCTTATGAAATAAGCCAGTTCGTAATTAGACCAAGGAGCTTGGGTGACGCTGAGGGCGTAGTCCGATGTTCCATCAACTCAGATCAACGGGCATCAACGTACAGTTAAAGTGTATGGTATCATATCATATTACCGGATAATTTTAGTTTGACAACATAAAACAAACATTAGATGCATAAAATCAAAGTGGAAAAAATACGAGCAGCTGCATAAACTCATAAAGAACACATTTGATGTAAAGTATATTCAAGAATTTACCGATTTTCCCCCATATCAACTT
The DNA here is from genome assembly GCA_037951105.1 of Echinarachnius parma. Classification (NCBI taxonomy): domain Eukaryota; kingdom Metazoa; phylum Echinodermata; class Echinoidea; order Clypeasteroida; family Echinarachniidae; genus Echinarachnius; species Echinarachnius parma. The sequence goes on along the minus strand of JBAMJV010002275.1, from coordinate 46,864 downwards.
TCTTGTGAAAAATCCAGGTGAATCATTTACACGCAATAATGCTACAAGGCGGGCGATAAGCATGTACCGTTTATCTATCTATCTATCTATCTATCTATCTATCTATCTATCTATTTATGTAATCTAATCTATATCTATCTATATAATTATATATCCAGCTATTGTATCTAATCTAATCTATATCTATCTATATAATTATATATCCAGCTATTGTATCTAAATCATACAGTATCTATATTATATAATTGAACGCATATGTTTCAGGACGCAATCGGAAGGAAAACAGACGGGATATAATATTTCTTTCTACATGTAGCGGTCTTCAAAACAAGAAAGTCTGTAATCATTATCAATTTATATACATTGTGGATCACATAAACGAAATTTTGTTTGCATTTGCTAATAAATGGAGAGAGAAATCAGTCGGCAAAAACTGTTTTTGCGTTGGATAGTGCAGCATTAAGCGGAATACGATAATACGTGCGTGCTAATACGCGCGTGCTATATAGCCAGGTCAAGCAAGGCTCGGTGAAATTATTGATCAATACAATCATTACACATGAATAACACATTCTATCAAACCGGTTATTGTTCTATGAAATAGTACATATTATGCTATTAACCTTGGATGGGGTGAATACAAAAACGATGGGCTGATTTTGATCCTGATCCAGATTTAAAAAACGTAAACAAATAATTCGCATTCAATTGCACGTGTAGCTAACTGCCTTAGCGTTGTTCGTATGCTGGTTCCTCCCGCACCGCGCGTTCATTCTCGGCCCCCGTGCGCATATGGCAATATACGCACGTACGTAATCTTCATGGGTAGCAAACAACGCTAAGTATACTTCCGGGTCGCGCGATCAGAGGGCATTGCGCGTTTAGTGGGCATGTAGCGATAGTGGAATGGATGCATTATTAAGGAAATAATTGATGATTTTGAGTGCGATAGGGCACGTCTATTTGCACGAATCGTGCAGCCACGTCAGTACTATTGAACGAGCTACGAAGTAGCGAGTTCAATAGTACTGACGTGGCTGCACGCTGAGTGCAATAGACTGCCCTCGCACGAGAAATCATTAATTATTTTCTTTATATAACAACTACACTTTTGACACAAAATATGTTTTTATAATCCCAGGAAAAACGATGCCGTTCCAACATGTCCATGAAGCTCTAACCAGTTCCAAAAGAACTCGCCGTAAAATTGAATGCTCTTTTTTGTGTACAATGTCCCGTCATCCTTTCTCAAACCAGCATAAAAGCGACTCAAAAGACAACACTTTGTCTAGTTCATCCGCTTTCAAATGATCAACATCCTCAATCAAGAGAGTTTAGCCCTACACTTTTTGCAAAAGCTTCAAGAGGATTCACTGCATATTTAGTCAACTTTTTGGTATACAGAGTAACGTTCAATCAAGAACATTTGCTACGCCTAGTTCATCTTCAGTAACTTTAATAACACAAAATTCGCCATCGTAAAAGTAATATACATACCATGTTCGATCCAGTGTACAATAAACAAACAATGTCAATAATGTTATCCAGATAAACAATCCAAAGAAGGTGCGAGTAAATATTTTAATCCAGATGAATAATCCAAGTGAAATAGGTACTTGAGTTCAAAGTGCGAGAACTAAGCGTAGTACCAGTACTTAGAACGCTTAAACGCGACGCGGTCTTTGTACACGGGATTGGAGAATTAGAAGTACCTGACGTACGTGTGTACAACCTTTATGAACATCTTAACGACGCGACCAGACAGCTTGTGCGCGCTTAGCGCGCTTGTTGTCCGAGCAACAGAGTAAACTCGCAACGCAGTATAAGTAAACAAACAAACAACGATTAAAGCACGCTTATAAAAATGCAGCGAAGCTCGCTGCATGCATGCATGTTCACACGACGCGTAATGTACGTTTAATAACGTGTAGGGTGTACCGCCGGTACATCACTCCTTTAATTGATGACGTCAGTCGTGCAATAGTCGACTATAGCACGGCTGACGTCAGTTACTGAGTGCAGATAGATCATTTTTTCTGAATAGCATGTGACCTGAATTCAGCCAATCACAACACGAGAACATTCTAAGGCGTTATATAAAGTGGGCTCCGCGCGGTATAAAACGTTCCAGTCGGAACTATTGCACGTGTGGCTCCTTTGATTCTCGCGATCGATGGAACCTGGCCGTAGAGAGCAGTAATTACGCGCATGCGCAGATTGTAACTACGAACTGGCTTATTGCATGCAGAAAACAAATTTCTCACCCTGTCACCTAGGCATCAAACGGCGGCACTTTGAAGTCGGTTGCGGTTAAGCGTGTTACGTGATATTTTCGCTCGTAAACATCTCTGATGGATCTCCATTCGACTAGTACAAACATTCCGAACGCGACTATTTTTAATGCATTTTTGACTCGGGTATTCGGAAGTGGGACAGTTTGCGTTCGCTACTTATAACTGAGCCAATGGGGATTACGTACCGTGCGTAAAAGTGCGCAAGATGGATCCACGCGTCTAATAACCCACGCATATATGCCTTTAAAGGCGGCGCTGCGGGCACAGCAGCGACCTACCCCCGGGGGGGGGGGGGGGCCACTCAACTATATTGATGTACACACGCGCGACCACAGGTTTTTCAAACCCACCCTAAACAAGTTTTATCCATTGGTCAAATTTATACCCTATTCAAGTATTTTCGCGTGCTTTTTTGACAATTTTTCCCCCTAAACCAGTATAACCCCTAAAACATACCCCTAAACAAGGTCTACGTCAATTGCTCTCAATTAAACCTCTAAAAAATAATGGAGATGTTTAACCACCTTAAACATTTAACTCTAAACAAGGTCTACCTTAAATAAATCTCTAATATGCATGTACTTGTCAATAAGAACTACAGTCAACCTCACAATAAGTTTAAACTTTGCCTCAGTTTAAGATATTCAAAAGGCCTCTATTTTGAATTCTCTATTGGTTTTTATTTTGGTTATATAAGTTGAATTTGTAAGTAAAAGCGTTTTGATGTTTTCATCAGTACCAGCAGATTCAACTTATACAAGTTTGACTGTATTTCTGATAATACCAATTGCAATTTCATACAGCATGTGACAACGCCAAGGTATTTTCTACAATGGATCACTCTCTCGAGATATTTGTGTAGTTACTATAAAAACAAATGATAACTACCATGTCTTGTTTCTGAAACATTTTGGAATAATTTATTCACAAAAAATATGAACATCATTAAAACATACACAAAATCTGAGTTCTTGAAATGGTTCAAAATGTTGTTGAGAAACCTGAACAATGCGTAGAGGTTAAAATGGTACAAGGGATATTATTCTAGACACTCCCCTTCAAATGTGTCTCATATTATGATTGTATCTCAGAGTTTGTATTTGTCCCAAAACTGATTAAATGCTACATGTATTAACAAAACTCTGCTTATGATGTTCTCATTTGTCGTACTTGTACAAGGAATTCCATCAGTATATTCAACTGATATCTGGGCCCTGGATACATGCGGAGCTTAACTCCTTGACTGACAGGCTCGCATTTTTGTGAGTTACAATACACACAAATGCCATAGAGCATTAAAGGGGTTAGTTTTGGTAGAGAGGGCGCTGCACATCACAATTTTCTTGTGAGGTAATGAAAAACTGAGTGTCGAATTTGAGAGAACATGCAATTTTAATGGCAGAATAAACTTTATTTGGTCAAAATCGGTCCGGAAGCGGCTGAAATATCAATAAATATATCTGAACGTATAATTATTTGTGGCCCAAATAATTAGGTGGTTTTTCAAAAAATTGTAAAAATGCTCCTACACTTTTTTCAAAAATTTTCAAAAGCGTTTTTTAAATAGTTGTTGATGATCTATCTACTTAATCATTATTTCAATAAAACATCACATGCATCATTGTGTATAAAAAATGGTTGAAACCAATGCCTTTTTAGAGAGCGCCCTCTTGTGTTTTAATGGTTCTTTTTGAACGATAACGGGCTTTGTGCCTAGTCGTTTGTAATTTTGTATACCTTTCGAGCATGGTGGAGTAATAACTATTAGTTTATAATGTTACTGTCCAGGTTTGGTTACTAAAGTTCAGCCTTACCAAAACTGTACTACCCCTTTAAAATCCCTGGCACTTTAAGAGTTAAGCGGGGACCTGGGAATGGTGGAGGGGGGCGGGGGATATGTCCGCGCGATCAAGGGACGTTCATTCGAAGTCGCACAAAATCCCCGGCAAACTCCAGACAAGTCCGGGAAACAAGTTTGGAGAAAAAGATACCCTAAACGCGTATTTGTTTAACTCCACAAACATACCCTTTTTTTCCTTCTGATTTTGGCCTTTTTTACACCGTAAACACGTCACGCGCGTGACGCGCCATGATCGGCAAAAAGTACCCTTTTTACGCGTTTTTTGGTCGCGCGTGTGTACAGCAATATAGTTGAGTGGCCCCCCCCCCCCCCCCCCGGGGACCTACCCTTTGGTGTAAGAGCTTGCCGATAGTTCTTCTGGGAATTCGCTCGACGGTGAAGGAGAATCTGGGTTGCACGCCAGCATGAGTTGGTATGACGATATCTATCATTCAGCTCAAGAGCGTTAATGAACGGTCATAATCCTCATAAACGTCATACAATGATTCGTTGTAAAAGCTGACGCATACTTTTGTTTTTTTAACCAGGAAAGCAGTGTTTTTTTTAAATGAAACTTTCACACATCATTTGGACATATGTTACAATGATTTTGGTACAGAATTGAAGAAAATTGCGCAATATCTGACACTTTACAGGTGCACCTTTAATTATACCAATAGATGCAAGTAATAAAGTTGAAGGAAATCCCAAACTCCAGATTTCTCCATTACCATAGCATCAGATGTGGGGCAATGTATGAGGACAATATTGCTAAGAATTTCGCATCTCATAAATAGATCGCCTGAGTAAATAATGATAACCAATAAAGGTCCTCCCGTTCTTGATCAGAATATTGTTTCCAGAAACAACAGTAAAATTATTATTTACCAAGCGGAGTGAGTGCCACAGTCATCTTTTTGTTGCCAAAATGAACTTTCAAAACAGTAAAGAAACATGTTCCTGTGTTCCATTTTTAGTGAAAAATTTGAGTGGAAAAATAATATTTTCTTGAAATGTTGCCAACAAAAATGTGTGCTGGGTGGGGAGGAATGTGCTCGCCGTGGAATCATCCTTCATGTACTAATCGACCCTCGACCACAACGGAACAAAGAAGACGTCTATTCAGATTTTGACACTGAAGATTATAGTTTATGGAGCAGTCAGACGACACTTGCGACGACCTGCAACAGCCTGCAACAAGACAATAGAACTTATGAAGGGCCGATCATGTTCGAAACAACTAGACGTTACAACAGAATGGAAATATCGCAATAAATTCGGTCTAATTCCCAATTATAGCCATAAATAGGTTGTGTGTATTACATGTTGGCTAAAATAAACCTTACATGTGATTTATCGTGCTTAATGAGCATTATAAGCCTGGTTTTGGGTTGTTGATCAAACAATAGCACGACCGGTCACGATGAACGCATGCGCCGTGTGTTCTCTTGCGACGGCAGGTTCCCATCGCAAGTCCCGTCGCAAGGTTTTTGAACATCAACAAATCGGTTCAAAATCCGTTGCGATCAAAACAATAGAAGAGGGAGAGAGCATGCGGTGATTGCGGTTATTGCGGTGGCTGCAGCTCACTCTATTGTCCTATTGAAATTGTATCCATGGCAAATATTCATGATTTGGTAGACAATACTTAATCCTGAATACTTCAGGCAAGTCTCATCGCATGCGGTAATTGCGGTGATCTATTAAAATTGTATCCATGGCAACGATGCATTGTTTGGTAGACAATGATTTATCCTGAATACTCCAGGCAAGCCTCCAGATATTTCTGCTTTTCATCAAAAGTTATTTATTCTCATTACACACCCTCACCATTGAAAGGGAGGTATAAGCCAGTTCGTAGTTACAATCTTCGCATGCGCGTAATTACCGATGTAGACTTCCGGGTTCCATCGAACGTGAGAATTGAAGGAGCCACACGTGCAATTGAATGCGACTTGTTTGTTTACGTTTTAAAGAATTTTTAAAGAAAATCAGCCCATCGTTTTTGTATTCACCACATCAAAGGTTAATAGCATAATATGTACTATATGTACTATAATAATATTTCATAGAACAAGAACCGGTTCGATAGAATGTGTTATTCATGTGTAATGATGATATTTATTGATCAATAATTTCACCGAGCCTTGCTTGGCCTGGCTAGCTTGGGTAGCACGCACTGGGTATATACACACGTAGGTGTACATAGCATTGTGCGGAGATTATCATCTTCCGCTTGCTGCACTATCCAACGCAAAAACGGTTTTTGCCGGCTGATTTCTCTCTCCATTTATTAGCAAATGCAAACAAAATTTCGTTTATGTGATCCACAATTTATATAAATTGATAATGATTACCGACTCTCTTGTTTTGAAGACCGCAACATGTAGAAAACAATATTATATTCCGTCTGTTTTCCTTGCCGATGGCGTCCTAAAACATAGCGTTCAATTATTGAACGGTACAGTGTACGAATGGGCGGTATGCTTATCTCCAGCCTTGTAGCATTATTGCGTGTGAATGATCCACCTGGATCATTCACAAGAAAGTTGATTACAAGAAAGTTGATTTGGAGAAAAATCGGTAAATTCTTGAAGATATTTTACATCAAATGTGCTCTTTATGAGTTTATGCAGCTGCTCGTATAATTTCCACTTTGATTTTATGCATCTAATGTTTGTTTTATGCTGTCAAACTAAAAGTATCCGGTAAATAGGACCGTGATACCATACACTTAGCTGTACGTTGATGGAGTATCGACCTATGACCTGTGACGTCACCCAAGCTCCATGGTCTAATTACGAACTGGCTTATTCAACCAACAGGTTTGTATTGTCATGATTGGGATCGGCATCCACATGACAGCGAAGAGGCGGAGGGGGGGGGGGGGGGGGGGGGGTCTCAGCTCTTGCACTCTTGGGTCCAAGACTTTCCTTCATGTCCCACAGTTGTTATTGTAATGTAACGATTTGTAGTTTTGACGGACAAATGTTATAGGATGAAGATGATGATGATAATGATGAATGTCTGGATGGCCGAGGTTATATAGTTCTAAATCACAATCATAATCACATTCACTCTGTAAACACGTTCCACAAGCTTCGATGTAAAGATAACAGTTGGCGAGAGTTATTCGGTTATTCGTTTATTCTTCCATAAACAACTTCGTACAATTCCATGACGAACAGGACTAACTATAACTTACTAACTTCTAACAGGACTAACTTCGTACTGTAACTTAATAACTGACTAAGAATGAACTAACAACTGCACAAACTCCAGCTCCATGATTATCACTCTACTAATAACTTAGACTTAGACTCCGAATGAGCGAGAGGTCGAGCTTAGATAGGCTAGCCCAGGTTACTGACATAACCCTGGACATTGACTTCCAGTCTGAGAGAGGACAAAGGATGACATCTATAAAGACACTGAGTAAGACCAAGTGAATGCAACAAAGAACAACCTCTAGCGACTTGACATTACAATGGACATACTTCTTGGAAATACAGTAATCACGAAACATTACAGAGCTTAATGTTAAGCTAACGGCAACATCTGAGAGAAGGGTCAACAATACTGCTTAGAACATTGCAGGGCTTAAGATTAAGCTAACGGTGGAACATGTAAGGATCAATACAATGGGCCGTATGCATAAAAACAAGCATTTGCTTATAAGCAAATGCTTTAAGCACAAGCAAGAGCTTGTCAAGCAAAAGATCAAGTTCAAGCAATTGCTTATATTCGTATGCACAAGCCTTTGCTTGTGTGAAACCTTTTGCTTGCACTGCCTAAGCAATTGCTTACGTGTTGGACAAAGGATCGTTACGGTTGTGCGAACATCGCACTGCAGGGCAACAACGCTTCGTGCCCGACCTGGCAGCAGTATTTTTTATTACGCAAATAGGGGGAAACAGCGCGGAGCATCAGGGGGGTTTCTGTGCAGATCGATGGACCAAAATTGCCGTAAAAAGTCTAAAATAACAGGAATTTGATCACAACATAACCTCTGGAATATGGAGCTTGAAATCATCCTGAAACGGTACGAAAATTTGATCCTTAAACGCGAATGCCCTGAGTAAGCAAGAGCTCAAGCTGGTCTGGATGTGCTTGAAAAAACACAAGCAATTGCTTATCAAGACAAGTAAAAGGTTCGTTTTATGCATACGGTTTTAAGCAATTGCTTACGAGCAGTAAGCAATTGCTTGTGCTTGTAAGCAAATGCTTTTGCTTGCAAGCAATTGCTTGTTTTTATGCATACCGATTCAAGCAAAAGGCTAGCACAAGCAATTGCTTGTTTTTATGCATACGGCCCAATGAAGGGTATTACTGCATGTAGGTGTGAAGTTCATGTATAAAGGATTAAAAACAGGGTAACACAGATTTAATGACATCAAACAGCATCACCGCTCTTGAGAGGGGTGAACGGGGAAACACATAAAAGCGATGGTATATGAATGGCATTGTAAGGTGAGGGTTAAGTGGGAACTAAATCACACGGTTTAAGTGGGTGGATAAGTTGCTGGTTGGTAAACATTACAAGAACAAAGAGGCAGCAAACTATATACATGGGGACTATTAAATGCATGTATCTACATTCGTAACATTATGTTTGTTGTTTTTACCGCGGTGATATATATTTGGCCCATTTGGGGTCTTTGTATGAGCTAAAAGCCAAAAACTTGCACCCCTTCCTATGTTTATATTTTGCAACATTTTTCTTTCATATGGCTCCATACTTTCATATAAGCTTGGTGCACCGATCATGCCAATAGGTTGCCCACCGCTAGTATGCTCCCCGGGGAGTAGAGGATGTATACAAGGTAATTGTGCGGGTCTGACGCTTAGAGGTTATTAGGCGCGATATAAATACGTATAACCTATTGATTTCGTTCGAATTTTTATTTATTTATTTATTATTTATTCTTCCCATCAATTTTGCTCGTCGCATATCTCAAGATCAGATGAATCAATTGTCATGAATCTTCACATGATGATAGATCATGATCTAACTTAGATCTGTGTAATTTTTCAGTGACGTCACATTAATGTGACGTCATCGGAACGCCATTTTGTCAAATTTTAATAATCATCATATCTCAGTCATGATTTATCAATTTCAATTCATATTTCGCATCAATATTAATCAGGTCAATGGTAATCTTTTAAGCTCATGCGCGTGCAATTACACTTGGAGACACGCACGAACGCGTCCGTCAAATAAAAAAAAATGTCAACAAATGTTCAAAACCCTTACCCGAGTAATTGACTATATGTTTCAGACAATTTAAAGCGTTTCAAAAAATTCCGCGCGTGCGCGTCGGCGCGCGCGTATTTGCGCGCGTAACGCAAATAAACAGGGAAAATGTCGTTTTTTTTTACATGTTTTGCAATCCTTATATATTCTTTAATGCACCCTATCAATTTTAGCCATTCTTGACTCATAAGTACGGAGTACGCGCGCGTCATAGTCAAAATTACGCGCGCACGGAAAATGGCAAAACATGGTAAAAACATCCTATTTTTATTCGGCCATAACTTTTTTCTAAGTCCATAAACAACCAATTTTCGTTTAATATTCGGATAGATTATGAGTTGTAGATACGAATTCATACCTCATGTATGCCGAGTAAAGGTTATAAAGTCGTCATATTGAGGATTAATTTTAACCGATTTCAATCGAATTTTAAATCGATCACAACGGACTTCTGCCCATATCTCGCTTATTCTTCATCGATTTTCACCCAAATTTTGATATTTTGTAGCTGAGGTTATGCTTTAAAAAAACGTTCCAACAATAGGAATTTAGGAGCTAAAGTGTCTCTCTATACAAGTGTGATTAGTCTGCCGTGCGTATTTGCGCGCGTAACGCAGATGAATACAAATTTCGTCTTTTTTTGACATGTTTCGCAATCCTTATACCTAACTTCCTTATAACATACCCCATCATTTTTAGTAATTGTGGACTTATAATAACGGAGAACGCGCGCGTCAAAGTCAAAATTACGCGCGCAAGCAAATTGGCAAAATATGGTAATAACATACTTTTTTTATTCGGCTATAACTTTTTTAAAAGTCCATAAACCCCCAATACTTTTTTAATATTCGAAAAGATAATGAGTTGTAGATGCGAATTCATACCTCATTTATGCCAAGTAAATGTTATGACGTCATCATATTACGCGTTCAAAAGTCAATATCATCATATCGTAATTTCAATACGTATAACCTTAATTCGTCGAAAGTGATGAATTCAAAATCTAGTTAAATATTATTGTTATTATTATCATTATTACTGTTATCATTATTTGTATCATTATTATTATTATTAGTAGTATTATTATTCCGTAATTTGTGCATCACATACACCATATCAATATAAGAGCAGAGAGATATTTACGCTCATCCTTGTGAGTGTTTATTGTATAGCTGCAGTGAGTTTGTACAACGCAGCACTCTTGATGTATTACAGAATTTAACACTATCCGCCGTTCATATGCGCACGTGACCAATCGCAAGCTGTTGCAGGTCGTCACAAGGCCCATCTGACTGCTCCATTACCGAATTGTCTTTCACTTTACTCTCCTTTCGCAGTTGAATCAACAAAGGGATATAAAAGTTGATATATGGCATTGTAAAGGATGTATCGTGGTATAATGGCATGAGCGCGTCTCGGCCTCGACAATTTTTGACCGGTCTTGGTCTCGGCCTATGCTGACATCACAGTATTTCAGCTGGTTTCGGCGGGATTTTTGATGCCATACTGGGCATTCTTGGCAATCTATCCTTGGTAGTCGCCGACCACCACGCATTGATGGCATTTTCCTTGATATGTCCAAGGCGTTTGATAAGATGCCCCATCATTTTCTCCTCTCCAAATTATAAGCCACATGTTTCAATATTCGTGGTAACATTTGGCAATGGATCTCATCCATCCCAGGTAGCAAGCCAACGTTGGACCAACGTCGGAAACTTGCAAACTCGTTGGAACCCGTTGGACGTTGGACAATCTCGTTGGATCAACGTTGGACCAACATCGGTAACTCGCAGTGAAATGGACGTTGGACAATCTCGTTGGACCAACGTTGCACCAACATCGGTAACTTGCAGTGAAATAGTCGTTGGACAATCTCGTTGGACCAACGTTAGATCAACATCGGTAACTCGCAGTGAAAAAGACGTTGGACAATCTCGTTGGACCAACATCAGTAACTCGCAGTGAAAAAGACGTTGGACAATCTCGTTAGCCCAACGTTGGACCAACATCGGTAATTCGCAGTGAAATGGACGTTGTACAATCTTGTTGGACCAACGTTGGACCAACATCGGTAACTCGCAGTGAAGAAGACGTTGGACAATCTCGTTGGACCAACGTTGGACCAACATCGGTAACTCGCAGTGAAATGGACGTTGGACAATCTCGTTGGACCAACGGTGGACCAACATCGGTAACTCGCAGTGAAATTGACGTTGGACAATCTCGTTGGAGCAACGCTGGACCAACATCGGTAACTCGCAGTGAAAAAGACGTTGGACAATCTTGTTGGACCAACGTTGGATCAACATCGGTACCTCGCAGTGAAAAAGACGTTGGACAATCTCGTTGGACCAACGTTGGATCAACATCGGTAATTCGCAGTGAAAAAGACGTTGGACAATCTCGTTAGACCAACAGTAATGAGCGGACTCAAGTAGAATTACAATCATAAATAGAAGTGCGCCATCCCCGGTGAATTACCATATAGGATCGATATGTATATTATCGGGTGTCAAGAGACCATGTATGAGTTGGGCCATCGATCTACAAGCAGTTAATAAAGTAAGCTTTCAACTATACTCGTGTGCCTACTTGTATTATATTACAACATGGTGTCTGAAGTGAAAGTGACTGTATGTCTGATTCGAATTGCCATGACCTGTGTTGTAGAAATGCTAATTTGAATCCATTTTGGGAGGCGAGCTTCACGGTTGATGTGTGACCGGATATACCATCCAGAAAACGCTTTATTGAGAACTGTACTGTTCGTTATCAACGGTGCATAGCTAGTAGGAAGAAAGAGCTCCAGAAGAGGCAGAAGCGATACTATGATCAGGGTGCCAAGTCGCTGCCGGTGTTGAAGTCTGGAGAACGTGTGTACTACCAAGTGGGAAAAGAATGGAAACCTGGCGTAGTGACAACTCAAGATTCAACGCCCCGCTCGTACCACATCCAGAGTGAGAAAGGTGGGCGGTATCGCCGGAACAGACATCATCTAAAGAAGCGTCGCGCACCTGAAGGTAACATCCATGTTCCAGTAAACGAGGAAACGGAGTTCCCAGAAGCGTGCTGGAGTGAGGTGAAGCCGCCCTCGCAAGAACGTGACAGGCGCTACCCACTTCGACGTCTACTCTCAGACCCCCGGATAGATTAGATTTGTGATAGAGATGAATACCATTTAGGGCAGAATAATCCCTTGGTATCATCTAGGCGTTGGGTAGTCCACCCTGGCACTAGCACGTTAAACCATTTTGCATAAGGTAAATGTCGGTCTTACATAGGGGATGACAACCGTACGAAAGGGGCAGAATAATCCCCTGGTTCCATCTTCTGGGTGTCGGGTAGTCTACCCTGACACTCAAGTTTGTAATTTACCAGTATTTATTATTGTTATGCCAGAGTTACACATGGCATTTCGCCTACTTGTATTATATTACAACACCAACGATGGATCAACATCGGTAACTCAAAGTGAAATGGAGGTTGGACAATCTCGTTAGAGCAACGTTGGATCGACATCGGTAACCCACAGTGAAACGTTCGTTAATCCAACGAGAATCCAACATTTCACATCTGTTGTTCACTACATGTAGCTGTTATGTTAGAAAAGGTAATTTTTTTTACTCGTAGCACAGGTGGTCAAAACCCCCTTGCATAATAAAAGGATTTAAAATTAGCTGCTGAAAGCAGGATGTATGCCATCGTTGGATCAACGTTGGTTCAACGTTGGATGAACGTTGGTTATTATTCATGAATATTCATGAGTGGTTATCATTGACTGCAAAAAGCATTAATAATCATGTTATTTGATTGTTCAGAATGAATCCAATGTTATTATTTACTCATTATTTGAAATATATGTAAGTTATTTATCTACAAAAACATTCTAAAGGTTTGTTTCCATGATATGTATTTGTGTAAATTCTTAAAACTTTATCCAAACATTCAACTTTATCGAAATACCAACCATCAAACAAATATTAACACAGAAGCTAGGTTATATAAAGCTGAGTGGATGATGTAGATGTAGTGAGTGTAGGAATAGGAATAGGACTATATGGATAGGAATAGGACTAGGAATAGGGTTAGGGTTAGTCTTAGGTAAAGGGAAAGCTAGGATAGGATGTTCTAGATATCACCAATAGGCGTGTCATATGAATATTAATTTAATTTTTTTAGTACGGTGAGACGTTGGTCCAATGTTGGACCAACGTTGGACCAACGTTGGATCAACGTTGGACCAACGTTGGACCAACGTTGGAGAAATGTTGGTGAATTACGCTGGACCAACGTTGGATGCTTGTTGGAGACATGTTGGATGCTTGTTGGAGACATGTTGGATGCTTGTTGGAGACATGTTGGATGCTTGTTGGATGAGTGTTGGAGACATGTTGGATGCTTGTTGGAAATATGGTGGATGCTTGTTGGACACATGTTGCTTTGACATTGGATCAACGTTTGCGTACGCCCAACCAACGCTGCTCCAACGTTGGCGAATACAAAATACCAACCTTGGATCAACGTTGGAAAAGCGTTGGTCCAACGTTGACAAATGACAACTTTCCAACGATGGACCAACGTTGATCCAACGTTGGTATTTTGTTTTCGCCAACGTTGGAGCAGCGTTGTTTGGGCGTACGCAAGCAACGTTGGTCCAACGTTGCCGGACAACGTTGGACCAACGTTGCCGAAAAAATTGGACAACGTTGGTCCAACGTTGGACCAACGTTGGCTTGCTACCTGGGATCTTATCAAACCGCCAGCAAAGGGTCCTCTTCCTTGGTCACGCTTCTGCCTGGACTGGGGTATCATCCGGCGTACCCCAGGGTAGTGTCCTTGGACCTAAGCTGTTCAACCTTTTCGTTAATGATATTTCTGCTCATATCTCTTCCCATTCTGCCTTGTTTGCAGATGATATGGTGTAGTTTAGACAAATAAATTCATCTGATGATGAAACAGTTTTGCAGAAAGACATTGATGCCTTACTCCAATGGTCAACCAATATGGTATGTAAGTTAACCCCACCAAAAGTAAGGTCATGCACATCACCACGAAACATACATATCAAAGTCCAACATACAAACTTGGATTTTGGACCGGTCCTGGTCTCGGCCTCGAACATTTTGAAGGTACTTGGTCTCGTCTTCGCAAAATGTCTACGGACACCCCCCCCCCCCCCCCCGTCCCTTCCGCCCGCTTACAGTTACAGGATCCTCAACCAATGGTCTTGGTCTCGGCCTCGAACATTTTGGACCGGTCCTAGTCTCGGCCTCGGAAAATTTGAAGGTACTGTGCGGGTGTCATATTCCGTTTCCAATTACCAGACGTAACATAAATGCCCGGAATTCTTATACACGACTATTATTTTACAACAAATATTTACATGGTTGTGTCAACAGGGCCGTCCAAAGCGCCTCTTGAAATTCTTGCTAGAGGACCTAAAGCAAAAGGGGCGTACATTAAGGCCATTCAAGAAGGGAAGACACGCGTTTTCCGGACACGATTGATGATTGTAGGGCAGGAGAGGGTTGGGAAGACAAGCCTCAAAAAGTCACTCACTGGACAGCCGTAAGTTTGTTTTGCAGTTTTATCGAACTTTTTGTTTGGTCAGTAGGAGACAGAATTGTCTAAAATAAGCAGGGCAAGTTAGGTCTATATTATGTTAGAAGTGAATAAGCCACGTCAATACATTCACTCATATGCAAATTAAAACTAAAATCAATGAGTTGAACACAAACGCCTATGTAACTGGATAGCACTAGTGTACATATCCTTTAAAGAGGTTCGGCCTATTTTCTATCATCTAATATGTGTGCAGTACACTTATTAGCTCCTATAATATGTAGTATTGTGAAAAACAGGATAATACGAATTGAAGCAAATGCACAAAGGTGGCAAATTAGTATGATTTACATGCAATGTTCATTTCATTTCATTTCGTTTCATTTCATTTATTTTTTCATTTTCAACAAAAAGTATAATTTACAACATGATGTACATAATCTTACAGAGGGGTGATAAAATGAATACAAAATTGAATATACAATATAGTAATAAATAATAATTGTTGAAAACAATAACTGTATAGCATGAATTAAGAGGTTAATAAAGGCCTATTGAAGTCAATACAGATATTACATGAATAAGACTAAATGAAGAAACAAAAACGTTGTGGTAAAAGCCTTAATAACTAATCGAATATATTATACTAATCAATTCGTTCTCTACCCACTAGATTTGACACAAATGAAGCACCGACGGACGGAATTGATACGGCACACACACGTGATATAACCATCGTTGTTGGACAAACAAGGGGTGAAACCTGGTCTCTTCAAGATGAAGAGAGAGTCCAAGGTAATTTTGCTTTTATTACTTTTTGTTGTGGTTGCTATGGTACTGAGTCCGCAATGATGCTGCATCTAGAAAAAAATAAAACGGACAGGAAAATATGTTCACATTTCTTTAACATTACAAACAGAACAGACATTTAATTTTTACAATGTCTAATTCAATGAACGAGCAATGCCCTTCCCTTGTACACCAAAGCGTGAAGGCTGCATAAATTAGCGAAGTAAATTCCTTCCCCTTGCAATTGATCTCAATAATGTACTACGTATTTTGGTATTAAACCATATTGGATTGAATATTAGTGTGAACAAGGAGGCCTCATTATCCCTGGGACAATGCTAGATGTTGTGAGGTAAAACCTTGTATATTGTGATACTTTGATGGAGGTCCGACACTTTGATTATTATGGCATGGCAATTAAGTTTAATTAAATAATATATACTGTCTGATTACTCTGATAAATATGTCTCAAATAATGTGTAATGTCTGCACTCCTACCTCGCGTTGTATTTAATTATTGGCTCATCACAAACATTAATTTAATTTGTCTAGGACTAATAATGTTGAGATAATTACTTTTGTACACAGTTTTTGTAACATTGCCATTTGATCTGTAATAATACTTTTGTTTTAAATGCAAGATAAATTACTAGTATTTTACATAACGTTTGGAGCGCACAATTTACTTGTATACGTGTATATAATTCATACTGTTTATAGCCAAACTCAAACACGCGATAGTTGATGAGACAATGAAACATCTCGGCCCTGTCACGAAATTGGTAAGTTACCATCTGTTCATTACTAATTTTGAGAATACTGTGGAAACTCTTTATAACGAGGAGATTTAAAGACCATAAAGATAAGATTATAATAACAGGTATCTGGTTAAATCGGGTTACACAAACAAAAGAATATACTATACTTTAACTAACATGCTTGTCAGTGGTTCAAGTCTACAGAGATAACTATGATGTTAACGGGATAGTTCAGTTCTGGTTTAGAGGGCGCTTCGAGAAATACTTTTGTTGTAAGCTAATGAAAAACTAAGTGTTAAATTTGAAAGAGCTCACAGTTTTAAAGACAGAATCGACTTTGTTTGATCAAAACTAGTTAAACAAAAAAAATGTAATATCCATAGATATAAATTATTGGATCGGAATAAATGTTGTGGAGCAACTTTTATTCAATAATTTAAGAAAATATTTGGAAATCTCTATTAGTATTAAATAATAATTAGAAAAAACATCACATTCAATTATTTTGATTATAAAATAGTTGAAACTTGAGGTGTCTGCTCTTGATTGAAAAGCTGCTTTTTGAAAGAAAACAGCCCTGGTACCTAACCGTTTATATGTGTTACTACTATTCAAGCATTATTTAATGTACAATTTTAGTTTTTCACAATAAATTGCAAGATTCAGTAACTAAAAATCTGTTTGACCTAAACTGTGGCTGCAGCAGCAGTAGCACAATATAATCAGCTTGAACATGTTGAAAGGCCCATCAAGCTCTCGACACGTTTCCTTCGGCCGTGTTGGCCCTTGATTGATAGTCTTCTGAATCTACTGAATCAATTTTAACCATACAAATAGGGAAAGAAAATAGGGTTTCTCCGGGATTCTAACCAAGGTCCTCTAAATAGCTTTACCGGTGATCTACTAGCTGAGATATAGAAATACCTAGCGTGCTCGTCTGTGAAATATTTCTTGGCCCTGTTTCATAAAACTTTTCCGAATATCGTATTGCCCAATTATTGTAACTGGTAGTTCATCAGCCAATCATCATGCTGTAGTCAGCTGTTACCATGGTGGTTTCAATAAAGTGGACACTTACAATATTTGCAAGAGTTTTATGAAACTGGTCAAGTTCCCTAGGTATGAAAATACGAAAATCTGCAGCACTTCGGGGATCCCTCGCACCATAGACATACTAGCATGGACTGTCATCGACTTTTAACATATTCATTCACCTAGGGTTAGAATACAAACTGAGATATCGCTATGGTAGCAATGCTTGGTTAATCATGTTGGTCATATGATAGTAACCGCCATGAAAAGTATGGAAAGTCAAGCTTTAAAAACAATTATTTTAAAACTTAAAATTTCCCCGAAAAACTTGATCGTGCCGCTCTGTGAATTGACGTTTTATGATCAATGATCATCAGTCTACACGTACTGTGTTGCTAATAAGGCAAAACCGGTGAATCTTGCAGAACTCGTTTGCTTTATAATCAGTCGATTTTCGGGCATCGGAATGCCACGAGATTTCGTGAGACTTTTTTGAAGCTCAACAAACTGGGCCCAGATACCTACATCATACATCGTTCAAGCTGAAAAATATCAAAACTGATCCTTGCTCTTTATTTTGATGCGTTGAATGTCAATTTTGTTTAATTAGTTTTGTTAAATCTCGGGTGAATAATATGTTGATGAACATTTTTCATATTTTGTCTCTTTCTGGTTAATAATTTTGTCATAGTGTCACTTTTTACGACGTCTTGACACGCCTAAATCATACTTTGTGAAGTTTTTGCCGAATACTACTATTTTGGATTTCTGTCGTGACGCATAGCCTAAATTAATTTGGATGTAGAATCGTTTTCATGTAAAAAATTACTACATGGAAAACACGGAAATCTTAAATTTTTACCGAAAGTGGGCCCAATTTGTAGGACCTTTCAGTGAAAGGCCCGCCGCCACCTGATGACGTAAAGGCATCTGATTGATCTAGTTAGAAGGCGCTGACAGAAGATCGAGTGGCTTTGTTGTTTACTGAAGCGGAATATGCTTGACCGAACTATGACGATATAGCACCAATCATGTATTGACTAATCAGGATGCTTTATTGCTTGAATTGCTCAATTTTGGATGCAAAATATAGAGAGTGGTCATTATTTTCGACGTCTCGACTCGTCTAGAGATCACCATTTCTAAACGTGCCCATTTTTTATAATTTTTCATAATTTTCATTTATGGCACTTTTTGATGGTTAAACTTCTTGAAAATATTATAATATTGAAGGAATATTAAAAGGGGAGTTCAGTTTTGGTATAGAGGGAGCTGCACGAAATATTTTGTTGTGAGGTAATAACATTTGAAAGAGCATACAATTTTAATGACATAATCAATTTTATAAGATCAAAATTGGTTTAGAAACATCTGATTATTAATAAATATCCGTTACTAAATCCGTAAGGAATAAACCTTGGGCCACAGGTTCATTCAATAATTTAAAACAATATACATGTATCTAATTTGTTAACACTTTTTCAAACATTTTCAAAAGAGGTTTTTAAATAGTTCTTGATGATTTATCTATTTGATCATTATTTTAACAAAACATGATAATCATCGAAATCTGAGAAATGGCGAAGTTATGCTCATTTTAATGTATTAAACACCTCATGTACTTGTGCAGACTCATCTCGAACATGAATATCAGTTCAACAGACGGATCCTCTAGTACTAGTACTTCTACTTCTACTTCTACTTGGGTACTCGACAGGGTCCATCAGTCAGGACGTAGAGTCAAGGGGAACCAGTGAGGTGTCCCATTAATTGCCGATTGAGGCAACTGCTCCCGCAAAGGCTCCTAGTGATGTAGAAGCCAATATATTATTGGGGAGCGCATTCCATGCTGTTACAGTTTGTGGGAAGTAGGAGTTCTGGTAAAGCTGAGTTCGAGTATGTATATGCTTGAGCTATTTTGGGTGGTATTGTCTGGTGATGCTTGGGGCCACTGGTGTGAGGAGTTGGTCAGGTGTAATTGCTACCATGCCATTCTGAATTTTGTAGAGGAGGCTAAGGCAGGAGATATGTATACCACACGCAGTGCATGTAGACTGTCATGCTGTATCGTTATTCGTTCCAAAATGTTTAATAAGAACAATTTGAACATTTGTACAAATTTACTGGCCTTAAACAAAAAGAATTGTCAAGGTTATCACCTTTCTAGTGAATTGGATTTTGCGGAAGCACAATTTGATATTCCTTTTACCCAGACATTGTATAGTTGTGATTTGCTTATCCCGACACCAGCATCCATTAGCATGATTCGACGAGACATGCATCAGCGTAAAACACTCGGCGATAAGGAGGAATTCCTCAGGCATGTCTTTCTGAGCTCATCGTAACTTGAAGTCAGGAAATAACTGTCCTTACACCTGATATGAGAGAATATCATTGAACATAACTCCTGGTAATGTGTGCAGTGGTGACCATGATTTGATCAAGGAGACAATATTTGTTGATTGTCAATCTCTAGTATGTCTATGCTGGCACATAAGTTGATTTTTCATCCTTCGGGTTAGCGTCAGGCTTATAACAGTTTCTGACCATCACGAGAATTGAAACGGAGGGTTTCGGGGGCAAACATCAACACTAGGACTTTCTATAGCTCAGCTGGTAGAGCGGTAGAGCACTGGTCTAGCAATCCGGAGGTTGCGAGTTCGAATCCTGGACACATATTTCATTTGCTTATGTTTAATTAAAATCATATATTTTTGGTAAGTTTCCTATGTTTGGCAATCAATATATTAATCGCATGTGATTTACGTGATTATATGTGTGACAACAGAGCAATTTATTGTTGGGATTAAGACAGTGAAAAAGTATAATGTGTTCCTAACAATTAACGTCACGTATTTTATTAAAGCTGGTTTGGACGAGCCCTGTGAGTGTGATAATCTGGAAAATGAATAACTCCTTATTTATTCATAATTAATCAATTAATATTTTAAAAGTATTAATTTCATTATCTTTGGTAAACATATAATGTCATTCTCAGAAATACAAGCTGAATCTAATTTTCAAATCAATAAACTGATCTGCTGATCGGATAATAATAACATTACATGGGAGCAACTGCAACCGCTCTTCTTTTTAAAGACTACACTGATTTATAATAAATACATGAAATGATAATTCAAGGCGACAAACTTTTTACATGCTACGCTATATTTACAATTTATTTTAATTCCATCTCAGACTATGGTCAGATCTGAAGAACGAGCGATAAAGCAACGGCCAAACATAGCAGCTGGTTTGTACACTTTAAATCTGTTCTACCTTCTTTGAATGAATGCATCTCCAAAATTGTAGATGAAAATAAACAATGTTATATAACTGGGGACTTTAATTTTGATATCTTAAAACACTCGTCCCATGTACAAACAGGATATTTTTTTAGTATGATGTATTCAAACAGTTTTCGACCTTTAATTACAAAGCCTACCGGAATTTCTTCTCATTCGTTAACTTGCATTGACAATATATTTTCTAATGTGTTTGAAAAACCCATTGAATCTGGAATTTTATATACGGACTTAAGTGACCACTTGCTCATTTTTCAGTTCACTAACCACGAATGGCGCACCAACTGTACGCCCAATTGTACCCAACCCAAGCAATCTCCCTTTTGTGGTGTTAATCTACCATCGGTTCTACAGGATTTGCATTCTGAGAACTGGAACAAGGTCTTAAGAAGCAATCATGTCGACCCTGCGTACAAAACATTTTATGATAAATTGCGTAACGTTTGTAAAGCCAATCAGAAGACACAAGTCCCATCTCGTAAGAAGAGGAAGATTACTCCTAATAAACCATGGATCACAAAAGGTATTCTTTATTCGATAAATAGAAAGCAGAGACTATTAAAAAAGTATTTGTATAATCAATCTACAAAAAATGCAATTATTTATAAGCAGTATAGAAACAAATTAAATTCAGTTATACGCTTATCTAAAAAACAATATTTTGCTGAAAAGTTAAAAATGAATCAGAAGAATTTGAAAAAATCATGGCAAATTATAAATGAGATTTTGGGAAAATCTAAAAAACGCACATTACCTTCATTTTTGATATCTAATGGCCGTAAAATTGAATCAGAGAAAGGTATGGCTGACATATATAATAATAATTTTTGTAATATTGGTACCACAATAGGAACAAATATTCAGGAAACTCCTACTCATTTTACTGATTTTCTTGGCAATCAAACGGAACGTTCTTTATTTTTCTTACCCACAAATGAATGTGAAGTAATAAGTATTGTAAATAATTTGAAAAGTTCGTTTTCTTCTGGTCTTGATGATTTAAATTCATGTTTCCTTAAAGATGTGATATTATGTATATCGCGACCATTGACTCATATATTTAATCTTTCATTAAGTACTGGAATTGTTCCCGACTCTTTTAAATCAGCAAAGGTTATCCCTGTATATAAGAAAAATAACCCAAATCAAGTTGAAAATTATCGCCCTATATCTCTTTTGTCGCCTATATCAAAAATCCTTGAAAAAATCGTTTGTAATAGATTAATGCAACATATAAATGCAAATGATATACTTACTCAAAACCAATTTGGGTTTAGACCACAATATTCCACAGAAATGGCTCTTTCATACGCCGTTGAACAAATAATATCTGCTTTGGACAAAAAAGAAAATACTATAAGCATTTACCTCGATTTAAGTAAAGCATTTTATTCTTTGGACCATCGCATTCTTTTATACAAATTGCAGCTTTATGGAATTAGAGGAGCACCATATGCATGATATGAATGGTTTAAAAACTATCTTTCCAGAAGAAAACAACGTACTTATTTTAATAATGTATATTCCGAATCCCTATCTGTCAATTGTGGTGTTCCGCAAGGGAGTATACTCGGCGCCCTATTGTTTCTTCTTTATATAAATGATATTGCTAATACCTCACAATATTTGCATTTTATATTGTATGCTGACGATACAAATATTTTTGTTTCTCATTATGATATAATGACACTTGGTAATATTGTTAATCGTGAATTACACGAGGTTTCAAACTGGTTTAAAGCGAATAAGATGTTAGTTAATCTTGATAAGAGTAAATTTATGATATTTTCTTTGAAAAATGGCCGCTCCCCTGATTTCGATATTAAGGTGAAATTGGATGATATGTATTTGGAAAAAGTACACAAAGTAAAATTTTTAGGGGTTTTGATTGATGATAAGCTATCATGGAAAAATCATATTGATTATGTCTGTAGTAAAGTTAGTATGTCAGTAGGTATTATGAAAAAACTTCGTCCCTTTCTTCCTGTGACTATATTGTTTACTCTCTACAACGCCCTTGTGTTACCTTATTTGGATTATATTAATCGTGTTTGGGGAAGGGCGAGCTCTTGTTATATAAAACGTCTTTTTATTTTACAATAAAGAGCGATTAGACTGTATTGTAATGCACCTAACCGTGAACACACAAGTCCCCTCTTTATAAAACTAAATACGTTACCATTGCGCGATTTAATACAACTGAAAACAGGAATGTTTTTTTTTCGTTTTAAATGTAACCTTCTCCCGACCATATTCAATTATTTCTTTATTGAAAATAATCAAGTTCATGATGTAAATATAAGACGTAAACATAAATTATACTTGCCATCATTACGTTTAACTTTAACTCAAGCAAATTCAATTCGATATCATGCATCAGTTCTTTGGAATTCTTTAGACTCATCAATACAACAATTACCTTCCGTAAATTGCTTCAAGAAAACATTGAAAATAATGTTAATGAATTCATTGTGAAATTATACTTTGAAAATTTTCTATCCATCGTATACAAATCAGTTCACACCAATAAACTAGTGTGTGTGTGTGTATTTTTTTCTTCTTTTTTTCTTCTGATTTTTAGTTGATGTTTTTGTTTTCTTTGTAATTGATTACTTTTGCATTATGTTTTAAGTTGTATTTTATTGTATGGGACGCTTTTTATACAAGCTTATAACTTTCTAAAGTGATCCCCAGTACACATTTTGCACTGTATTATATTTTGTATTTTAAATTGTGAATAAACTGAAATTGAATAATGTTTATGAACTTTAAAGGAATTAGTAAAATATCTGTGTTTAATTTTGAAAGGACAGCATATAAAATGTATAGAATACGTTTTAAAAAAGGACATAACCTGGTAATGCAACGAACACGGTAGGCTTACCGCTCTTTTAGCCTGTCTCATTGAACTTTTATACAATCTTTGCAAATAATTATGAACTCATAAAAGTGGTTAAATTATATGAGATAAGCAAAATAAAATTAGGATAATTCTCTTAAAGGGATCTAGTAACTTTGTTGGCAAGTGCAAAAAGTGATGAGCGATTAATAAAATGTGTATTGGAGTGATCTGATATGTCCACAAAATAATGTGTGAACATTTCACGTTAATTGGATGTTTTTTGGCTGAGATATGAGCAAAAATGCAAAGTGATATTCACTAACTCATTGTACTTGCTTTGTACACGGCATGAAATTATCCCGTAGACAATTTCATATCTGAACACTTCAATCGTAAATATCTTTTGAACGAAATGGAAATTTGAAAAACTATAACATATCCCGTGCTTTTATTGTTAATATGAATATGATAAGGTATAAGAGAACCACTATAGAGTTCCAAGTAAGTTTTGAGGATATAGGGACAATGTTCTAAGTCCCTTTAATTGCACCTTGCGTATCTCATATATTTAATGAAAATAATTTGTTGGGTCAATCAGAATAATGTACCAAGTAGGACCAGTTACACATTTCTAAATAAGTATTCTTCTCCCGCGTTACCACAACATTCATTGACAATACAAAATATTTATAACATACTTTCATTCATTTTCATTCATTCATTATATAGGTCGGTACTTGTTTTGTATTTGTTTACAGGGTGCACCTGTAAAGCAGTTTTTCAACTGAGGTTGCCTACCCTGTATTTTTGTTTAAAGAAAACATGAATAAATAAGTAATAATAAATATATAATTAATATAGTGAACACGCAAGCATGCCCGGGTTATACCTAACATAAGGAATAAATTGGCAATGCATACCATTATAAAATTGCGATAAGAATATTACTAGAATATTAAATAAGAACATGTGTTCTCCCATTTCAATAATATATGTCTTCTAATATGCCTAATGTTCCAGAGTCATCTGCAAGTACTGAATCCGTTTCTCAAGAACACGAAGAGATGCGACTTGAGGAAATGTCCCCGGAAATGACAAGAATGCTGCAGAAAAAAGCGATGTTATCTTCAAGACTACCGGCAGCACAGGGTGAAACAGATTCCGTCAACTTCGACATATGGGATTTTGCAGGGCAGGAGCTTTACTACACAACACATCAGGTATGAGTAATGAACGGTATATTGATTTAGACAGCTCCGAAATTATCAGTCCATTTTCTATGTGGCATTTTCTAAAGGTGAAGCTTTTCTGTACTTGACAATTTCCATCTTTGACATGTTTGATATTTTTAAAGTTGCATTATGGGTCATATTTCAAACTATATGTAATTAAATCATGAGATAATTATGTGGGGAAATAATTTTGATGAGAAAATGATGAAAACATAACGGTAATTTCAGGAAAATTAATATTATATGAATATTCCAACATTTCAATAATGAGTGTTATCTCTATTTCAATGGAAAAAGCATCTCATACCGTGATGATTCATTATGAATCTCAAAATAACATTATAGTTTTTGTTATTCTGTGAACCAATACAAATATTTGGGTTTTTTTAAACAGTTTTTGTGGTTATATTTTATTCAAGTGTAAATGTTTGCATTGTACATCTGTTCCATGTAATATATTTTTTCGCAATTGAAACGAAATGAACGAACCTGCTACAGAGTTTGCTTAAGAATAGATAAAAAGCCAGATTTGTATCGTATTTACATTTTACGATAAATGTGAATATTCGATATGAATCTTTACGGGTAGGTTATTGTTATCAATAAAGAAAGAGTTCTTAAAGGGATAGTTGAGTTATGGTAAGGAGAGTACAGTTTTGGTGAAACTGAATTTTAGTAACCAAAACCTGCATCATTACATTACAAACTAATAGTTATAACTAGAAAGGAACACAAAATTACAAATGACTTAGTAAAGATCATGTTTCCATTCAAAAAGAGCCGTTAAAACGTAAGAGGGCGCTCTCTAAACACTCATCGGTTTCAACCATTTTGAATAAAATATTGTGCATGTGATGTTTTGTTGAAATAGTGATTAGATAGGGAAATAACCAACAACTATTTAAATACATATTTTGAGAAGAGGAAGCATTTTTTAGAATTTTTAACGGCTGGTTCAAAATTATCGAATAAATGTGGGGCCCTACATTTATTACAGATGGCTATGTTTATGGATATTTCAGCCGTTTCTGAACCGATTTTGATAAAATAAAGTTTTTTCTGTCATTAAAATATTGTGCTCTTTTAAATTTTACACTCAGTTTTGTATTATCTCATCAAAAATAATTGTATTCTACCAAAACCCAACTATCCCTTTAAATTGAAAGTTTTGTCGAGCTAAATTACCTAATTTTCTCTATTTGTATTAGGTGTTCCTGTCCAGGAGAGCCATTTACCTTCTCACTTTTGACTTGAGTAAGGATCTGGATGAAAAGGTTACTGTAGAATACAAGAATGTAAGTATCCTGTAGCATAGAAATTTGTGAAATTTGTCAATTGGAATGTAATTAACACTTTATTATTCCTTATTTTATTGAATATTTTGATATTGCAATCGATTATAACACAATTTCGTGCTCACATTATAGGGAATACTACTATTTCAGCTTTGCACGTACAATCGTATGAAGTCATGTATGATAAACATCTAGGCCTATACATTATTCTTAAACGTAACAAAACAGCCATGATAATATA
Source organism: Echinarachnius parma (assembly GCA_037951105.1). Taxonomy (NCBI): domain Eukaryota; kingdom Metazoa; phylum Echinodermata; class Echinoidea; order Clypeasteroida; family Echinarachniidae; genus Echinarachnius; species Echinarachnius parma. The sequence goes on along the minus strand of JBAMJV010002275.1, from coordinate 20,417 downwards.
ATTAATATGATTATAGTTATTATTATAATCATCTTTGTAGTATAATATAATAATACGAAATTAGGGTCGCTATTCATAATACGAATCGAAGGTCGCTATTCATAACGCAAAAGAGGGTTATTATTCATTAAATATGATTTCCAGGTCGAATCCGTTAAATAAATAAACAGCAAACGAACTGATTTAGCACGACATCGACTGACGATTTGGACCATTATTTGATTACCTGAAAAGATAATTAATTTTTACTTTTAGAGCATGCAATCGCAAATTCCGGTCAAGCCAAAATGAAAAAGGAAAATCCACTTCAAAAATCTGCCAAAAGAGCATTAAATTTAGCATGGGAAACTCAGTGATTTGCTTTTAGGCATTCACATTCGTTTATAGACACCTATATTCGTACATGAAACATTCGATTTGGTTTCATATTTAAACAAAATATAAAATTTGTATTGTTCTTCTGTTTTTTAAATTTCAATGAATCATTCAAACATACAATATAAATTTTCATTGGTATATCATGTAACATGTATACTCTTGTAATTATTGAACTTGCACAAAAGTCAGTATACATTCCTTTAAAACCTTTCATTATGTTTGCATTCTATTGTAACGTATGTAACGTCCATTATTTGTTCCATGTTTTCTTAATCATTTTCATTCTTCATCTGTTATATTGCGTGTGTGTGATTTCTTAGTTATCATAGTTGTAACCGTATAATCGTACATGTTATTTTAAGTTCCCTTTTGTGTTTATTCTTGTTCTATAATTTGGATATGGATTTTAATCAATTTAAAACTACATACTTGAGGTAGGTCAGAAGAAAATTACAGCAAAAACAGGAATAATTCCACGTTTTTCCATATTTTACCAAATTGATTGCAATAGTATAAGAATAATTGGAATACTGATTGGGGTACTAAATTCTCATTCCCGCTCCCTGGCGCTAAATTGAATGACGATTGGGCAGTGTAAAAGAGGTAGATGTTATTTTGTTTGTGAGGTAATGACAAACTGAGTCTCAAATTTGAAAGAGCATACCATTTTAAAGACACAATAAACTTGATTTTATCAAAATCGGTTCAGAAATAGCTGAAATTCAAAATCGGTTCAGAAATAGCTGAAATTTTAATAAATTTATTCGATCGGGGCCCCAGGCTTATTCGATGATTTGAGGGGAAAAAAAATAAAATGCTTACACTTTTTCCAAATTTGTCAAGAGGTTTAAAATATTTGTTAAATATCTCTATATTTAATCAATAATTAAACAATACATCACATGCACAATTATGTTTATACAAATGGTTTCAACCAATGCATGTTTAGAGAGCGTCCTCTTGCGTTATATGTCGTTTGTTATGTTGTATACCTTTCGTGCATGGTGGAGTAATAACTATTAGTTTGTAATGTTACGGTGCAGGATTTGGTTACTAAAACTAAGTTTGACCAAAACTGTACTGTTGCGATTTGCAACTGTGATTATTGGGCTATTTTGTAGTTTTGTATATTACAGGATAATCATTATGTGTGTAGTTACACATTCATATTTGGGCCATGTACTGACCAATTCAGGGTCACTTTTCCCCACCGTCTTGTGCTCTGATTTGCCCAGGGTAACCGCCATCCCTCATCTTTCTTGATGTGACGCTTTGCGCAGGGTCAAGTCTCGCTCTTCCAATCACCCTCTCTTTTAGTCTTTCCTTATGTTTCCTTCGGCCTCGGCTATGTCTCTCTATTACTGATTTGGTCAGCAGTCGCGCACTGTCCTTCTTAGCTCTCACTATTATTGAATATTCATGAGCATAGACGCGTCAAGGTTGTAATAGTTTCCGTAGCTTTTCACAGCGTCCCTATTGCGTAATTCAAGGGCTAACTTATCCCAGTACCCAAAGCTAGATGATTGATAAAACAGATGACCACGTGTAGCTCTTGTGTTAGGCTATGGTCCCTAGATGAGCTAGTGCTGGATGATTTGGGTATGGTTACTTGTAAATTGTAATGAAATTGAAGTTCCCTGGTTATAGATCGTTGTATGCTATAGCGTATTCTTTCCATGACCACAATTGTCCAGTAGATGTTTCTTTGTACATGAATACTAATCAGTGTATAGTGCATTACACAGTTTCTTTCTTTGTAGTTGGTTCAATCATGCATAATTACATATATGTAAATGTTATATTAGTGTTGTACAGATCAGGTATTTATTATGTTCATGTAAAATGCTGACTTGCGAACTCGAGTCCTTGGCTGTTTTATGACTTTGTTTTTCGGCCTCGCTGCGCGTTTTTGTTAGGAAAGTTTGTTCCCCTACCTTGCGGCCTTGCTCGCTATTTTAGTTATTGTATTTTAATTGGCCCAGCGTGAGATTTGCTCTCCGTCTTCCGGAGACCTGGAAAAGTGATAGCCCCGCGTTGCGCAATAGTGAAGTCGCTCTCTCCTCTCGGACGAGAGCGCGTTCCCTAACAACACGATTGAGGTCAGACACTCGCGTGCCGTCCTTTCGACTGCCCATGCGCGAAAGCCCGAGTTTGCCCTCATGTAGTTGAGGTCACACTCCGTCCTTCGCTCTGGGTCGGACTTGCAAGTCTTGAAGATAATCCATATAAAAGCAGAGCGCGATCCAGATTTAGTGAGATATATTCCGAGTTCTTATTTGGAAGTTGTTCCGAGTTGATTCCCGAATCGAGTTCTGAGATCAGTTGATACACCACCAACTCACCCAGGCTATGGGTCGGTCTGTCGATCGAGTCAAGTCGTGGATTCATGTTTGAGATGTTGTAGTTTATATTGAATAAAACCAGCCATGAGCTGAAACAATATTACAGGAATACAGTCGTTACAATTGCGCATCATTTCAAGAGCCACGCTACCATGGTCGGTTAATTGATTTAGAAACTATATATTAAACTTATCATCATCATCATCATCATCATTTTCTATCTCATCCCCCATTGCATTTGTCGATCCGAACCCCGACATTTGTAACACTGGTGGCAGCGGTGGGATGATGGACTTTAACACGTGCCTGTGGTTATTGAAAGGACATAACCGATAAGCCAGTATTTCGACAGCACCAACCTTCAGTTACTCATCAGCGATCAAGATCACGATCGCTTGTCACTGCTTGTAAGGACAGGACTCAATCATATCGGCTTTCTGAAGAAATGGCTCCATCAGAAATTAACTTGGATATTTATTCCTGAACAAATAATGTCGACGGGAGGAGTTAGGAGTACAAGATCTGTGATTGAGATCATCAGATCATGATTCATGAACATGATTTTGATTGTTATCGCCGATTTCTACAATTCACGTATGGTATGAAGATCGCCATGCTTGGAGATGTATAATCACGGAGGATGAGTTGGACGAGTGACCCTGATGTGATGGAGGCCAGCAGCATGACCAAGCTCGACGTGTGGTGGGTGCTGGTGGTCGTTTTGGCGAGTTCGAGTAGAAGCTTCTGGCCTGGCGTGTATGGAGATGGAGCGACCCTCTCGACGACCCCTTGTCATCGCCGTCGGCATGCCGCAGTTCGTCGTGAGGAGCCGCGGGAATCAATACACCGGTCATCATACGCGGCGTCGTCGTCCCTTCTCGCGCGCGGAGATGAGGAGTTCGACTGGTACACTGTCGGGATCACCTAGCATCCAGCATATCGGCATGCAAACTACTCTGTAATTCGACGGCATCGAGGGAAGCGTTTAGACGTCATTAATCAGCTAGCACATATCTTGGAAAATAATATTTGAGGTTTATGAATATGGATCGTAAATTATGCAGAGCTGTTTAGCTGTATTGTAATGAAACGTGAACAAACAGGTTTGTTTGCGACACAGCTTTTAATTGTTTATTGTAAGAAAAGAGTAATTTAGTTTTTATTAGTGTGATAATTAATCGTCTTTGATATAGTGGAGCCTTGGGGTCATCGTTGCGGTTATGGATTATAAAGCGAGGTGTGATATAATGTAGTTAACGTTTAAAAGTTGTATTGTATAAGTCGTGTTGTGATACAGTCAGTATGTGTTGGATCTTACTGGGTATCTGTAAAAGTGGTCGCGCCGAAATCGGTGCTGAGGGGCCGTTGCCATGGTTCCGTTGGAACGAGCCCGGTAATTTATATAGTGTAGATTTAGATATCGCGACCATCCCACGGTCGAAGTACGAAACGACAACCTGCCCTGTGTCTCCATCACAGACGCCTAAGCCGGAATTCTCCGGGCCGTAGGAAGCCGCCTTTCAACAAATCGTCCGCGAACGTTTTATAAACCACGACGCAGAAGACGACCACAACAGCGCATGGAAGCGATTACATCGGAATTTACTATCCCCATATCCAGATAGTATGTGTATGACGAACACGACCAGCATGGGCATCGATCACGGCGGGTCTAGGCCAGACCCGGATTGTTGCAGTGGTGAAGATCGTCCGTACTTCGATAATTTACAAATTTATATAATTATGATAATTAAACTTGGAAGCTGAGACAGCTAGTAGACTATAGACATTCCCTTGATGTCCACGAAGAAAAGGAACTTTATTTATTGCATGTTGAAATAATCTTATTAACTTGGACAATAATGAACTCAGTACAATGACCAAGGATACAGTTTGACTTTAATTCAGCCTTTTACTTTTGCTTGATAAAATTATGACATGTTTAACAATGTTTGTTCTTTAACGCACTGTGAAATTTAATGAAAGTTAGAGTAAGATTGTATGCATGATTAATTTGAAGAAAACAAGAAACGTCAACAATTGAATACAAAAAGAAAGAGAATGAACGTAAAGAAAACATAGCGTTTGTTGTGGTAAACGAACGTGTGTTTTGTTTTAAGTTAGACGTTGTTGGTAGTTATGATTCTTGTAAGATGACACAGGAATGTGATGTGTTGGTTATTGTGCAACGTTCAATTTTATGTTGATGTTTGGACGTTCTCTTTCTATACGTACTTGAATTTTGATCGTTTCTTTGTTTCTCATTTTCATGCATTTTCCCGATGTAAATGGTACGATTTGTTTCACTTGTTCTCGTTTTTTCTTAGCAGGTGTATCTTTAGTAGGAGGCGTGTAATAGGGCGAGCGGGATATAATTTCGTTCCAGGCAGATTTGATGCACCCACGTGCGCTCGGCAACTTACGATTGCGTGGGGGGCATTTCTCTCCCCCTCTTCTTCCTTCTCCCTCTCTCACCGACTATCCTCTTTTATGCATTTTGCCTTGTTTGCTCGATACACTCGCTCCGTTATGGAGCCGTCACACTATTTTTTTTCATTTCATTTCATTTCAATCTTTATTCCAATTCATAAAAATACAACAACATCAAATATAAAACACAATAGCATTATATACAACATTAAGTAAGAATGGTACAAAAAATAAATACATAAGTTTCATAATAATATTGTAAAAATGAATGGAAAAGGAGGCGTACGTAAAAAGCCAAGGGTAGGCTTGTAAGAGTGTACGACCCTACAATTTAAATAATGTATAAATATATATTGCAAAGAAATTACAAGTACCAACAATACTGTATCATCATATACCAAAACACTAAACAAAAAAACAAAACAAAACAAAAATCAATCATTTCCAATCAAATATTTTTTATATTGCCTTTTAAATGAGTTATTAAATTGAATATTAAAGTTACTTAAATTTAGACTATTCCAAAGGATTGGGCCTGTTTGGCGTAATGAGTATTTTGATTTATTATTTAAATAAGTCCAACGGTGAAAATGATTGCAAGATCTTGTATTATAATTATGGATATTTATATTTTTTACAAACATATTCATTAAATATGGGGAGAGTGTTTGAGAGTGAAAACGTTGCATAAACGAAGCAATTTGGATCTTATTTATATCTTGTAATTTGAGAGTATATAATGATTTAAATAATGTGGAAGTAGAAGCAGTATACTCGGACTTCGTACATACTCGTATGGCTTTCTTTTGTAACATTATTAGTTTATGTAAATGGCTCGAATATGTGTTACCCCATATTGAGTTACAATACGACAAGTGTGACAAAACATAAGCATTATAAAGAAGAAATAATATGTTACTAGGCAATTCATACTTCAATCGACTTAAAATCCCTATGAATCGTGAAATCTTCAAGCGTACTAAATCAATGTGATCCTTCCAAGACAAACTACTATTTAATACTACACCTAAAAACTTAACAGAATCATAGAATTTCAAAGGAACTGCATCTATTTTCAACAATATATCATCAACATTGAATTGCACACCACCCTTTTTAAACAGAACACATTGGGTTTTACTAGTATTTAAAGAGAGCTTATTACATTTAAACCATGCTGATATGTGAGCAAGACTTGTATTCAAAGATTCAACTAAAGCTTCAATATCATTATGAGAGGCAAGGAGTGAGGTGTCATCCGCATACAAAATAAAGTCACATTCATGGCAAGAATTCACAATATCATTAATATAAATTAAAAATAGTAATGGTCCAAGAATTGACCCTTGAGGGACACCTGTGTTTATATTACCGAAAGACGAATTATGTGAGTTATAAACTGTAAATTGTTGTCGATGTAATAAATAAGATTGAAACCATTTTAAGGAAAGACCTTTAATGCCATAATGCTGCATTTTTTGTAATAAAATATCGTGTGAAAGGGAGTCAAATGCCTTGGATAAGTCCATGAATACGCCAATAACACTTTTACCTTCATTAAGTTCTTTAACTATTCTATCATGAATTTCAATGACTGCCATGTCTGTTGAGTAATTTTGTCGGAAGCCATACTGACTATCATATAAAAATTAAGGCTGCAATAAATAGTCACATAATCTATTAAAAACTAACTTTTCCAAAATTTTTGAAAAACAAGGTAAAATTGAAATTGGTCGATAATTTGTAAAAAGACTCGGGTCATCCTTTTTAAAAATTGGCACAACCTTAGATATCTTCATCTTAGAAGGAACACAACCAGTGCGTAATGATGAATTACAAATATAAAGTAGTGGTTCAACAATAAAAGGTATTATATGTTTCACAACTATTGAATCAATTTCATCAAAACCACAACTTTTACCAGATTTAAGATTTGACTTTACAATATCTATTATTTCTTCTTTTGTAACTGGTTTAAAAAATAATATATGTGGCGATGGTTGGCCCATATAAACATTAAATGTATCCATTGCATTTTCATCCTCTGTAATACAATTAGCAATATTTGATCCAATGTTCACAAAATATTCATTAAAGTTTTCCGCAATGTCATCCGGATTACTAATGTAAGAACCATTGTGGCAAAAAGATTTTCCTTCTTCCACAGCACTCTTTTGCTTTCCTAATATTTCATTAATAAGTGTCCATGTTTTTTTAGAGTTATTTTTTACAGAGTCAAACTTTTTAAAATAATAATCCCTTTTTGCTCTGCGTAAACGAGTTGTCACCATATTACGGAGCTTTTTGTATTTATCATGGTTTGCTTGAATCGATCTTTTCAAGTAATTCTTATACAATTTATTTTTCGTTTTAATAAGTTTTAACATATCAAGAGATACCCACGGTTTTCTATTTCGTTTGCGTTTTTTTATATTTTTAGTTTGTACAGGAAAATGTTCATTATAATAGCCAATAAACTTTTCATAAAATACATCATAGGCCCTTTCAGTATCATTCTCCTGGTATACTTCAGACCAATCAGCATTTGCAAGATCAACACTCAGCCTATTACAATTTTCAATAGTGACTTTTCTAAATGAGAATGACTTTGATTTACTGTTATTTACCCTGTCTAAAAGGTGTGAAATATAAAAAATAGGAAAATGGTCTGTTATGTCTGTTACAAAAATACCGGAAATAATGGAGCTACAAAAGACGTTCGTATAAATATTATCAATATTTGTTGCTGACCTTGAATTAACACGGGTTGGTCTATTTATTATAGGATAAAAACCAGATGATGCGACTGTATTGATAAAATCAAATATTTGCGAGTTTGTGTATTTCTTCATCAAATCAATATTCAAGTCGCCCATTAAATATGCACGTTTATTTTTTATTTCATTATAATTCATTAATTTATCAAAGAAAGAAGAAAACTGAGTAACGTTTGATTTAGGTTGACGATAAATAATCGCTACAACAATATTTTTAGATGTTTTGCAATCTATTTCTATACATAAACAATCAACACCTTCGCATTGTTCAGAGAACTGGACAAGTTTATAATTCAAGTCCTTTCGAATAAATAAACCAACTCCACCACCACGTCCGGACGGACGGTCAACATGCACAAATGTATAACCTTCTATTACAAAAGGAATGTGAATTGGAATTAATCCATGTCTCTGATATTCCTATGACTGGGAATTGATATTGAATATTAGAAAGATAGGCATGTATTTCTTCAAAATTACGAAACATACTTCGGGCATTAAAATGAATTATGCTAAAGTTTTGATTAACTGAATTATCTATAATTTCATTAAATTCAGATGATAAATAATACTTTACAGGAGGATTTGAATGTGTGTCTTCTTCATTTTCATTCAAACTTTCATCTTCAAAATTAAAGCCATTTAGAGAGACATCATATTGATTTACAGGTGATAATAATCGTTCAAAATCTTCATTATTAACTTCTTGAAAGGGGAGACAATTTACAAAATTTAAATCATTATCTATATTTGAGTTTAATTCGTTGGCAATACAACTGTATACATTGGAGTCAGATGTATCACAGTATTTAACGGGCATGCAAAACTAACTAGAACTAAAAGAAATGACAAAGGAAAAACCAAACAACAGAACAACAAATACAACAAAATCAAAGTTCAACGTCAAAGTAGAAATGATCAGGAGTGGAATGTATCAGCATGATACATGTGATTGTCCAAATCACGTTTGTTGTGGATAGTTCGTTTTACTGTCTTTCCGTTCGTGGCTGGGAGTAGGACGATTATCCGTCCGTCGAAGGACCACGCCTCGTTTACTTTGTGGTGCTTTTTTGCGGCCCACAGGAGGTCCTGGTTTGTGGCCGTCAGCGCTTCATCGATGGCCATGCCTGTGCCCTTCAGCTTCCTACGTGCACGCAGGACAGCGCTCCGTACACGATATGAGCAAAACTTTGCAATGATGGCGCGAGGTTTTTTGTTCTTGGGGTTGGCGTCTGCAGACCCGGCGTCGTTTGCGATTCCGCCCCTCGGAGCGACGCGATGTGAACGATCTATGTCGACTGCTGTTAGGTTGGCACCCAGTCGTTCACTCGCTAGTTTGTAGATGACGTCATCCGTGTTTTCCGTGTTGCTCTCTTTCACGCCGTAAAACTTCAGACAATTGCGGCGAGAGTATTGATCAGCCTCATTCATCGCCAGTGTAAGGTTGTGGATTAAGGTTGACTGCTTCTCAATGACGTCTTTCAAACGGTTGATCTCAGCTCCCTTCGTATTCAGTGAAGATTCAAGCTCTAGCGCCTTTCCATCGACGCGCTCTATCTCCTCCATTGTGTGAGTGCTGCTAATCTTTAGCTGGTCCAAGCGTTGATTGAACTTCATTATGTGCTTATCAATAGCCCTCTCTGCAGCCTTTTCAACGGCATTGACAAAGGCGTTGCTTTCCATGTACTTCTCGAATGCTTTAAAGGCCGCCGCTTCTATTGCATCTGCCGTGGCCGTATCCGTGGTCGTAGGAGTGGCTTTACGATTTCTGGTCTCCATATTGGAGATGTTGACAATTAGGTATTTTTTTCCTTTTTTCCTTCAAGTTATGTTGACTAAACGTTTGAAAGGGTATAAAATACTCGTCGTAGATTACCCAATAATGATCATATAATGATCTGGCATAAAATCAAGGTTGCTGGCAAATGAATTGCGTATCACACTCAAAGTGAGCAGTATCAAACGTTTTAGTTCATAACATACTTAAATCACATCACATATATCATGCCGATACAATTCCAGAGGTGTGGAAGTCAATTAAAACATGGCACAGGTCGAGACAGGTACTAAGTAGTCCTTTAAAAAGTCATTAGTTCAGACTCGTTACCTGGTCAAGTTCATGTGCGTTTACTTTCACTGGTCAGCATAGATGGGACTAGCGAGGGATATGCAGAAGTTCATGCAAATGTAATCCATCAAAATGTTCCCAAAATCCTGGCGATCGCTTTCAGACCATTATTCAAGTAGTATCGGGATGATTTACAAAGGTGTATGTATGACAAAAATGCAGAATATGACAGCTAGATAACATCTTAAGCGGAAAATCTAGTACATTTTCGGCTATGCTGTCCGCTATGCTAACTTTTAACACCTTTAATTTCTAAAAATAGCCACGCTCTGCCTGCGTTCTCGTTTAAAAAAAAAAAAAAAAAACATTTTGATCAAAGCGCAGGGGAAGCAGCGACAAATCGAGCGATTAATGACACAATGGTAGCTCGTTCACGCTCTTGCCACGACCTGAACACGCTCTCCATACGCTTTGGCCACGCTTACCGAGCTATTCACTGCGCACGCTCAGTGTATATTTAACCATAGATCATAACAATGAGACGAGGCCATTTGCTCTACGCTCTCGACACGATCTCCACACGCTCTGGACACGCTCTCTGCGATCCTATACCATGCACGCATGTAGCTGAACACTCAGTGCGTTTCCTACTAGCACACTACGCATGCTCTTGGCGTAGATCTGTTTTGAAAACTGGGGTGGAGGGGATGGGGAGGGTTATTATTGTTGACTATCATTGTTATTATTATTAGTATTATTAGTAGTAGTAGTAGTAGTAGTAGTAGTAGTAGTAGTAGTAGTAGTAGGATTGTTAGTATGCAATTCAGACACATGTGGTTTTGCGACCATTTTTTTTTTTTTTGGGGGGGGGGGGGGACGTGTCGCCGAGATTTTGGACAAAACAATCATATTTTTGCGGGAAATCTGTGTTCATAATGCATACATAGGGTGCTGGAATAGATCTGCAAGAATGTCTTTTGTTCAACTTGGGAATGAATGAGAAGATTATGACACTTGTGTGAAAAGATATCCTCCCATGCATGGACATACAATAGCCCCTGAACAAAGAGTAGATCGCCGAAGACCCAAGTTCGTTTTTCAACATGTCCAAAGCGAAAGGCGAGCTCCTACGTCCTGCTCTTTTGTTCATCGAGCTATTAACTGTGCACTTATGGAAGGATATCTATTGACACATGTGAGATAATCTTCCCATTCATTGCCCACTGCGTTGCCAATTTGCTAATTTAACTTGGACGCCGCGGGATCGGCGCGAGAGCGGCCAAGAAAAGTGTACGATCTAATGGTGCCGTCACACTATAGCCACGCTCTGCCTGCGTTCGTACTTATAAAAAAAAACATTTTGATCAAAGCGCAGGGGAAGCAGCGACAAATCGAGCGATTAATGACACAATGGTAGCTCGTTCACGCTCTTGCCACGACCTGAACACGCTCTCCATACGCTTTGGCCACGCTTTCCGAGCTATTCACTGTGCACGCTCCGTGTATCTTTAACAATAGCTCATAACAATGAGACGAGGCCATTTGCTCTACGCTCTCGACACGATCTCCACACGCTCTGGACACGCTCTCTGCGATCCTATACCATGCACGCATGTAGTTGAACACTCAGTGCGTTTCCTACAAGCACACTACGCATACTCTTGGCGTAGATCTGTTTTGAAAACTGGGGTGGAGGGGATGGGGAGGGTTATTATTGTTGAATATCATTGTTATTATTATTAGTAGAAGTAGTAGTAGTAGTAGTAGTAGTAGTAGTAGTAGTAGTAGTAGTAGTAGTAGTAGTAGTAGTAGTAGTAGTAGGATTGTTAGTATGCAATTCAGACAAATGTAATTTGGAAACATAACTTTTGGGGAAATGGGGGTGTCTGTACCATCGATATAAAAATGTATATCGACGGTCTGTGCACGCTATTCCCCCACACCCAAGAGTAGAGGTATACACCCCCCCCCCCCCGGATCTTCTCCGATGTGTATTTTATTGATGAGTGATTCAGTCTATTGATGGGGGAGCAGAGTCGACAGTCGATGCTTGAATCTGAATATTCTGGGAAACCTAAATGCATTATAGGCCTCCCCCTTGGAATGGCAAGCAAAACAATCACAAACATCAGACTGTACTGGCGTACCCAGGTTTTTTTTATGGCGAGAGGGGGGGGGGGTGTCTGTCAACAAATCGAGAGACCGAGACAACTGGTTGTGTTGGCGGGTATCGAGGACCGAGGCGGTTGGGTCGGAGATATTAATAATGTTAGTTTTCTAAACAGTGTATGAACATCGTGGTTTCGCGACCGTTTTTTTTTTTTTTTTTTTTTTTTTGGGGGGGGGGGGGGGGGGGGATGTTGGGAACGTGTCGCCGAGATTTTGGACAAAACAATCATATTTTTGCGGGAAATCTGTGTTCATAATGCATACATAGGGTGTGCGTATGTCCCCATTCATTGGAGCCTCATATAATTTGTATGCCGCCATGCCACGTTTTAGCCAGAAATTGAGTTTCCCCCAAATGTACATTATTTTGCCCGGACATGCCATTTTAAATTGTGACATCATTTTACCTATAGTTGAAACGTGTCAAACTTCGCAATCTATAGCCTATGGCTATAGCGTCCACTAGCAGAAGTGCTGGAATAGATCTGCAAGAATGTCTTTTGTTCAACTTGGGAATGAATGAGAAGATTATGACACTTGTGTGAAAAGATATCCTCCCATGCATGGACATACAATAGCCCCTGAACAAAGAGTAGATCGCGGAAGACCCAAGTTCGTTTTTCAACATGTCCAAAGCGAAAGGCGAGCTCCTACGTCCTGCTCTTTTGTTCATCGAGCTATTGACCGTGCATTCATGGAAGGATATCTATTGACGCATGTGAGATAATCTTCCCATTCATTGCCCACTGCGTTGCCAATTTGCTAATTTAACTTGGACGCCGCGGGAGCGGCGCGAGAGCGGCCAAGAAAAGTGTACGATCTAAACAATAGCGAACAATGAACGCCGCTCTCCACACGACCTCCACACGCTCTCCCCACGTCCTCCCCACGCTTCCAATTATATGAATGGGGATTAGGAGCGGCGCGAGGTCGGCGCGAGAGCGTAGCATAGTCTGACGGGGGTATAACTCGCCTTGTTTTGTATTCTTTTTTAGACTTTTGTTCGACCGTGACCAATTTATTGTACAGCTTTAGTTTGAGTAAGGCCTGTTGTGCCGTATTATGATGAGATTAATTGACTGTTTTGTTGAACTCAGTCATAATTATCTCTTGATGCATGTTTCTGTTTTAGTGATGGAACACGGTGATACAACTGGTGACGTTTGGTTAATTATGTTTCAAAATTATTGTTGATTTGCATTGTATGTGATGATTTAATGTCCTGTTTTATGACTCTCAGTTTATATCCGCCCTGTTACTCTTCTCTTCTCTTCTCTTTCTCTTCCCTCCAATTGGATGTCCTCTCCTATCAATCACTCCTTCTTCCTTTTTATCTTTATCGCTACTGTCTTACTTTCTCGTTATGGAAACGTGTGTATAGATTATGAAAGGTTTTTAGTTATTTTGTATGATATTTGTATGATTAGTTTATGAGTTAGAACTTGAACATGCAGTAGATCAGTCAGGGAAGGTATTGGTTCTTACTTATATCGCTGGGCGCAGCGAATTTTTCCGTAGGGGGGAGATTTGCAACTCTGATTATTGGGCTATTTTGTAGTTTTGTATATTACAGGATAATCATTATGTGTGTAGTTACACATTCATATTTGGGCCATGTACTGACCAATTCAGGGTCACTTTTCCCCACCGTCTTGTGCTCTGATTTGCCCAGGGTAACCGCCATCCCTCCTCTTTCTTGATGTGACGCTTTGCGCAGGGTCAAGTCTCGCTCTTCCTATCACTCTCTCTTTTAGTCTTTCCTTATGTTTCCTTCGGCCTCGGCTATGTCTCTCTATTTCTGATTTGGTCAGCAGTCTCGCACTGTCCTTCTTAGCTCTCACTATTATTGAATATTCATGAACATAGTCGCGTCAAGGTTGTAATAGTTTCCGTAGCTTTTCACAGCGTCCCTATTGCGTAATTCAAGGGCTAACTTCTCCCAGTACCCAAAGCTAGATGATTGATAAAACAGATGACCACGTGTAGCTCTTGTGTTAGGCTATGGTCCCTAGATGAGCTAGTGCTGGATGATTTGGGTATGGGTACTTGTAAATTGTAATGAAATTGAAGTTCCCTGGTTATAGATGTTGTATGCTATAGCGTATTCTTTCCATGACCACAATTGTCCAGTAGATGTTTCTTTGTACATGAATACTAATCAGTGTATAGTGCATTACACAGTTTCTTTCTTTGTAGTTGGTTCAATCATGCATAATTACATATATGTAAATGTTATATTAGTGTTGTACAGATCAGGTATTTATTATGTTCATGTAAAATGCTGACTTGCGAACTCGAGTCCTTGGCTGTTTTATGACTTTGTTTTTCGGCCTCGCTGCGCGTTTTTAAGGAAAGTTTGTTCCCCTACCTTGCGGCCTTGCTCGCCCCAGCGTGAGATTTGCTCTCTGTCTTCCGGAGACCTGGAAAAGTGATAGCCCCGCGTTGCGCAATAGTGAAGTCGCTCTCTCCTCTCGGACGAGAGCGCGTTCCCTAGCTAGCAACACGATTGAGGTCAGACACTCGCGTGCCGTCCTTTCGACTGCCCATGCGCGAAAGCCCGAGTTTGCCCTCATGTAGTTGAGGTCACACCCCGTCCTTCGCTCTGGGTCGGACTTGCAAGTCTTGAAAATAATCCATATAAAAGCAGAGCGCGATCCAGATTTAGTGAGATATATTCCGAGTTCTTATTTGGAAGTTGTTCCGAGTTGATTCCCGAATCGAGTTCTGAGATCAGTTGATACACCACCCACTCACCCAGGCTATGGGTCGGTCTGTCGATCGAGTCAAGTCGTGGATTCATGTTTGAGATGTTGTAGTTTATATTGAATAAAACCAGCCATGAGCTGAAACAATATTACAGGAATACAGTCGTTACAATTGTGCATCATTCCGAGAGCCACGCTACCATGGTCGATTAATTGATTTAGAAACTATATATAAAACTTATCATCATCATCATCATCATCATCATCATCTATCTCATCCCCCATTGCATTTGTCGATCCGAACCCCGACATTTGTAACAGTACTATCCCTTTACATTGAATAAGGCAAAAGCTAATTTGAATATGTAGGATTACGACATTATATGCCTACTAACAAATTATGAATAGCGACCCTGATTTCGTATTATGAATAGCGAACCTTATCAGCAGTGACCCTAAATGTGAATTATGATTAGCGACTCCCTTTTTGTTTTATAAATAGCGGTCCTTCAGTTTAGGGAAATGTAACGCTTTGAAAAGCAAGGTTACCCCTAACAAACAACATAAATAGGCCACATCTGTTTTTTATCCAGCAAGTCCGTACATAAAACGAACAAATACAACAAATAAGCAATATAAGATTATAAAAAAAAACGCTTGCAATCTTCATATTATAGACACATAATTTATATACAATTATACAAATTTATATAGAAATAATAACGAGGCAGTTCAGCAAACAAAGGAACATGTGTTTTAAATGTCTGGCTTATCAATATAAAGACCCCCCAATCAATTAATTCATCCATGCAGATTTGTATCACTATACGTTTTATTTAGTGTAGTAGTAGTAGTAGTAGTAGTATGTATAATGTCGTTCACACTGTGTTTTCGAATAACAACAATAAACAATATATTGATGGAGTTACAAAAGACCCAGTCCAGCTGACTGACAGGAAAAGATGCATGTCTCTTTTCTGTGACCATTTGGTCTTCTCTATTGAAAGATTGTTGTTCACCGTCTATAATTATCCGAATTTTTCATTTTACTGATTCTATGTCAGGTGAAAGGGGGAACTAAAAGTGATCTTACTGGCCTTCAGTTCATTAACTTCTGGATCTCTTCGATAGTCGCACATTCCAACCGTCCAGATCATGCAGATGGAGGAGACAGTTCTCCCCCAATCTTCATCGTGGGAACGCACAGAGATGACGTAGTAGGGGACAAGGAAGATAAGGTTTGTTATTCCCCCTTCCTCTCTTCTGTAGTAACTCACAGTCAGACAAGTTGAATACTAATAACATTATTTACAAACCATTTTTGTTGTAGTAAAGAGGCTGTGACACAAGAAGCTACAAAATACAAGAAGAACATGAAACTTGGTAGTAAGAACATTTTGTTAATTTCAAATAATGTCGTACTAAGAAAATTGAAGATGTGTTCAAAAGCGGCTTAATTATGAGAACGATAAATTGAAAAAGAAAGGCCGCTATATTTTAAAAAGCGTTGGACCTGCTCCCCTCCCCTCCCTCCCCAACACTTTCCGCCTGTTAAACGTTCAAAATGCTTATCAGGACAGTATGCATAAGAATTACATTTTACCTCGTTGAAGTTTCCGTCATAACTTGCCCATGAATTCTATAAACATTGTAATTGTAAAACCACAACATAATAACAAACCATAGTATTCATTGTGAAACAGCAACAAAATATCAAACTGTTTAATGGTATAGCCTGTTATTATTTCTTTAATTAATTACTCACTATACATGCTATCATCCTTAACATGTATGTAACAATTGGCTTTATTTTCATAATTATTAACACAGCCGGCCCAGTCTTTCGTACATTCGGTGTGATTTATAAAATGCAAATGCGAAAAAGTCCACCATATTTTTAAATTTATGTATTTCAGATCCAAGGAAAGTTTGAAAGAATCAGAAAAAGTTTGCTTGGAAAGCCCTATGTGAACCACGTCGTTCCAAAATACTACGCTATCGAAAACAGCCTTGGAGGCGATGATGAGAAGGTGAGATTCAAAGCCAGGTTGAACTACGCGGGGCGTTCAAAAAGTTCATAGCCTGACCTTGAATGAGCAAAGGTGCAACATCGTTTAATATAGACAGATGTTCACTTGTCCATATAAACCTCATCTGCAGCCACGCACTTTTCGGCATTATTCCTGAGGTCATCCAGAACCTCCTTGAAGAAGTCTCTTGCAAACCCCTAAATAACCTGCATGTTGGCATCTTTAGTCCAATTATCCTCCTGAAAAGCACTATTTTGGGAGTGTTTATTAACCTGCGGGAAGAGATGTAACGATGCCAGGTTCTGGGATTAGTGAGGAAGCAGCAACAACCCCATCCCGCAGCCTATGGCTTCTGCAGGGTTTCCCTGCTCTTGTGAGGAGGCACATTGCCCTGGAGCAGCACATGCCTCTTAATATCAACTTGCATTGCTTCAATTGTTAATGAACATTGCAACATTAAAGGGATAGTTGAGTATTGGTCAAACTTAACTTTAGTAACAAAAACCTGCACCATTACGGTACAAACTAATAGTTATAACTCCACCATGCTCGAAAAGTATACACAATTACAAACGAAAAAGTAAAACCCCTGTTATCATTTAAAAAGAGCCGTTACAACTCAAGAGTCAAATTATAACCCTACGGTAGCGTTCTAGGTCCTCTTAATACGGAACTGAAAATTAATATTGTTTGTGCACGCTAATTGTGCTTAAAATTATACATATGATACGGTACTTACCACCCATTCATTCTCCAATATGTGATCCAACCATCGGGTGGATTAAAATTATGATTTTTTCCCCCATTCCGCTAAAAAGCAGTGATTTATGCGCCTCCTCGACTTCTCTCCGTGTGTTAGCGCGACTCCGAACATATTTTGATGATCGCGATGGCCGCCGATGCGAACGGCGAACGGCGCTATATCAGTCGCGCTAACACTCGGAGAAAAGTCGAGGAGGCGCATAAATCACTGATTTTTAGCGGAATGGAGGAAAAAAATCATAATTTTAATCCACCCGATAGTTGGATCACATATTGGAGAGTGAATCGGTGGTAAGTACCGTATCATATGTATAGTTTTAAGCACAATTAGCGTGCACAAACAATATTAATTTTCAGTCCCGTATTAAGAGGACCTAGAACGCTAGCGCATCGCGCTAGCGTTCTCTTGAGTTAGTGTCAAAAGTGATGTCCGGACGTCAATCTCTTTTATATAATATTTTGAGAGCAAATTTCACAATAATTAGAGCATTTGAATGGGAATTATTATTATTTCCCATGTTTTTTTTCGATGATCTTTCATATGGAATTGAAATCAACCAAATCCGTTACAAATAATTTTTGGGGGGCACTTCGGGAAATACCAATACTCGGCGCTCCCTTTAACGGCCAGTCTAGAACAAAGACAGAATACAACTGACCTGGCTTTGCATCACTGACCATGTGAAAGATACAACATTGCATACACAACATTAATTAACCCAACTTCCTGCTCCTTCCAGGTCGGTCTTTGACCGAAACGTGTAATGTTTAGAAATGGCTGGTGAAATGATAACTCGTGTATAAAGGATGAGCTTCTTGTGAAGTTGTGGTAATATAGGTTTTCCCATTCATTTTAACACTTTCGTCATTCAATTTCATTAATTCGTCATTCAAATTCGTCCCGAGGAACCACCAGAGCGGTAATCCCAACTTCAATTTCGTCTTTCGTCAATCAATTTCACACAAAGATCACACAATTTAGTCATTAGTCACACATTTTCGTCAATTGCAAATCAAATTCGTCGGTCACAGTTGCTAAAAACATAAAAGCGAAAGCAGTTTCGTCAATTGGCAACCAATTTCATTAAAACTCTATTCAAATTCGTCGCATGGTATAGCCTTATAAATTATGCCTGTCTGTGTTATGACTATGTAGATGGTATAGGTGGTTATATGGGTATGTATGTGTGTGTATGTGTGTATGTATGTATGTGAGTGTGCGTGTTTGTGTACATAATATTTAATATTGATTAATATTATTTCTACCGTATGTATGTCTTGAAAAAGAATTTAATGCAATTTGCTGTAAACGTGCTTTTGTGCGTGTTGGTGTGCACACATGCATGTGTGCAAATATATGTGTGTTTGTAAGTGTGTGTGTATGTTTTGTGCGTGTGAGTTTGTTTTCGAGTGTATACATGTGTATGTTACCCCCTAACTGATTAATGTTACAATTAGCAGTTACGTCAAGACAATATAGAACATAACATTACAGTGTAAATACATAGGACGAATTTGAATAGAGTTTTGACGAAATTGGTTGCCAATTGACGAAATTGCTTTCGCTTTTATGTGTTCAGCAACTGTGACCGAAGAATTTGATTTGCAATTGACGAAAATGTGTGACTAATGACTAAATTGTGTGATCTTTGTGTAAAATTGATCGACGAAAGACGAAATTTCCGCTCTGGTGGTTCCTCGGGACGAATTTGAATGACGAATTAATGAAATTGAATGACGAAAGTGTTAAAATGAATGGGAAAACCTATAACATTGGCTTAAAGGACCTAAAGAATACAACGTACTTTGGCACTTATTCCATAGTTGATGACTTGTAAAATAGGTCTGCCGAAAAAAATCTATGAAAATAAACACAGTAGTGATTTAAGACACATTTAGGGTCCGGAATCGGCAGCGTGATTGACATGTGATTGACAATTCATTGGCTTACGTCATGACGCGTCATCTACAGAATTTAGTTCATTAGTCCGTACTTTAGATGACGTCACATTTTGGCGATTTAAAAGGGGCGTTCCCATGACAATTAGATATTTACTAATTACCCCAAAATTGTTTGATTTCATGAGAAATGACTGTCAAATTCTTTTTCTTCAGGACAAATTACATATAGAGAGCCGAATTGTGAAAATTAGGCCATCTAGACGTTATAGGTCCTTTAACTACGAGGCTTGGGTGTGGGGAACAAGGGGTACATGCAACAAATAATTCGCTATACATTTATAATATAAATAGGCTTTATACACCAACATGACTAGAGGAACAAATAGTTTCAATCGCGAATCAACTTAGAAGTAACTTTTCTCTCTCCGGTATTGCATTTACTGTTGATTTTTTACATTTCAGTTCAGTTCAGCTTATTTCACATGCAATACAGATTTACATCAATATAACAATCAAATATAGTAATATAAAATACATGATATAAATTATATAACTATAATGAGATAATTAAAATAACATCAACAACAATAACAACAAAATATAATATTGGGTAGAGTAGGTATGTGGGGGCCAAAAAAGGCCATTGACATATTTAGGCTAGGCCCCTATTTCATACAAACCCATGATAAGTAAAATGACCAGTAACACAAATATTGAGAATATAAACATTACATTAATTGAGTCACACATACCCACAAACATAGGACAGGCAAAATTGTATTAAGTTAAACAAAAACTCGTTATTTTGTTGTGTTTAAATATACGCTTAAAACTAGATAATGTTGGACATTCTT
>JBAMJV010002274.1:0-72733 GCA_037951105.1 Echinarachnius parma | reverse complement strand
GTAATTAGTGGTAACCCGGTAAATTCTCCTCATGCAGTACGTACTGGAAAAAGAGATCCACCTCAAAGGGATCGTACGGGTTGAGTCTGACCGTCAGATCGTTTGTCGGCAGTTGATACATGGCGAGCTGCATCTCTTTGCCAGCTGAGTAAAGAAATAAACACGGATAGAAACAAGATTGTCCGTTACGTACATGGTTATATACAGCTGTGTTTTATTTGTATTAAAAAAAATATTTTTTTAGACTTCCCTTTTTAATATTTGTTTTGTTTTGTAACATGATTTTTATGGTTTTGTTAATAATAATAATAATTTATTACATTTATAAAGCACTTAAGCACCTAAGCGCATTATTATTATATTTCATATGTTTATAAAAGAAAATTACATGTATCAATTTTTACCCTGAATTTGAACCCGAGACCCGAATCACGAAACAATAATATTTGTGTGCCAAATAAGTACATGGTATAGAAAAAGAGATATAGAAGGGGTACTAGTAGACCAATATCATCCACCTCATAACTACTCCTGATTACTTTATTATGGTCACTGTCAGACTTGGTACCTGTATCAGTGCCTTAAAGGACCTATAGCGTCTAGATGGCCTAATTTTCACAATTCGGCTCTCTATATATGTAATTTTTCCTGAAGAAAAAGAATTTGGAAGTCATTTCTCATGAAATCAATAAATTTTGGGGTAATTAGTAAATATCTAATTGTCCTGGGAACGCCCCAAAATGTGACGTCATCTAAAGTACGGAGTAATGACGTAAGCCAATGAATTGTCAATCACGTGTCAATCACGCTGCCGATTCTGGACCCTAAATGTGGGTGGGGCGTAAACTGGCTGCTAAATGAGATTTGGCATCAGAAAATTAGTTTTAAATCACTACTGTGTTTATTTTCATGGATTTTTTTTCGGCAGACCTATTTTACAAGTCATCAACTATGGGAGTTTGAATGGCTTGAGTGCAAAGCGACCGAGCCAGAAAGGAGGTGGTGGTGTGGCCGCGGATCATACAATGTGTTATTTGTAAAATAAACCCACATTGGCGATGATTACGATGTCCCGAAAAGTGATGCACAATGACGTCTTTTCAATATCTTGCGTGTGGCGATTTTTTTTTTGTCCGGCCTTTGCCATGGTTGTTATTTTCCCATTAAAAACAATTTTTGTTGTTGCTATTTTGAACCCCCGTAAGTGATTGTTTCCCACTTTTTTCACTGATACATTTTCACTTGGCAGCCCAAGGGGGGGGGGGGGGGGGGGGTAGAGACACTGATTTTCCGCGATCGCGGACAATCGTGGAATTTACCATTTGAAACGGAAAACGGAAAAAAAGAAGAAAAAAAAGATTTTTTTTTTTTTTTTTTTTTTTTTTTTTTTTTTTTTTTTCGGAGCCCGTTCCGAAAAAAACGAAACCGGGACCCGATGGTGACGGTCGGGAACCGGTGTGACCGACCAAACCAACTCAGCCTTAATCATTATTGAATAAATGTTAAAGATATTTACTCTCTGGCCTGTGGTAAGTCCTTCCTGATATCAGGCATGACACATTCCCCCCAAATTTTGATGATTTGTGGGTGAAAATCATGATTTTACCCTACTCATTGAATTTTGTATGGAGTTCTATGTAAACGGAATTTGCAGTTTTTCACATGTACAAAGTCTATGGCAAAACGGAATTTCCGTTTTTCAGGCAGGTAAAAAAAAACGGAATTCCAGATTTTCTGAAACGGAAAAGGCCTTTTTTTTAAACGGAAAATCAGTGTCCCTAGGGGGGGGGGGGGGGGTTTAAACCCCCTAACCCCCCACCCTAGATCCGCCACTGGACGGCCATCACAACAATATACAGTGAATGCAAAGATGGCTGATCATTATTACGAGACACGAACGAACGCGGTCCTACTAATTAGCGCGAACAAGCGCGAACTATTTACAATAGCACGAATGTGGATGTGGTGTGGCAACATTGGTAGAGCGCGCGCTTTCCAATCGTGAGATCCCGGGTTCGAACCCAGCCCACCGCGTTTGTCCTTCGGCAAGACAATTTATCCACTATTGCTGCTCTCGACCCAGGTGTAATAAATGGGTACCCGGAAGGATGGGAACGTGTTTCCTTAGCACTGTGCGCGCCTAATAGGCGACTTGCTGGAATACTCCCCAGGGAGTGGACAATGTGGACTAAATGTGCAGGATTGATTGCAGTGTGTATCCGTTGACCGGGGTAATAATATTGTAAGCGCTGTGATATAGTTTACTATGAATAGCGTAGTTAAAATGCCTAATATTATTATTATTATTATTAATTATTAATAAGCCATCGATATTTAGCATTTTAGGGTTAGGGTTACTAAATGTAATGCGAACAAGCACGAACGGGATTTCATATGCGAACAAATTTGTTCGCAGTAAATCCCGTTCGCGCTTGTTCGCAGTAATTATTATTATATCCCTCATAAGATCGTTTACCATTAGCCGTATTCAGACGATGAAAGCCAAGTTCTTAAGAATTGCAATTCTTAAGAATTGCAATTCTTAAGAACTTCAAAATGTGTGTTCAAACGATGCCAATTCTCGAGAGTTGCAATTCTTAAGAATTAAAACCGGAAGTTGCATTTGACCAAAGACGCTTAATGGAAAGACCGACCACTGGACAATTTTCTTGTACAAAGTGAATGGGCAGCGCGCGATGTCCTCAGTTAATGCGCGCAATTACAGTCCTGACGTCACAATGCAAATTACACAGGGGGTTCCCCACATATGTATTGTTGCAGTTGTTGTTGTTGCTGCTGGCTTAATGTGAATGACTCGGCTATTTTTAGCCTAGCAACAACACTATTTTCGGAAATAAATCAGCTGACTAAGCGCACCGATTTTATAATGCGCACACATACGCAGTTATCATTGGTCAATTATTCCACAAAGCAGTATCATGTTGGGAAGAACAAAGTCGATTGGTTTGTCGGTGCGTATATTCCAGACAGTGTGCGTGATAATATGCAAATATCCAAATATGCCATTGCCTGTTTATTGTGCACGTTCTAGATCTGTGAATTTAACAATTCTTTATTTAGAAAATGTGACTATAATTTTACAATGTTTTTCTCTTCTCAAGAACAATATTTATTTGACATAAAGACATATCCCTATAGGTTACTAAGGTCGCCACTAAAGCTCTTGGTCAATCTTCATACTAGCCTAATTTGCCGAGTTTTAGAAAGATCGGTCTAATCTTTATTTAAAAAAAAAATCATACTAAAGAATGGAACTGAATTTCCAAAAAAGCTATCGACTATAATTTTAAAATGTTTTTTTTATTAATAAAAATGACACAAATACAGTGATGTAATAAATTTCATATGGTTACTAAGCTCTAGGCTTAAGCTCGATTTGAATCTTCATTCTGTTTGAAGGGACATCGCTGCGCGACCGCCAGTGATCTGTCTTGTAATTCTACAGTCTTTGATTTGACAAATGATAGTTTTGGACAACACGCGCAGTCCCCGCGCAATCACGTGACCGGGCTTGTTAGCAAAAAACTAACACTAAAAGTTCGTTACGCGCTCGTCCCATAGATCATGTGTTTTAGCAAAATGCACACGCGACCAAATTTGTGCAGTACTCTATGGCGCACACGTTCTAGTCACGTGATTGCTCTTGTTAATAAAAAACTAACACCCTTTGAAGAAGAACGCCAAGACAGCCAACAAGCACATCCGTGGGAGCGCTAGCACGCATTCATCGCGTATGTGCGCAACTGTCAGCGCGTTGGTGCGCACTCAGTTTTGCGTTTTTGTGATTGTATGCGCAAAATAACAATGACTTTAAGCGTATTAGAAGCTCCATGGATACTGGCTTCATCAATGTCGATTGATTTTTAGATCAAAATTAACAAGCAATTTTATGAAATATTAAAGAGATTTTCACTTATTTTGCTATAAGATGAACACAATCCGTGATATTGATGAGTGATATAAAACAACTAACGAATGGGCTTCTTGTGATAGTCAAATCTATTACCGAGGTGGGCTCAAAATGATTATTACCCGAAGCGTAGCTGAGGGTAATAATAATTTTGAGCCCACCGAGGTAATAGATTGCCTATCACAATCAAGCACATTCGTTAGTTGTATATTATTGAGCGCAGCATTTATTATAGAATGAGTTGATAAATCCCTGCAATCTGATTGGTTGAGAGCAAAATTTGTGCAGCCAATTAATTGTACTGGATGCATGAAAAGTCATGCGTCCGGTAAAAAAATCATGCGTCCGGTAAAAATTTCATGCGTCCGGTAAAAATGTCATGCGTCCGGTAAAAAATTTCATGCGTCCGGTAAAAAAATCATGCGTCCGGTAAAAAATTTCATGCGTCCGGTAAAATTATTTCATGCATCCGGTAATTTTTCTAATTTTTAATTTTTTGACTTTTTGGGGGGGCGTAACAATGCCCATTCTATAAAACAGATGATGCGCAAGTTTATTTTGTGGGTCGGTGGAATTGTTTACACGCGGTAACTATGGAAACTAGTCTAAACCCACTCGGCTTCGCCTCGTGGGTTTAACAGTTCCATAGTTACCTTGTGCAAACAATTCCTACCGACCCACTCATACCTGCGCATCATTTGTATACTAATTACTGCAAACAAGTGCATGTTATGCGAATGGGAAATTTGTTCGCAGTTATTAAATTGCTTCGCACTTCGTTGCGCTTGTTCGCAGTACTTCGCAGTTGTTCACGCTAATTAGTAGGATCCAACGAACGGACTTACTCACTCAGAGCATGATTATGATTCCCCGATGGGTGCCTCAACGAAGCCCCTTCCATTCCCTGCGAGGCGAGCTGGTGTCGATGCCGAATGGCGTCCTCGTGTCTTGGGTCTGGTCTTTGCCGATCTAGTCCAGGATTACCAGTTCCTGGGCCATGCTGCATCGGTGGCACCCTTGTCATGCCTGCCGATCTTGGTACGGGTGGGTTTCCCGGTGTTTCAACCGGCTGATTGATAGCTTGAAGGAAAAGAATAATACACAAAGAAAGCTTAAAAATAAGTTTCCTGTCGACACCGTATGCATCGTTATTAAAACAACGCCGACATTGGAGGAACTATGCGTAAGGGGGGGGGGGGGGGGGGGGGGGGAGGTGATGCCCCCAAATAATATGACAATAGCAATAAATATAAAATCAATATAACAACCCAAGGGAAAATTCTTTAAATTAGAGAAATATAAAGAGTGTGTTCTCCCACTAATGGACATGTCCCCGATCGCCCTAATGCTAATGGTCCATCCACGCTACACCACTGAACACCGACCCCCTACATTTGTGCCTATCAATCTTTCTATTATGCAAGTCCCATTCATGAACAATATAATGGCAATAGAATATCAAAAACAGCTCGAATAACTGACGTGATTTAGCAAGATTGGTAGAGCGCGCAGGCCCGTAACCAGGCTTTGTTAAGGGGGGGGGGGGGGGGGGGGGGGTCCGAGACCATTGGTACAGATGGTCGAAACTGGTAAAAGTGGACCCGAGACCGGCAACAAGTGGACCTTCTGATTTATTTTTTTATTTTTTTATTTTTTATTTTTTTGGAGGGGGGGGGGGGGGGGGGGGGGGAGGGCTGCGTACTCGCCCAACGCACCCCCTGTCTTCGGGCCTGGCGCGCGATCTCCAGTGAGTGAGATCTCGAGTCCGATTCCAGTGTATGCCCATGGCGTTACTTTGTTCTTCAGCAAGAAAATAAATGCACTAGTAGTGCTCTCTACCCAGGTTTATAATTGGGGACCCGGAATTATGGGAACGTGGTTCATTAGCACTGTGCGTGCCCAACAGGCGACTGGTTGGAATACACCCCAGGGAGTGTAAAATGTGCACTTTGTGTGCAGTAATAATATTAATTGCGTCTACAGACTTTATAGCGACTTTATAACTTGCAAACTATACATGCTATATGTTCATATCTGTATTAGATAGTATTATATCCCTCATGAGATCGTTTTACCATTGAATTTGACAAACGATAGTTTTGGACAACTCGCAAAATAACGTGACCGGGGCGTTAGTAAAAAAATTAACTCTAAAAGTTCGTTACGCGCTCGTTCCATAGATCATGTGTTTAAGCAAAATGCACACGCGATCAAATTTGTGCAGTACTATATGGCGCACACGTTCTAGTCACGTGATTGCCCTTGTTTGTAAAAACTATTCACCTAGGAAGAAGAACGCCAAGACAGACAATAAGCACATCCGTGGGAGCGCTAGCACGCATTCATCGCGTATGTGCGCAACTGCCAGCGCGTTGGTGCGCACTCAGTTTTGCGTCTTTGAGATTGAAAATAACAATGACTTTAAGCGTATTAGATGCGCCGTGGTTCTGGAGGCTCATACTGGCTTCATTAATGTCGATTGATTTTTATATCAAAATTTACAAGCGATTTTATGAAATATTCAAGAGATTTTCACTATTTTTGCTATAAGCTGAACACAATCACTGATACTGATGAGTGATATAAAACAACTAACGAATGTGCTTGATTGTGATAGGCAATCTATTACCTCGATGGGCTCAAAATGACTATTACCCTCAGCTACGCTTCGGGTAATAATCATTTTGAGCCCACCTCGGTAATAGATTTGACTATCACAAGAAGCCCATTCGTTAGTTGTATAATAAATGCATCTTCTATGTTTGTACCAACGAACGTTGAGGGCGTATACACTTGCGTGTTGCACAGAAATACAATATGTTGCCTCGAGGAAGGTCAACTCGAATTATTTTTTGTGACCACTTGAAGGGCGCCCCAGTTGACAGTAACGTTTTCCCGTAGATTGTAGATTTGATACACCAACCAGAAGTCCGATTTTGTACAGATTGACACTGAACATATAATTTTTTCTGGACATTTCATCAGATATGTGAAATGTAACCAAAATTGGTCATTCAAATTAATTTTTTAATAAAAGAAGTTACACCGGCATTCCTAAGTTATTACACATATTTGGCATTTCAACTGTGTGTACAAATCACAATCGTGACTGAGCCTTTTAAAATAGCAGACGACAACGTACAGCTGTTGAACGGCGGAATCCAACTTTCACAAAATAGTAAGTCGATTTTATTTTTAAATGCTGTAATACCTTATTTTATAGATTGTGTCTACTTGTCATCATGTCGACAATTTGATTGAAATAATATCTGAAACTAGTTTGTGAGTTCATTTTCATTAGGCCTATTAATTTGAAAGAAATATTTGGAAGTGGAACTGGTCTGAGCTTGAGATGGGGGCGCGGCTGGAATAGATCGACAAAACTTTTGTTTTTGTGGCATCTTTTAACATTTAATTTCAGTCTCTTGCTGTCGGCCATTCCATTACTAAAATAACCAGTAAAATAGGCAATGTCATGATTCATGAAAACGATTCATTTTGTCGATCTAACTCTAAGACTGAATAATGGATGGCAACAAAGACATGCAAGTGCTGAACTTCTAAAAGTAAAAGTCGGTAACTTCACCGGTGGGCTAGAACTAGAAGTGCAGCCACGCCGGTCTTGTCGGCAGGCGAAGCTAGGCTAAGGTGTCCCTCTCTCATACTCGGCTTCTCTGGCCGTCTCGACAATCTGGACTAATATATACTCGGCCTTAAAACGATGGTTTGCCATCTACCTTAGATAATCCAAGAACCGGTAATGTTTAATCACATTAGATTTAGAAAGATCAGTTGACTTGTCCTAGCATCTTTCAATGATTTATTAATCATTGATTTTTATTGCGGTCCCGACTCCTGCCTGGTTAATTTATTTAAATTTAAATTAAAAACAAGAAAGATTCCGAGAGTGAGAGACTGACCCTAGGCCTGGCTAATTGTTTTCTTCCAGCCACTGCACTGACATTCAATTTGTCCTGCAAACACATGCCAGCCCCTCCAGGGGCGTCGATCCTGGGGGGGCAGGGGGGGCGGTCGCCCCCCCCCCCCCCCCCAATGAAAATATTGGGGGGGCGAACATATCATTTCGCCCCCCAATAATTCCGAAAATGAGGAAGAAAAAAATCGAGTGATATAATGCTAAAGAGGGGAAAGACACATTTATCAACAATTAATCTTCAAAATAGCCGTTTTTTTTAGTTTGAAAAGGACTGTAAATCTCTTTTTTGCCGCGCGCTTCGCGCGCATACAGTTTCTCATAATGCAAGTTTCATTTTGGTTGCGGAAACTCACCTTTCGAAATGTGTTGGGCAGTGTAATTTCTCAAACGCACACCTCAAACGAAGTTTATTAAACCCTCATCTATAGCACACCGTCACAGAAAATAAAATAATCTGAAATATATCTTTAAGTCAATTCGGTCCATATGCGCTGAACGCAAATCACATTGGAATATCATGTCCCCCCACATTTGAAAGTGGAGGAGATTGACTCCCTCCCTTTGTCATTATGTATGTTTGGTTCCATACCTATATACTTCATATTACATGAAATTTCTGTCTCAGGTGTGCACCAAATCGCACAATTTCACGCCCAAAAATACAAAAGCTCCCTACTGTGGGAGGGGGACACCCCCTCCCACACCCTCCCCCGCTCGGTCGCTTCGCTTCCTCGCAATGTCTCTCCTCCACTTTTGAGAAGTTGTTGACGCCCTTGCTTAGTTTCATGGGAGCTCAATGCCCTAGACTATATCGATGGCTCTATATATACAGGATTACGTGGATCCATATCATGCAAGGCTCAATCTTTTCCTCACTATGCTTGCCCTTTAAAAATACGTTACGAGTAGGTTCACTATTTTATACAATTTTAACACCCATGATAGGAGTTGCACATAGGAGTTGTCTGAAATCTAAAAGCTTCCGGGGGCTCCGCCCCCTGGACCCCCATTATTGTCCCAAAATGTGGGTGCCCCCCAAAGTCAGGTCTTCGAGCCATCAAGACACTTTCAATGAGCGCATCAATAAAACTTCCGGGCATGCCAATGTGGGGCTTTTAGCTCTCTCAGTTGTCACTCTGGAAATTTTTTCAAATTTCGCCCCCCCAATCACAAAAATGGATCGACGCCCCTGAGCCCCTCCCCAGACTGGAAAGCATTAATTCACATTTTTATCTGATGTTCTTTTTTCAACCCCTGACTCTGATTGCACGTTTAGGATGTATCGTTTGTAGCCCATTCTAAATCATTGATGACAATAAAAAATGATGGACCAAGAAATGTCTATATTAAAAGTAATGAAAAACTTCTTTTCAAGGATTTTTTTTTAACGTTTACTTAACTGGCTCTTGACTGAAAAGTAAATGTAGTACCTTATCATCAGTTTAAACCCTAAAGTCAATCAATAAATTTTGCATTTTTTAACTGAGACTACAGGAGCTCGTTTGTCATTTCACTGTTTTCAGGAGCTAATTACTAATTTGCACTCTCTGAACAGATGTTTTTTTTTACTATGTTGGTCTAGTATTTTCATTCCACATCAAGAACATGTTAGTGAAATTAAGTGAATATTTTTTTCTGATGAATGTTATATTTTTTTCATCTCATAGCAATATTTTGAGGATGTGGTTCAACAAGGACTGGCGACTGATGATAGGCTGGTGTTACAGTGGTACTTCAGGATTACTTATCTGCCGGTTCTTTACTCGCTATGCACAGCTAGTCAGCTATCCACAGGCACAGGTATTCTTTCTACTATAATTTAATCATCCCACTAATTTTTTGTGCAGGATTCTTTTTTTTCTTCATAGGTTAGCTTTTTTCCCGTTATTTATAATTAAGTATTAATTTGTTTTAAAAAGTTTTTCTTTTCATATTTTGAATTCATTATTTATTGGTATTATACATCCTAAATATCTCGGAGATCAACTTCTCAGTGAATTTATTTATTGGTTTGTGGCAATGAATGATTAAACTTTAAGCTGTATAAATAATTCAAACAAATTTTTTCATTGTGTTCAATATCATTTGTCACCGAATCCTATTCAATTTATTTGCATGTTTTGGTAATTTTTGTTGATAACTTTTATTACTCTACATGCTTTTTGAGGTCAAGACAATTTATTTTAAAGTTTATAAAGTTTTATTAATATTAACTCATTCATGACTGTTCCCTAAAAATACTCCACTCTGTTTTCCATGGACTCGAGAATATGTTATACCAAAATCAATAAATGGGCTGAAAGTGCAATTGCTATCTATAGTCTAACAATCTTTCTCTGTGTGTGTTATGTTAGTTTAAAAATACATAATCATGCTTTGCTGTTAGAGCTGTTCATATTTCATCAAGAGGAGGGGATGATCCATGAATGATGTGTGTAATACTGCCAGCTTCTTGAACTTGGAAATACAGTGAAATCTCTTTATAATGAGCACATCAGACCTACTGAATTTACTGTGTTACTTTAGATATCTCATTGTATCAGGGCTTAAAAAAAAAAAAAAAAACACCTGGACCTGTCAAATAACCATGCTATATCAGGTACCTCGTTATAATGAAGTTTGGTATAAAAAGTTCCACTGTAACAAAATTAGGCATTCCTAATTCTTTTAAATCCAAACATATGGGAACTGATCAGAAATAAATTAATTTAATGAAAGTGAGCAAAGAAAATAGGCTTATATGATTCTACCTGAGACCTGTCAATTGCTTTACTGTGACCTGCACTGAGCTAGAATGCATCTCATAGTGGTACTTTCCTGAACCCGTCTAGTATGTTCATGAGGAAGAATCTTTGAAGGAGTGCCATGTAGCTCAGAGGTTAGAGACTTATAGAGCATGACCTTGCAAAAGTTGACGTCTCTAGTCCATTTTAGTTGGTGAAATCATTTGCAGTGATAAAGAATTAAAATGATGCAAGAAAAATGATATTTCCATAATCTAATTGTCTAACCCTCAGGCTCATTTCTTTTCTATTCTGAATCTATATTATAGATTTCCATTTTCCTCATGATCAAGTTAAAAGAAAAATTATAAAATCGCCCCATAACAAAATTGATTGAATCACTTTCATTGTAGGCAAACCTGAATAGATGTAATATTTTGTTTGTGAAAATTGATCATTATTATAGTGGAACCTCTTTATAAGGAGACCTGTTATCACATAAGTTACCTGATAATGATATAGTGAGGCAATTGCTTTAACAAGGTTTCACTTTACAGATTGGTAAAAGATCTTAGTTAGACTGATGAAATGGCTGTTACAACCTTTTGTTATTTCAAGATCTGAATTTTAAAAATGTTCCCAGGTATTTTCTGTAGTATATTATTAGGGTCTTTTTCTTCCGTTTTGGTACAGTCCACCAGCGCGGTGTATTTTCGTAGGAAAACCCAGACTAGTTGCAGTCTAGACAATTCTAGATTTGCCTAACTGAATGTAGGTCAAACAGTGACCTGTTGTTGTACTTGTAAACAACATAAATTATGTAGACTGCAATTGCATTGTACATGTGATGTGCATGGGGTGCATGCATAGCTTTAGGCATGCACTTTGTGTATACAACCAGAGTGTATATAACCAGTGTGTACATACAAGCTGATTTTCATATACTCTCCCAACGAGTTCAATAAACGAGGTCTCAGCCGCACACCCCCGTCCGACTATAATCTGAGTACCCCCCCCCCCCCCCGGGCATGAAAGAATGCATTCTTAACTGAAACGAATGGTGCGATGTGTAATTATTGGTGGTTTAGACGACCAGCCTTCAATTTACCTCAACATGCATGCAGAGATTACATTTCCAAGCCCTAACCTTATCACTATCAGGCTAGTTTTAAAAACATTTTTTTTCTTCATATTATAATTATCTCTCAAGTCTCAACCATTTGCTTTGTCTTTCAAAAAGAGGACATCATGTTTAAATCTATTCAACTCTCACTCATTCATTTGATTTACAGTCAAATTATAATGTATTACAAACTTGGTCTCGGTGTGTAGATAAATAGATTCATGCAAAAGCCACATTATTATCAATGAATGGTTTACTTGCATTTTTTGCTTGCATCCATCTACAACTTTCAATATTGCAAACAAAATAATCTATGAAATATCATAATTCAAGAACAAATCTTATTACTTTGGTATCTAATGTTTATTTCTTATTTTCAAATTGAAGCTAAATGAGAGATATTTGTTATTTTGTTGGCACACTGATTGTGGTGATAATGGTTAGTGGATGATGTTGAGTGTCATGGTGGAATTCCTGATTGGAGAGCTCCTCTTAACTAACAGGGTGTTATGAAGTGTGGCATGATAGTCTTATATTTTCCCCTTCAGGTCAGGATATTTTTGTAAAATCATTGCAAAACATGTATGTTTTCTATACTATTTTGACCCCCTCCTGTTAAATGATTAGTTGAAAGGTGGCTATGATTGATGGTGATTAAAGAAATTGATGTAAATTATTTTGTTTTGATAAATGGTGCATAGTCTTCAAGCCGGCTTGGTACGAACAGTCACGTCACGTTCACGTCACGTCACGTGAAGGTTCTGTACCTTTTGTGAAACAGGTCACCCAAATCTACGAAGTGTTGGGTTACGTGACCCAACAGTTTGTAGATATACTATATGTAATTCATGAAAGCTCACGTAAATTGGCGCTTGCGTAAAACAAATTAATGTAAATTGTCGTTGAGAAGAGACTAATTCTCGGTAAATTTAATCGTGAACGTACCCGTCCTACCTATACTTATACCAATTATAGGCGTACACAGGCCTGGGGGCAGGGGGATGGACACCCCCTACCCCCATCCCCACCCCCTTACATAATTCAAGAAATGTCTTGGTCTCGGCCTCGAAATTTGTGACCGGTCCTGGTCTCGTCCTCGGCTGCGGTCATTTTCTACGGACACCCCCTACCCACACTCCCCCCGCTTACTTCAATTTGTCTGACGAAATATCCCCCCCCCCCCCCTACACCCACCCCTTGAAAAAATCCTGGGTACGCCACTGCCTAGAAGTAGCTAGTTCGAATGTCAAATACATTAATTGATTTATTTAATATTGATTGGTTGGTGTGATTGTTTCATTATAAATGATTGACTGATTAATTGATAGATTGACTCGATTCAATAACCATAAATAAACACTATTAATCAAATCATTGTTTTATTACTTTTAAACTCATTGATCACTGCAACTCACTCACTCACTCACTCACTCACTCACTTTCACAGGCATATGCACATACAACGCCGTTAAGGGCCAGTACGCTCAGACGTCGAGCACGGGAACTTCAGGCGTATGCGAACTGAATTGTCCGCTGCGTGTAGCAATTCAGCTGGAAATCAACATTTGCCAAAATCCACGCACGACACGTCTTTAGAAATACTCCAATAACAAGACAAATAATGCAAGTGGTATGGTTGTACATTACCTAAATGACAGAACTGCATATTATTGTCTCAGATTACTCTGAATTATGCACGTACATATTATAAACATAATGATTGAAAAGATTTGATAAGGGGGTATCGGCATTTTCGTCGACATTTTTAAATCTCTTTGCGCGTGTATGTCTAGTCTTAGTAACAAGCGTTTGCAATTTAAAAAATCTTGATTAAACGCTCACGTCACGATTTGGTTAACGCGACACTTCGAGTTTTACCGGCATGGAAAACGACAAATTGTTGGGTCACTTTACCCTACACTTCGTAGATTTGGGTGACCTGTTTCACAAAAGGTACAGAACCGTTCACGTGATGTTAACGTGAACGTGACGTGACTGTTCGTACCAAGCCCTTCAAGCCTGAAGCTGCACTTTATTGGAAGAGGAATAAGACATCGACATCTATTCACTGGAATATTAAATGCTTGATTCTGGACCACCCCCATCCTTTACCCAAATGAGAAACAAAATGGAAGTATAATGCCAGTTTCCTTTTACGCTGCCTAGCTTCCTTTTTTTGTTGAGTTCCTGGAGTAAAGATTTACAAAATAATTATATCTATTTTAGGCATTAAACCCCCTTTTTTAAATACATCTACAATGCAATCATGACCACATATTCAATGAAATTAATAAAGGGGTTCAAATAAGTAAGCCTACACTCCTTAAGAATGGACACCATGTTTATTTTGGCTAATTTCTCCCCGCTCATGATCATACTGGTTGATGCAGGCAACTATGTACATGCCTTTGGGGTTGGATAGCCTTATACCCCCCCCCCCCCCCCCCCCTACAAAAAATGCAATTTGCACATGATTTGAATTGACCTTTCTTTTTGTTTTGCAAACCAGATCTAATTTAAATGTAATTAAACCTGGTCAAACGTACCATTACCCCAAATAAGGGCTTAAGGCTAAGATCTATCTAAATAGGGCCTACCCTAGCCTGCCTAGGCTACGTCTAAGCTAGACATTTCTTTTTTTTAACTTACTTGACCAACAAAAACAGGTATCAAATTCAAGCGAGTAAAAAGGTCCAATAGTCAATACAAGACTCAAAGATTGAGGTGAAATCTCCAAGAACAAGACTAATTGACATGATTTGGGTTGAAATTGATAAACTGGATCTCCTTCAATAATGATACAAAGTAGGCCATACATTATATAAGGTAAAAATAAAACCACCGCTTTCGTATAAAGACCGAGACGCGGGACCGAGACTGACTGCATGAGCGTCGAGTCAGAGCCGGAGCAGAAGCCCGGTGAATGGGCGGCAGACGCCTAGCCTCGCCTGCCGCCGACCCGACCGGCGTAGCTCATTCTCAGACACCGTATCGCGAAGTCACTTGCCGGTCACTATCGTATACAATGTCAATGCCAATGCATGGGCAAGAGTAAGTCGCAAATTTGTTTTAAATAAAGCACATTAATGTGCTTAATCGGCAGAGTCGCCACAGAGTCTAGTTCTAGTTTAAATGATGTTATACGCTAACGTCAGTTAATTATTCTAAGTCTAAGACAGGAATAAATAGCATACAAATACAATTCCGGCATTTTGAGAATGCTCGTTGTTGTCGTCTGCTTAATATCTAGATACGTCATCCTCACTCACAAACGGTTTTTGTACACACAGTTTTGCCGACAAAAATTGTTATCATCATGAAAATGCCGATGCGGTTTATTTTAATAAGACTATGATTGGAATGAGCGATTTTGTAAAAAATTCCCATATACATGAAATGTCAAACAAAATTATATATTTAGTGTCAATCTGTACAAAATCGGACTTCTGGTCTATTTATCAAATCTACAATCTACCGAAAAACGTTACTGTCAACTGGGGCGCCCTTCTAAATGGTCACAAAAAATAATTCGCGATTTCTCATAGACAGCGCGCGTGTATAAGAATACGAGTTGACCTTCCTGAAGGCAACACGGTCGTATTTCTGTGCACGGTCTCGTGTTTACCGCCCTCAACGTTCGTTGGTTTGTACTATCATTTTCAACATACATTGTAGATTGAAAAGCAGGAAATGTCAATAACATTTCAACATGTGTGACCATCACATCCCCCTTCAAGTCATTTGTATTAATAAACTCTTTTTGAACATGAACTTGAACTTGTATGACATTTAAGTGTTTTAAACATGTTTTTTTATGGTAGTACCATGATAATACCATGGAATCCATGGTAATACCATGGTACCCATATTTTGACCATGGTAGTACCATGGCACCCGTGGTATTACCGCGGTAGTACCTCGGTAATACCATACCATCCACGGTATAATACCATGGTACCCATATTTTAACCACATGTGGTATACTACCATGGTACGGTATCCATCTCTAACCCACGGTAATACGATGGTACAGAACCGGGGCCAATATACCATGTCACCATGGAATTGTTATGGTTTTACCATGGTACCACCGTGGTACTACCATGATACATTTTTTGTCAAGGGCTTACCAACTGCTGCTGGTTGGGCAACTCCTCCTGCCCCGGATGGGGGGTTTTCATCAGACATCGCTGTATATAAAGATAAACGTAAGGATTTAGAGAGATTCATACAGAATTGGTGTTACTTTTAATAACACGGGTACGACGCGGGCGCTGGAGAAGATAAAATCTTAACTAGATAAATAACAATTCCCAAACTCTCGGAATTCTGTAATTGTTAGCAAACTATAAATTGGATGTCGCGTCGTCAACGGAGAACAAATTATATATAGCTACATCACATCACAACTACAAAATATATTGATCTTATGCTGTATGTAATGATTTCGAAAGACAAAATAAAAAGCCTTCCCGGACGTACAAAGAGCCTCTAGGCATATAAGTTATATATTTATGTATATATATATATATATTTGTTTACTTTATGGCAATCCCATTATCATTGCATGCCAGTTTTGATATATCGAAGAGACATTATATAATGTTTGCGCGGATTATATCACCTTCTGCCACCAAACTCA
Source organism: Echinarachnius parma (assembly GCA_037951105.1). Taxonomy (NCBI): domain Eukaryota; kingdom Metazoa; phylum Echinodermata; class Echinoidea; order Clypeasteroida; family Echinarachniidae; genus Echinarachnius; species Echinarachnius parma. The sequence continues at coordinate 56,377 of JBAMJV010002274.1, read as the reverse complement.
GTTCTGTCACATTGTTGTCACGATCAGTCCTTGCAAGAACATCTGGACTAACGATACCGTCGTCAACCGGGATTTCACCCCCTTCTTCAACGTCTAGAACAGAGCTACTACTGAAGACATCATCATCGTCGTCACCATCAGCAGATCTCCGGGATCTACGGCCCCACAGATGTGTCCGCCTCATGTTGTAGGCCATGTTGACACCCACCGAAGGGTCCATCCATCGCATTTTGGCGTTCGGTAGAAACCTTTTTCGTTTCTCTGGAAAGGACAGATATAGATACAGATAAAAGAAGAAATAGTGATGATGATGATGATGACGACAACGATGATGGTAATGATGATGATGATATTGATGACGACGACGACAACGATGATGATGATGGAGATGGTGATGATGATGGTGATTTGATGATGATGATGATGATTTGATGATGATGATGATGATGATGACGGTGATGTTGGCAGTGATATAGCATGATGGCGACGATGACGGCGGTGATGGAGATTATGATGATGGGCAATGGAGGTGGTGATGGCGATGATTGATAGTGATGAAGAGGAATAGAAAGAGGACGAGGGTCTTGTAATGATGACAAAGGAGGTGATCGTGATGCTGGTGGTAATTGGTTTAGATATCAATTATTATGATGATGATGCCTATGCTGATGCTAAATGTGAAGATGATGGCGCTATAAAAGTGTGATCTGTCAAAGAACAAGGGATTGAGGAGATTTGCATGAGCATGACCCAGCAAAGAATCGTAGCCAGGCATTGTCATTGGGGGGGGGGGGGGGGGGGGGGGGGTTATTCGTCGCTAATAATTGTCCAGGCCGAAGTTCGGGAGTATTGGTTCAGATAGTCAAGACCGATAACAATTTTACTCGAGGCCGGAAAAAGTGGACCTTTCCGGATGTTTTGGGGTGCGTACGCGCACCTAAAGGAGTGGTCACATAGGACACGACTATACCCGCGAATGCCGTACGCATGCGGTACGAACTAGTACGATCGTAAAAATCGTAGTGGTTCGCCATGTATCGACCCTACCTACGCATGCTCTACGCATACTGTACGCATATTTGCGAATGCCAAAAGAATGCAGTGAGACAGCAGTAAGAACGCGGTACGCTTCCGTCAAGAATGGAGAAGAACCAGTACGATGTCTTACGCACTCAGTACGATTGCAGTAAGAATGCCGTAGGTATGTCCACCAACTAGTAGGAACCATGAATGTGAGATGGTACTCGGGTGCTTCCAAAGCCAGCGACTAGAGGAGAACTATCACGAATCAGCAAGACTCGAACAAGAACCCAGGTCGCATTATGAAGAATACACACGATTTGCCGACAATGTCTACCTTTTTACCGATTCGTACTAATGCCCGGCGCAGACAGAGCCGACTCGACTGGTTGTCATTCCGATCGGCTCAGTTTTCAGTGCCTCGCGACACACATTTTGCCAGTCGAGAGACAGTCGGATGCCAGTTGGGGCCGATTCAACGCAATAAATCTGCTCCGACCGACCGGGCCCAACTCTAGCCTGATTTAAACCAGTCGGATCGGGTCGAGTCGGCTCTGTCTGCGCCGGGCTTAATGCGTACGGCATTCGTGGGTATAGTCGTGTCCTATGTGACCACTCCTTAACGCACCACCCCCCCCCCCCCCCCCCCCCCCCCCCCCCCCCCTTCCCCCTGGCTACGGGCCTTCCAGCATGATCGCAAACGGGGGAACATGATCTGAAAGGCGTTGTTACGCCCGGCGCAGACAGAGCCGACTCGACCCGATCATGTTCTGTCAGGCTAGATTCAGTGTTGCTCAGTCGGAGCCGATCCAACATGTTGAATCGGCCTCGAATGACATCCGACTGGCACTTGACTGGCAAAACCGGGGTCGTGAGGCAGAGCATACTGAGTTAATCAGGCCGAAAACCAGTCGGATCGGGTCGAGTTGACTCTGGCTGCGCCGGGCATTATTGATCTTGACAAATTGCAATATACAGTATAGAACTATTTATATGAAATGACCAAACAAGGGGGAAAGGTAACATGGCTCACTTACCGCATTCCTTGAGAAATGCTTCGACTCTGTAACTACGTGACGTATACCCCATATTGGAAGGGCAATTCTGTACACTGGGCATTCGGGATTGCGAGAGCAGTACGACGTTCCTGTCTGCAAGCTCTTGGGGCAACATGCAGTTACAGGGTAACTGCATGCTGGAGAGAAGGCTGGTGATAATAATCGTGATGATTAGTTTAAGTTCAAGTTCATTTTGCATTCATTTCAATTACAAATAAACAATACAATCATATATAATACAAGTCATGTATCAAACAATCATATAAATTCATATTGAAATAGGAGACAACAAAACAGTAATAATTACTTGTAAGCAGTAGCCCCCTTCTAGACACAAATTATATAGTTCTGCATATTTGAAACAAATTATACAACCTAACAGAATTCATACAACATAATGTATATTAAATTCCTACAAGTACGCGCTCACACACACACACATACACACAACGCACACATTGCATGGGGAAGAACATAAAGCTATCTTTACAAGAGTTAGTTCGAGTATTAAGAGATTATAATCTCTTCAATTTTGAGCTTTGAATGCAGACTGAAGAGTGCAACTTCTAAATTCATTTGATAATTCATTCCATATACTAGGAGTATAATATATATTACCATTACCATAACCAGTATTAACCTTTAGGTAATGATATTTATTACATAAAGTCGAGTTATACAGTATGAATAAAGTAGTCTATTGACATGTTCAATGTTCATTGTTCAATGTTTTATTTCTCATGTCACCTTGTCGAAGATGCACTCACGGAGTACATGTTGTATGTGCCTCCGCCAACGCTCAAGGACTGCGCAGGCGCAGAACTCACTCACAAAATAATGATCAGACAAACAAACGAACTAGACAGAGTGCACTCACGGAATGCATGTATGTATGTATGTATGTAACGCTCAAGGACTGCGCAGGCGCAGAACTCACTCACAAACGATCAGACGAACAAACGGGACCAAAAAATAAAAACCTCCTCCAAACTTCGATGGGCCGAGGTATAGTTAACTTACAGTCTTTGTAGCCTCTTGAAAAAAGGAAGTGCGTTGACCAATCCCTCCGGGACGTTTCGGTCAGGTGAATTGGTAATCGTACTATGAAAAAATACACACACATAATTATTCAATTTTATACAAATTTAGTGCGGTGACTATGTGTATCATTCCTCGTTCAAACAAACAATGAGTTGAATTTAAAGCAGGCCCGTAGCCGGTATTTTCCAAAGGGGCGCGCGTAATTTACAAAATACGGCACAGAGACCGATAGTAGCCGAGACCACTGTGGGGATGGGGTAATGAGGGGTTAAATTGTGTACGGAAGGTGTAACGTCAGAAACACCATTTTTAGTGGCATTGTGCGGTCAGGATATTTGTTTTAATTTGCAGCACTGTTTATTTTCTGAAAGTTCAACTCACATTCATAATCAGCAAAACATAAAAACTGATACTGAAACATTTATACCTGAACAAAATTGAACCCTCTTTTGCTTGACAAATTTCCGTAAACAATGAGAGGGTCATCTGACGTATATTATATAAATCGATACATTTTCGTTAAGGTATGGGAGATCAATCTAGGTGGATACTATAAGAAAACACACAAACAAGTTTTCAGTTCTGTATGTTTATAAAAATATATGCCCTCAAAGTGCCTTTTGGCAATTAAAAAGAAAACCCAGAGCCACATACGCTTTGTTACAATACAGGCATTTTAGAAGAAACAAATGCATCTGATGATGTACATAGTAAATCATAATTTAATAACCTCTACATTGATTCTTCCACTAAATGAATATGTATACAGTATACTTTGTCTATTTTGATAGACAGAAAATAATGGCGACTCAGATAATAATGATTAAAAATGATTAAAATGATTAAAAATGACTCAGATAATACTTACAATTGGGCCACGTACGTCAAACCTTGGAACAACGTTCGCGGTATGGGGTTATCCTTGTTCATTTTATTTCTAGGCGGCATGACACTGTCAACAACAAAAAACAAGTATACACGGTTCAGCAAAGATTATTAATTTGAAATATTCGTTCTTCATTCACTAAGCAAAATAAAAGTGCAAATTATTTAGTACATTTGTTTTTTGAGACAGAGAGACTCTTAAATTATATATAAAGTAGGTCCCGTACATTGTTTTGCATTTCGGCGTCTACTAGTTTTTAGGAACACGCGCTGTGTTTTCTTGGTCCATTTGACTTTCAACCAAATAATAGGCCTCAATCATATTAGGCGCTATAAAATCGAATATAAAAAAAATTATCATTATCATTATTATTAAAGACGAGTTTATTTATCCATTAAGTAGCAATAAGATCACTTCCAAATTTCACTTACCTGATGAACCTCACATTCCTAGCTTGGTTTGGTTTCGCTGCTGCTAACGTATATGGTTTGATGTCTCGATAAGAAAGTCCCTTAAATGTCCTGTTATAATGTTACAAAGGAGGACACGGATGAGGAGTAGACAAGAAGCGAAGGCATAAATGTATAAGGATGATGAAGGAGACGAAGAAGACTTTTTTGACTTTTCAAAAGGATATCTTTATTTACAAACTATAAATCAAAAGTCAGAAGTTTACAATAAAAGAATAGTACACAAACGTAAAGTTTGTTTACAAAGGTTATACAAGTATAAACATTGTTACCGAAGTAAACAATGTAAAAACAATACAACGTACATGTAATAACAAACGCATCTACATAAGGTAGATGCAAACTCTAAAACAACCAAATCAATTTGCAATCATCGAAAAGGAACAGAGTATTATTATGTGACCACGTTTTTAAGAAAGCATCGACATTGTGGCACAAATGATAATAATGAAATTCATATAAAATCCTGCTTTTTAACCGATGCTGCCAAATAATCACAGGATTGGAAAAAGAATTCGTACGAAACAAAGTATAAATGACACACTTGCAACTAATGATCAAAAAATTAGCGAGGCGCACCGCCTCCCTGCTACGACCACCTGCGCACGGGACAAGGGACCAGTATAAATCAAAATTTAAAAGTAAAGATGGGAACAAACGATTCAATAATACGGACAAAAGAGTAAGGACCGGTTGAATGGCCGGGCATTGAATAAATAAATGTTCGATTGTACCTGGTGCATCCTTGCACCAGCCGCAGTGTCGCGAAAAAATATCAGGATTTATATGATGCAAAACAGTAAGTGAGGGCAATATATTGTGAAAAAGCTTAAACTGGACATCGCCTTCCTTCTTCGACGTCGGTAGCTTGTAGACAAGGGCCCACTGCAGCTTGGTTGACTCGTCGACGGACCCAATTCGGTGCCAGTGCGAAACATGGTCGGAAAGTTTGTTAATGATCTTGTTGAACATCCTGTAGATAGATTTTGACGAAGCTTTGCTTCCATTTTCAAGCATCGGCAAGCAGACGTCGATCGCAACCGATGGGAAAGATGAAATTGTCTGTAGATCCACATGTGTCGATATCTTGCACCCAAGCTCGTTGAACCAGGCTGGAAACGCGCTAGCGATGGCAAGGCGCAGGTGCTGGAGTTCGCGGCGGAGGAGACGAAGGGAAGGCGGGCGAAGTCCTTTAAAAAATATATGTAAAGCGGAGGGGTCAAGCCACAGACCAGACAGGGGGTCAAGCAAGTGGCGGACTAGTTGGGCCCCGCACGCCAAGGGTCGAGCAGGGGGGCAGCAACCAACATAATTATCATTTGGTAACAAAAAACAAGTTAATGGCATATTGGCAGCATAATTAAACGAGATAGATCGTGTATCTATACGGGCTCCGGACACCATCCAAGCACGCAAAACCTCACCATAAAAAACCGGCAAACTAACAAGAAATTTAGGGTTAATTTCAACGTGAAACAATTGATAATCATAACCCAACTTACAATATTGTCGAAAAAAACATTTCATAAAAAGGTAAGCCGGATGTGAAGTAAGATTGAAAAAACGTTGAAGAAAACCGAACCTAAAAGAAAAAACGCGTGCTTGGAGGCAAACTAGACCAAGTCCTCCTTTGTCAGGTTGTTCAAAAAGAACTGATTTTTTCAACATATGTCGCTTCTTAGACCACACAAAATCAACAAGTAAATTCTGGAGTTCATTTAGAATATTGTCTGGGGGAGAAAGAACCGCTAAACAGTGGAAAACCTTAGAGGCTGCCAGCTGATTTGCAATTAAAACTTTCCCTTTAAAAGACAAAGAATAAACAAGCCGAGACCAAGAAGCAAACGTTTTAATTAATTTATCTTTACACTTACTCCAATTCTGACGCACATAATTAATTGTGTTTCCCAAATGAACTCCAAGAAACGGGAGACCTTCATTATTCCACATAAAATTCAAGGGCGAATCATTGCGCCCCATCCATCGGCCAACCCATAAGCCCTGAGACTTTTGTGTATTAAGACAAGCAGCAGAGGCGCGGCTAAACAAATCATAAGCCTTCTCAACCACAGCGAACCCTGGGTCCGAAGTAATAAAAACAGTTACATCATCTGCATACGCAGATATAGCACAATTTACATTAGTTCCAGGTATACATAAACCATGATTAATCAAAGTATTCCTTAAAGTAACTAAAAACGGTTCGATTGCAATAGTATAGAGTAGTCCTGAGAGGGGGCACCCCTGACGAATCCCCTTCTCAAAAAGGAAGGGGGAAGTCAGTGACCCACTTACTTTTATAAGGCTCTCAGCACCCTCGTACAAAGTCTGTATATAAAAAATAAAACGATCACCAAACCCCATTTTCTTCATAACGTTGAACAAATAAGAGTGATCCACATTATCAAAAGCCTTTTTCTGATCTAAATTAATCAAGGCCAAGGGTATATCTTCAGCATTTGCATAAAAAATAGCATCACGAATTAAATTAATATTATCATAAATGGACCGGCCAGGAATACAATATGTTTGATCCTCACCAATAACATTGCCAATATATTGCGTTAGCCTGGCAGCCAGCACCTTGGCAAGAATTTTATAATCCGTATTCAAAAGAGAAACGGGGCGCCAATTTGAAACATCGGCCAAATCTCCTTTTTTAGGGAGCAACGTTATAACTGCCCGTCTAAGAGAGGGAGGCAGAGCCCCTGACTCAAACGACGAACAAATAACAGAGAAAAAATCATCACGTAAAGTAGGCCAAAAGACCTGAAAAAATTCTGATGTGAGCCCATCTAAACCGGGCGACTTATTCTTGCCAAGGTGCTGTACTGCAACATCAAACTCCTCCTCCGAAAGAGGGTCTTCAAGATCCTCTAACAGGGAGGGGTCATAAACAATGGAATCGGGTAATAAATATTCTAGGGCACTCTTATCGACAACAGAAGACGAGTATAAAGACTCATAAAAATTACGAACATGCATTCTTATTTCATTCGGATCTTCTGTTATACAACCAGAAGGGAGACGAATGCGAGACATATTTTTAGAATTCGAATTCGACTTTTCAAGATTAAAAAAGAAACTAGAACAAGAATCAGACTCATTCGTGTATCTAAAGCGAGACCTTATGAGAGCACCCTGTGCCTCATTTTTCAATAATAAATTAAGTGCATCTCTTTGTTCAGCAAGTACATTTCTAATCTCAAGAGTAAAGTCTGGTGTAGACTGAAGTTCATCAATCCTTCTATTAATATCAAATAAAGCTGACCGTTTCTCTTGCCTAATCTTAGAGCTATACATTTGAGTAATAGACTTAATATGAACTTTACCAAAATCCCACCAAGAAGCAACTTCCACAAAATTATTCTTTTCCTTCTGCCAATCTAACCAAAAGGATTTTATAATTTCCCTATAATTCTCATCCTCTAATAAAGTATTATTAAAGTGCCAATAAGCACTTCCTCCACGAATTGAAGGGGGCTTAAATTTCAACAGCACCGCTGAATGATCAGAAAGGGAACAAGGAATAATATCACATGAATGAACAGAAGAAAATAAACATAGCGGTACATAAAAACGATCTAGCCTGGACTTAGAAGCCCCATGAACACTAGCCGAATTATTTCTAAACCAAGTAAATTTCTTTACACCAGGATTCAATCTACGCCAAGTATCACAAAGCGAAAACGAATTAAATACATTCTTCAAAGCAACTGAAACTTTAGCCCTGTGTTCTACTGACATATGAAAACGATCAAGTACTGGGTTCTCCGTGCAATTAAAATCGCCCCCAATGACAATAGTGCCATCATTACAGCTAGAAACATGATCATGAAGGGCTGTTATGGTACGTAAAGCCAGCCGATCATCATGGGGGATGAGGGTATTATAAATGTGATATATGGCCCTATTGAAACAAATTTTATGATATAAAATATACCCATCACAAACAGAAAGTGAAGACAAACACTCTATTTTTGAGCTATTCAATAACGTTGTGACCCCTGACCCACGAGAGGAGCTTGGCGAACAAAAAGGAACATAAGACCATTCCCTCCAACAAGAGCTATTTTCATTTAGCTGATAAGTCTCTTGCAAAAAGACTATATCTGGGTTAGAGGTCAAATGATCAACAAAAACTTTAAAAGACGCATTTTGCGAAATCGCCGAGCACCCACCCGTATTGAGGGTCAGCAGTGACAAAGCCATCACAAAAGAAAAACAACCAACCATAAACAGAGCCATACGTAAAAAACAAAAAAACAACAACAACAATCACAAAACCAAAACAAGCTAGACTACACGTCTAGCGTGTTAACTAATTTATAAATCCTCTGTTGCATGCTTTTCTTAAATAGCGGACTATTCTTCAAGGGCTTCAATTGTTTCACTAAACCAGGAATATTGGAAGTGTATTTGCGAGCTATTTGAGTTGGTTTTTTCCTGCCTTTAACCGAAGCTAAAAACTTAATAATTTCAGAAGCCGACAGGGGGCCTGGTGTGAGGGGGAGAGTCTCTTCATGTATCGACTCTTCATCAGTCTGGGACTGGGTATCCTCCCAGGTCATAGAGTCAGTGTCTGTCAAGTCTGCGGCGGGGTCCTCGGTCGAGGACAATGGGGTGGAGGGGGGTTCAGGAGTCGGGGTGTCGAGGGCCTGTGTAAGCGTAGGGGACTTGTTCACCAAAGGGGTAAGAGACTTCTTCTGCATTTTCCTCTGAGGGGATGGGGTCTTGAGTGGTGTAAGGGTATTAGAAATCTCTTCTGCAGGTGTGGCTGCAGTCTGTTTCCGCTTGGAGACAACATCCGAAAAGGACCTCCTGGGCAAGGGAGGTTCACTCCACAAGGGGGGAGTGGGTTTGGGGGAGCCAAGTTTATGAGATGGGGAGGGACCCCCATCACCCTCACGTACAGCATCAATCTGGGGACCCTTAACCCCCGATGGACTGGGTGGAAGGGCTGATGAAGCTACAGAGGGTGGTGGGTTCAGCGAGGAGCAAGAAGGCTGGGGGGAGGTGGGACGCGAAGGGCCGGATTGGGGCACCTCAACAGGAGGGGGCGCGTCACGAGCTAAACTAGCAGTCATCCCAACAAGGGGAGGCGGGGGAGGGGCAGTGTGCTTCACTCCAGTAGCGGGGGTCGGCCCGAGGGGGGGTCGGTCGTCTGTCGAAGTAGTAGGTTTGTTCAAAGTCGTAGGGGGTGGGGCAATGTTGGCTTGAGATTTCGGCTTTTTGCATGAGCGCGAAATATGTCCAAATTCCCCACAATTAAAGCACCGTGCAGACTCCGTAGACACAAACACACGATAATTAGTACCCGAGTGGGTAAAATTAATATGGTCGGGAGGGGTAACATTTGGATTCATGAGCACTTGAACTTGTCTCCGAAAGCTCATTACATGTGTGAGCTTCTTATTCTTCAACCCTAGTGGAATGGGCCTACATTGAGAGACAACCTTACAAAACGAACCTATATTCTCAACTAAGACAGAATTCGGTATCTCTGGGTACACATTAGACAAAATGAGCTTAGTGGTGGGGCGTACGAGAGGGGTTAATTCGATGAAAGCCCCCTCGTAATTCAATCCACGATTCACAGCACGCACCACTGACTCTTTGGAATTAAGATAGATAGCAATGCGACCGTTCGAGATTCGAGAAGCAGAGACAATATGCTCAGGTGGAATGTTCTGTACGAACGCATCAATGTACGTTTGAATCGAGACATTGTTAATGGCGCTAAAAGAAACCCCATTGTCCCTCGTTACGAGTTTAAACTGTTCAACACCTACAATAGTAGGGTTACCAATAGGGCCTTGTGCCTGGCCCTGTACATGGCGATCCGATCGGCCGGCCATACAGCACAGCCAATACGAAAAGCAACACACAACCAAAAAAAAAAAAAAAAAAAAAAAAAAAAAAAAAAAAAAAAAAAAAAAAAAAAACACCTCAAAATACGGAAAAATTAATAAACCTGACAAAGCGAGGACTGGTCTAAAGTAATCAGTGCATCAAAAAGATACAACCTATAAAAAATCAAGGACCACGAAGGTCAAAAACACCCACAAAAAAGAACAAATCCGGAGCCTAAAAATACACGACCTACCTCAAAAGAAGAAGAAGAAGAAGAAGAAGAAGAAGAAGAAGAAGAAGAAGAAGAAGAAGAAGAAGAAGAAGAAGAGAAGAAGAAGAAGAAGAAGAAGAAGAAGAAGAAGAAGAAGAAGAAGAAGAAGAAGAAGAAGAAGAAGAAGAAGAAGAAGAAGAAGAAGAAGAAGAAGAAGAAGAAGGAAGAAGAAGAAGAAGAAGAAGAAGAAGAAGAAGAAGAAGAAGAAGAAGAAGAAGAAGAAGAAGAAGAAGAAGAAGAAGAAGAAGAAGAAGAAGAAGAAGAAGAAGAAGAAGAAGAAGAAGAGGAAGAGGAAGAGGAAAGAGGAAGAGGAAGAAGAAGAAGAAGAAGAAGAAGAAGAAGAAGAAGAAGAAGAAGAAGAAGAAGAAGAAGAAGAAGAAGAAGAAGAAGAAGAAGAAGAAGAAGAAGAAGAAGAAGAAGAAGATGAAGAAGAAGAAGAAGAAGAAGAAGAAGAAGAAGAAGAAGAAGAAGGAGAAGGAGAAGGAGGAGAAGGAGAAGAAGAAAAAGAAGAAGAAGAAGAAATAAAATATAGTATCAGAAGAAAAATGATCCATATTAACATGATTAAGCCGTTCCCTTCCAGTTTGTGAAATTCCATAGACTTTGTACACAACACACCCGGTTCCTCGTAGTCAAGGGGCTCGTTTCCATAAACCAACTAAGACTTCGAGTAATAAAGTTAATTAAAAGATGTAAAAGAGGAAGAATAAAAGGAGTGAGAATGAGAGGGAGGTTATAGAGAAGGGAAGATAGAGAAAAGAAGGTTGCCTTTCCGTGACCTTGATAATGGGTTATATGACGATGCAAAAGTGCACTTTTGTAGAGCCCTGTGACCCATACAATTAGCGTGAATCCACACTGTCACCAAATCACCGGAGCTATGCAAGTATGAGGCGTGAAAGTTGCGCAAGAAAAATTAAATTTAGACATATTTGGACAAGGTGAGTGTGGGGGGGGGGGGGGGGGGGGGTGGGGGGGGGGCAGGGTTGATGCCGTTGCGATTCGATATCTTTATACGATGTGAAGTAATTTCTTTACCAAACTATTTAGCGGCTCAACCAGGGTTAGGTAAGACAAGTTGCCTGGGAACCCATGATTATGTTGCAATTAGAGACAGGGTATACACGGTATAAGGGTGCGACCATGGAGTGTTTTGTGCGCTGTGCAGTAGATCCCCCCCGTCGCCAGATTATTTTAGGCGCGCACGCGCGCGCGCGCGCGCCCCACGCATTGTATATTGTATGCGCGCGCGCCGCACGCATCGTTGTCTGTGACTAGATTCGAACAAAGCGGGCCGCTGTTTGTGACTAAAGTCGAACAAAGCGCTCAAAGAGTTAACAATATCTAAACAATCGATATTCACCTCTTTAAACGAAATATTCCCCATGTGGTTTTAGTATTCGAATTTGTGGCGTGGCATTGCTGACAATAATGTCTACACTTTTACAACATAACATCACGGAGAGTGAAAAGGAGATAATTATGAGGCGGTCAATATTTCTTTGGCCTTGTGTGGTTCACCAATTGTGAATCAGAATAAAGAATTTGGTCACAAAATCACAAACACGGCTGACAGGTTTGACATTTTATGATCATCTTATGATTCTAACAAATTTGATAATATCCAATTTATCGTTATTTCTACTAATCTACTAATCGATTTAGCTATGATGTTTGTTTTATTTATTTATTTATTACGGTATATAAAAGACTGAACAAAAAGTCCATGGACTAAAACAGTTAAGTTTACATGAATGATTACATACACAATTAAGATACACATTATACCAAATCATAAGTTACAACAAACACAAAATAATGCACTTTAAGTATATAGATAAGATGATTGCATTAACAAACAATTATACTAACTAACGACCAAATTAATGACCTAAAAGCAAAAATTATGTGCAACATAAGTCTATCCAATAATGTAACAGTGGAGTGTAAGAAATGGGACTATAAAGTTGAAGACATCATATTAATAGAAAAACAAGTTGCATACAGGTCATATATTACATTACATTATCTACATGCAAGGTATTACAAGCTTTGATTGATTGTGTGAATCATAGATGGTATAGCGGACATTTTGTATCGTTGTGTTCGAGTTTGAGGTACATTCAAGTGATTAGAGTTCCGAAGAGCTCTACCAGAAGTGTCCTGCCGAGTATCAGACAAGAAGTGGCGATGGCGTTGGGAATCGAGCAGGGATTTTGGCAAATCTGGTAATGATCATGCTCCGTCTGTCGGCAAGAGTATCAAGAGTATGTGTAATATACGAACCACGTTTACTACGTTGTATGGTTACATCCGTTGTAAATTTGAATTCATATTTGGGTCATTGGATACAGAAGAAGCTAACAGGTTATGAACCAAAATAAAATCGGTGAACAACTTTATCGCCTTTTTTCGAGGGAGTTTATTTAGCTATAAATTATCAAGTGTAAAATGCTGAACACGTTTACTACGTTGTCTGGTTATATCAATATTCAGTCGCGAAGATGATAAGAGAAAGCCTGGGGTCACTTCGTTAATCATATGCGCGGTGTCATCTTACGAGCGCCTTGCGCACGGTGCGTAATACACACTGGCCTAGTGTAATGCATTCAGTGTGCAAACAAACTAGCCTAGTTCAAAATGGCGATCCCGGACGGTGAGGCATCCCCTTTAATCGTTAATGTAGCCCTTCTCTGTCTAATTCACCAATTGTAAAATTGATAAAGATGGTCGAAGAAATTGTGTAATAGGATACATAAATGCCCGACAAAATTAGTCAATTCTTATGAAAGGGTAATGGACGAAATGTCGATCAAACCTCTTTACCATAATAACCGGAGGGGTTCTAATATTCCATTTGGATATATATAATTTAATATCGACAACCAGGGCCTGATTATACTATATTTATATATCAACGCAGAGCGGAGGAAGGGGATAGAGTGAACATATTACATAAGCCCTCTTATGGTAGATCAGTGGATACATATCGAAGGAGATGGTCACACAAATTGTGTTATAGGATACAGACGCGCCCGCAAAAATGATATAATTCTTATGATTATATGAAAATCTAATGAGGAAATAAATTGATCCTAGCCACTTTACCATTATTTCTGGAGGTATTCTAATATTCCATTTGCTGATTATTATCAACCACCTAACTGACGGTATATTTCATATTTCAACGCGGGTCGGGTCGGAGGTGTGTTCTATTTTACTCGAGTCTATAGCCCTTATTTGGTTGACAAATTGAGAAATTGCTTGGAGTGGTCACAACAATTATGTAACTGGATACATGCACGCCCAACTACTTATATGCTTCTCATGGAAATTGAATGGACGAAATATCGACTTTAGCCTTTTAAGATAGTTTATAGTTATTTTTGAAGGGTTCTAATATTCCATTTGGATATGATTTAATATCGACAACCCCTTCATATTTCAATGCAGGTCGGGTCGGGGGGATGTGTTCTATATCACTCGAGTATAGCCCTTATTTAGTTGACCAATTGAGAAATTGCTTGGAGATGGTCACAACAATTATGTAACTGGATACATGCACGCCCAACAACTTATATGATTTTCATGGACATTTAATGGACGTAAAAAATCGATGATGGCCTCTTCAAATCGTTCATCGTTATTTCCCGTGTGTCCGGAGGGGTTCTTATATTCCATTTGGCTATGATTTAATATCGACCAACCCACTTACTCTATATTCATATTTTGCAACGCAGGGCGGGAAGGGGAGGAGGGGGGGGGGGGGGGGTGGTGTTGCTGGGAAAATATAACTCTTAACCTTCTTCAGTTGATCAATAGTGAAATTGCGCGGGAAGAGGTTTATGTATATCAAGACAATTCTAATAGACAAAATAAAAGATCGAACGATTGGCTCTTTGGCTTTATTTCCACTATAGGGTTCTACAATTGATTTGACGATAATTTTAACCCTACCATAGGTGAGACCACCCGGCTCGGAACCGCCAATCCCGAATGCAGAATTAGCTTTGATGTTTGGGGATGGCGTGAAAGAATAATGAGAATAATAACGTCAGCTTTAAAATTGTAAAATTGCTGAAATCCTAAGACGTTCAAAAGTTAGATAGACGCTCATTATGAAACAAAATTAATTCAAATATTGCTTTGTATTCGCAGGTCCCGGAGTACTCAATTTGTGATTCGAAGCTGTGATGTTATGTTTGTCATGGTATAACAATAATCATCGGGTAAACAGGATAATTAATATAATAATTATCTACGGTTATAATCACAATTATCTATAACTAATTTAAATTATCAAAAATTATCATGAAGCTGCGGGATAATATAAAAAAACACACATTTTCAGTCGCAATTATACGCTGATTTGTAACTACAGTCAAATCTGCTCATGCGACCACCTGTCTATAGCGACCACCTGCTCATAACGACCGCTCTCCGTTCCTCCCCTGAAAAATCATGTGTTAAGCGACCTGCGTAATGCGACCACCTGCCTAGGTACCATCACACCCTCTCCTCACCATTCCCCCTCTTGGTTATCGTTTCGCTCCCTCGGGAATCGGTATTGTATACGTCTGGAATACAATGTTCATGTTGTTTTGTCATAAAATAATGCTTTTGATGCACTGTTTTAACTGAATATGTAACTTTGCGAATATTATTTTGAGGGTGCATTTTTGTTTTCTTCATGAATCAATCATAACCTATTCTAGATAAGAATCATGACGATGATGACGCACTAACGCACATTATAGTATATGTCGTCAAGTCAGAATTTCCTTTCCATGTATGCACCAGATTGCACAGTTTAAAGTCCAACAATGCAAAACTGCCTATCGTGGGAGGGGGGACACCCTCCCACACCCTTCCCCCGCTCAGTCGCTTCGCTCCCTTGCAATATCCGGTGGTGATGCGGATTTTGTTTAGCCCCCCAAAAGTTTTTGCTCATTACGCCACTGTTCAAAATGACAATGAACTATAGACAGACGCTTAATGACCGACACCAAGTGCTTCATACTCATAAACAAAGATTATTCGTGCCCTTCAGTACCTGATGCTGATACAGAAATGCTTCGATCAAAGTCACTTCACTCAACATCACAACCGAATTTGACATCCAACAAAATTATTTTAATAGCCGAGGCGACGTGTTTCCCTCGTGTTTCTTACTCTTTTCAAAGCGCTTGTTACAACCAAACAATGCATCTTGACTTCAGAATTCTATATAGAAAACTACGTATGCTTTTTAAAAGTGCAGGTGATTCAATCAAGTCTCATGATGAGTGAATAATTGACAAATTGACACATATTGCAATTTTAATTTCACTTAAAAATATAATACAAACATTTCGTATAATTTAAAATATGCCAATATATAAATTCAATTTTGGTTGTGGTTAAATGCATGTGACACATACATATAAACGAAAGTAAAGATATACGTATGCGTGTACAGATTTCAATTAATTAAACACGTGCATATAGGCACAATATGTAACCAGAAATTTAAAATGGCCACCAACCTGTCTAATGCGACCACCTGTCTATAGCGACCACTTTTCGCCGGTCCCTTGAGCGGTCGCTAAAGACAGGTTTGACTGTAATTGGTTTGACTGAAGAGACTATTAATTGATACCATGTCTTTTAAAAACATGGTGGAATTATGTACAGTATAGTAGCCCGATGGGAATATTATAACTTCAAAGGGAAACGCCTATTTCAAGAATATCATTATATCAATTGTTACTTGCGAGATAATAAAATGTTCTAAAAACTGCAATTATCCAAAGGCGCAATTACACACTGATCTGTAACTAATTAAACAGACACGATAATGTAATATCTTCCCTACTCGACCCAGGGGGGTCTTTCACAAAGATTCAAAGTTTAACCTAACTCTAAGTTGGACCTAACTCTTATGGAAAGCCACTTGTAGCCTTAGAATAAAAACATATTAAAAGGCAAGAATGCAAGTATTGTAGACTTAAATCAATTTTACATCAAGAACATGAAATCTCCTTGATAATAGAGAAAATATTATAAGGATTTGAATCAACATTTTATGGCTTTTAACAAAACTTGTTCCACATTTCTTCAAAGAAACTCACGGCTTCCCATACAATTTAAAGTCATACCTGTAAAGTGTCCAAATCCACGAAAATGACTTGGAGCTTCCTCGTTTCTCTTCTACCGTGTTGTTTAGCTTATGGTAAAAGAAGAATAAAATAGGGTTTGATTTTTTCAAATGTCCCTTTAGTATGAAGATAATTATCATTTAAATCTTTTATTTCAATCACGTTGATTAACGCTTTTGATAAAAAGTACAATTGTCCTAGCTGAGAACGTCCGCATGCAGCACCCGTGAGAACATTCCGGAGATTGAACTTTGAGCCGAGCGAGTTCAAATTCCATGAATTCTGTACTACGTGTGTAAACATACACGGGTGCGAATATCTCAAACGGATCATTCATTACTGCGACAAATGTATGGCAGACCATCAGTATTCGATGATAAAATATGAACTCAATATTCGTTTTTTTCACTAGGTAAACAGTGTTCGTTTTCTTTCAAACTTTCACAAATCTTTCAATTGTATTTTACAATGATATTGATATACGATTGAAGTCTCAAATGTCATTTTGTGCAATATCTGACACTTTACAGGTATGACTTTAAGTCCAGCTTAGAGTTAAGTTAAACTTAGGATCTTTGTGAAACACCCCCATATTGGTTATGTATAGTGTAATTATAGTCTACGGGATCTATCAAAACCCGAAGGGAACAAATTAAGCATTATTATATACCCTCGACACCAAATGTTTTCTGGGTGCGCCTTCAAACAAGTTTCTCTCCAATTAGTCAGAAATAACAGTCGCTACATGTGATTTTCTTTCATAAATCTGACTTCAAAGAGTCTTCCGCCCCTCGGTATAGAGACAATCTGCTCTCCAATGACCATTTGATTTTCGGTACAGCACGGATATTTTATAGACAATTATGACAAAACCTAGCGCGATTTAATTTTGTAAATATAGTGGACAATTATTTATTTTGTTATGCCCTGAGACTCCTGTCTGCACCGACTGAGAGTTCATCATCAACTTGTGCGAGTATACTCCTAGGAGGTTCTGCACAGTACCGGAAGAAGAAGAAGATATAATCATTATGCAGTTACAATTATAATGATTCAATTAGTATTAATTGATATGATATCATGTAGATGTGGCGTATACTGACGTGCCACGAGGACAATTTGAAGACGCGACTAAGATCTTCTATTTTGTTCTCACTTGGGTGATCCCTCGCATATATCCCAAATTTTATTTTTATCCTTCAGGTTTATGTCAGGTTTATTTTAGCTTCTGACCACTCGAGCAATAACAATTAAGGGGTTTCAGGGACGAGCACCGTACAAGGGTTTTCTATAGCTCAGTCGGTAAGAGCACCGGTCTAGCAATCCAGAGATCTCGGGTTCGAATCCCGTTGGAATCCCATTTTCTTTGTTCTCTTTTAATCACATTTTATATTTCTGGTCAGTTTCTGTATGTTTGAATTAATTATTACAAAAAGCTGCATCACTTCGGTGATCCCTCGCATATATCCCCAAGTTTATTTCTATCCTTTGGGTTTATGTTAGGTTTATAATAGCTTCTGACCACTCGAGCAATGAAAAATAAGGGGTTTCAGGGACGAGCGCCGTACTAGGGTTTTATATAGCTCAGTCGGTAAGAGCACCGGTCTAGCAATCCGGAGGTCTCGGGTTCGAATCCCGTTGGAATCCCATTTTCTTTGCTCTTTTTCAATCACATTGTTCTCAAGTTGATACAATTGTGATAGGAGCTGATGTATCCTGTCATGCCTGTGCCGATTGATTTCTTCTAGAGCATGACATATTCGAAAATTAGGAAGATTGACCGCTCTTACAAAGCATCATCGATTTCCTGCTATGCTCGAGGCGGGAAAAAAAAAATATAATAGAAACATACATTCCACGGAGAAGTAACGTTGAATACAAACGACCTTTTGTTCCACATCCATGTCGAATGAACTTTTTTGAAAAGGCCGAATACCTCACCGTGATGTCTTTTTGCTGGCGTAGCGTAATACTTCATAAGACTTATGATGGAACTGTTAATTTAAAAACGTAGCTGTGATGCATCGCGTTCATGGGATGCGATTATCTTTGTTTCGATGATACCCCCGCTTTTACTTTGTGACCTTATCTCATTCCCTCTTCACCTACCCCCCCCCCCCCCCCCCCCATCCCTACTCTGCCATTTGCGGTGTGGATGTGGGGTGGCAAGATTGGAAAAATGCGCACCTTCCAACGCATGAATTCCCGAATGCTGAACCAAATATGCCTGGGGGGGGGGGGGGGGGGGGGTACTGTGAAGTCTCCCCTTTTTTAACCGATTGCCGCTCTTAAGGGTTTAGTTTCCGTCAAAAAAGGCCGCTCTGTAGACCTATAAGTAAACAATACCCACTCTTTATACCTATTAGATAAATATATCCGCGCTAATATTGAGACTATGAGTTCAAAAATAGCCGCTCTTTAGACCAGCTCGGCAGATCCCAAGACCCTATTTTCACCCTCTCATGCACTCCCTATATAGACCCCCGTGTTGAAGATGGCTGAGGCACACCCCCGCCAAAAGATAATTCGAGTACCCCCCCCCCCCCCCCCCCCCCCCCCTCCCCTCCCCCTCCCGGGTACCAATGAATGCCCACCGATATCGTTCTTCAGCGAGACAATAATAATTATTGATACACCATTACAAACACTTAAAGGTAAAAGCCAGTTTTGGAAACGCCCCCCTCTCAAAAAAATGAAATGGAAGCTCTTATTACCAATAATGTGAAAGAATATAATTGTACTAATATAGGATTATCAAAATTTGGCCAAGAAACCGCCCACTAATTGATATATTTGCAAAATTATAAATTGATCTAGGGCCGGATAGATATCGCCAACGCGGAAACGCTCATACGCTACGTGTATTACGACCACGAGGACCTGGTGTACACGAGGTGTCGCGCTATATACGGGCTTGTCCCTAGCTGGTTGATATCTCCCCCTGCGCTAGCGGCGCTGACAGGTCTGAACGGGCGGTGGATTTATGAATTTCACAGGCGGATATTGGATTTCTTCCGATATTTCTGCGATGCTTAGGTTCGGATTTTACCACACAAGCCCTATTTCAATACATATTCAACAATATTGATCAATATAGATGTATTCGGCTACTTTCCCGAAACTGGACTTGGGCTTTAATATATCGCGTTTTGTACAGGGATATGCGCACGCAATTGGGTGAATGTCTATTCAATCCTACCTAAAGTAAAATTGTTAGTGAGATTGACCTTAGAAATTATCACTCAATTATTTTGTTTCGCACTTTCTATTCAACGGAATAGCGTGATAACTTTGTGCATGAAAGCAAATATGGTAGCATATACTAAATATACGTAAACCCTCCTCGAATTGAATGGCTGTTGAGATGAATGAATAAATATCGTATATTCCCTCATGTATCTACTACGGATAGAAGTTTGATAAGAAGTCAAGTGTGCCTAAAGGCCCGGTCACATATCACCGGATAGCGTAAACGGATGCCCAACGGAGAGACAAATGTTCAAGCAGAACATGATTGGTTTTGTTTTGCTTGTTAGAAACGATTATTGTGGTTACGAGTGCCCCAAGGGTAATCACAAAATTGCAATTACTTATGATTCATTTCACGCACACGCTTTTTGGAAGAAATGTTGCTACACTCATCTGCTCACAATCGGGTGGTAATAATATAGCCGAAGCCAGTTGACAGATCGATCCCTATTTCCCAATGGTACGTTTATGAAAAGGGCTTTGTATATATTGTAAACCCTTTTACTAAAAAGACATTTTAGTAAATTAATTCCATTAGCACATCGACACGTTTTTTTCAACATCATTTCATTTTGCTTGAAGTGGTACAATTGTGAATACTTGACCGAATTCTAAACAATAGTTGCACTATCACTCAGATTATGTAGGCATATGTGCCTCTACCTCAATCATAGCGCACATTTCGCTCGAAGTGGTACAATTGTGAAAACTTGACCGAATTCTAAATAGTTGCACTATCACTAACATTATGCAGGCAATGATAGCTACCTCAATCATAGCACACATTTCGCTCGAAGTGGTACAATTGTGAAACTTGACCGAATTATAAACAATAGTTGCACTATCACTAACATTATGCGGGCAATGATAGCTACCTCAATCATAGCACACATTTCGCTCGAAGTGGTACAATTGTGAAACTTGACCGAATTATAAACAATGGTCAGATTATGTAGGCATAGTGCCTCTATAGTCTATCAGGTTATGTAAAGCAGCAATTTTTTTTGCTATAATCTTGGAAACAGTTTTTAATTTGGTCTAAATACATTACTGATGAGAAAAAGTGATGTTTCCATTTTTTATTTTTGGTCCCAGGGTGCATTTTGGCGATTTTAAAGATAATTAGCTAATTTGCATATTTGTGAAATAAGGTCAGGGGTCATTTTCTATCTAGGAATAGTACAATATTAATAAAAACTAGTATTCTAGGGTATTTTGAGGCAAGGATTCCATTTCCGGTGCTCGTTTGTAAGTGCTGTTTGGGAAACACTCTGAAATCAAAGATGGCTTCCCCTAATTTGCATATTTATGAATATTATTGATTTTCAGTGGCTACAGCCCCTAATAAGCAATAATTCCGGATTATTATTTGTCAGTTATGTTCTAAGTATGTATTTAAGATATCAAAGATGAGTTAACATCATGGCAACCTCTAGCAATGCATATTATTTGCATAAATATGTATTTTACCTAATTTGCATATTCCCCCAAATCGAGTATATTGGGAACCCGGCAAGTAAAAAAGACAAGTAATACCACTTTTCCAAGGTTTTAGGGGGCAACGAATCCATTCATGATACTTATTTAGCACAATATAACAAATATATACAGATCTATATACAGATATTCAAAACATATATCACAACATTGATATTCAATATAAGAAAACTCAAATGTAACGTAAAACAAACAGTAAGTACGTTAATTGCAAATTTAAAATCGATTTAAAATATTAATTTTCGAAAATGTGAAGAACATTGAGATGATAAACTCGGTCGTGTCAAATTTAATTTCCCTATACCTATAATAAAACCTATACTAAAATGTGATATTGCATTAGGAGTGAAACCGCTATACAATAATGACCAAATAAATGAACAGTGATACCAACAAGTTAGCAGGAAACTATTGATGATAATCTAAAGTAAGTTTGTCAACATGTAATAGAAGTATCACGTAATACATGGTGGCCCAAACAAAACGGAACGGGGCATTTTCCAAAATATAGTACCAACATGTTTATGTTCATCGGATAGGGTATATTTCCAATGAAAAACGATACCAAGAACCGTAATTTTGGTCGTGTAGTTTTTGTTTCAGGACGCTGTGAGTGAGACCATGTCAGGTGCCCATTTTTGTCAATTTGTACCTAGTCAGTGCCAGTTACATCGCACTACCTGCCCGTAATACTTTCGTAATACTTTCGGCACACGGCTGAGTGCACACTAACAATGGAGCTCGTTGTTCAACGCTATGAAAGGCGGTACCTAAAAGAAAAAATACACGACCAAATTGACTGTTCTTGGTATCGTTGTTCATTTGAAAGACACCCTATCCGATAATTTGGGAAGTGCCCCGTTCCGTTTTTTTTTGGGCCACCCTGTATAAGTATCACGTAATATAAGTATCACGCAAACTGCGCCCAAAAGTAAGCAATTAAATACATCGCGGTTAATGTATAGCTGATGAAAATGAAAGTAACAAAATGGGTAATTTAACTAATTGAGGTCACAAAAGACGGAAGTAATAACAATTTTTTAACAATGTGATTGTGTAATTTCATCCTAGTTCTACTTTTAATAATCCTAAATATTTGTTATAATACTTTTTTTCTTGGAATGTTGGAAACGATGTCTTGTTAATTTTGTAACAGTAATGTCTTGCTATGTGTAAATCACATGGTTGTCATATAACTTAGTTGTGTTGTCATTATCTCGTTTATCTGGATCATTTGACAAATGATTGATGTATTTCTTTTTATCCACGCATATTTGAATTGTGCGTGTTATGTTTAGATAAAATATATATATCGGTTGTTAGACTTTTTGTAAAGAAGAAAACTCAAATACTAAATATGTTGATGAAATAAATAGTAAACAAATGAAAACATAAATACAAACAAACATGAAAGCAACAAATAATCATATTTATACATACATAATTACATAAATAGAGAAATATATAATTAGAAATACATGAATATAAATGAATATATGAATAAATTATTGAACATAATTAAACATGCAACAGTAAAAGAAATGCATCAGAAAATGCACAAACAAATTAATGCAAATGAAACTTACGAGTTCCAAGTTTGGTCCGAGGTCCTCCTTCTGGACTCCGTACAGCATAACTCCTTCCTCAGGGCGATCTGGAACTTCCGGTACTTGAAGGCATAGATGAACGGATTGAGACAGATGTTGCAGGACGCCAGGCAAGTGAAGGACAGATACGGCCAGGCGCTGAAGTCCACCTTACCTCCTAGACTGTAGTAGGTGAATATGGAGATGTTGGGCGTCCAACAGATGACGAACGCGATGCAGACGAGGAATAGCGTCTTCAGGACGTTCCTGCTGGCTGTTGTCCGGTAGTTTGGTAGTCTTTGCGCGTTCTGGATGGTGTTGCCCGTCCGGTTTCCTTGTGCCGTCGGCGGGGAGGACGTCGTGTTGGCGGGGGCGGACTGCGGACCGATGCGTCCCTGGAGCACCATGTAGATGGACGTGTACACGAATACCATAACGGAAATCGGAAGTCCGATCTGGATGAGGAACATGGTGACACCGAAAAGCTCCTGCATGCCGGAACGCGGCCAGACGATCTGGCAGACACCATCCACAACGTGTTGCGCCGACACCCATATCAGCTCGTACGAGTACCCAATCAACCAGGTCAAGACCACCGCAACCACCACGACCTTCTGCCGTAACGCCTGATTCCGGTATCGCGTCGGGTGGACAACCGCTATGTACCGCTCCAGAGTTATAACCAGCAGGTTGATCGTGGAGGCTATCGCGGCGCCCCAGTAGAGGTATCTGGAGGACCAGATAGCACACATGACTTTAGCATGCGTCGGGTTCGAAGGCAGTTTCGCCACGGGCGAGACGAAGCAGGCCAGGAGGAAGGTGGAAGCGACGAAGTCGATCAGGGATTGGTTGAAGATGAACATGTTTGTCGTGTCTCGCAGGTTGGGAGTCCGGAAGATGACGTAGAGGACCAACCCGTTGCCGAGGACGCCAATGGTCCCGACGAAGGAGTAGAATATCTGGATAATCATGTCGGGAGTCCGCCCCGAGTAGGTTGAGACAGGTGGAACGGTTGTCTGGAAGCCTTCGTCAAGAGTGGAGTTCCAAAGGCTTGTAGGGGTCTCCATTTTGATTAGTTGCCTCTCACCAAAAAAGAAGAGAATACAGTGGATTAATGTCGAAAGGTGCATTCATTGATAGAGAACACAGCTTCCACTGCAACAAACGAGACACAATACTATTTTCCACTCGCAAAATAGTAGAATCACAATATGTGTTAACGAAAAGATGGAGAATGGTGTTCCTCCTGTACGTATTCTACAGCCTTTCCTGAATGTCACACTGCAACCGTACGTCTACCAACGCTTCGGGGCCGGTAATTATTTTCCACTTAAGATCGCTGGCATTGTAGTATCATATTATGACTGTTGGGGTCACCCTTCTGACAGAAACAATCGCTGCTGGAAGAAGGAAGATGCAAGTTGTTTTGTTTAACGGTCACAAATGTCTTTATTAAATGTTAAGGAAACAATATGACTAAATGTTTTTGAAACAGTTAGCCAGTCAGTGCAGGGAATGTACGTCGTCCGTTGTTGACATAATCTGGATAATAACTGCTATTTACCGGAATTATCGTCGTATTGAGAATATTGTTCCCAATGCATCCTTTTGTTTCCATTCAAGAAATGAGGAAACAACAAACAATTCAAAGGCGTTTCGCTCCCGGAAACATCTGAAGCCAATATCAAATGTTCAGTTTCAGGTTAAACAATTCAAAAGGAACCCGTACTAGTATTTGCCACGTGCATTCCATATCAAATTTCACTTGTGTTTTCGTTCTTACGTCCGGTCCATATGACCCATGTCCTGATTCAGAAGTTTAACTCTGATTTTTACAAAGTGAAATAAATATTCAGTTCAAGGTCGTATGCATTTATCGTGAGGAAGTAATAGATTCGTAAATTAAATCAGATGTCAGCGAAAGCATCGTTCAATAAAGACAAGTTGGAAGAATATAAATCACCGGCCCAGATATGTTTCGATCGGAATAAATATTGTTATCATGTTAATTACAATGTAAGGTTTGTTTTATCAAACACTTTACAAATGGTGATGGTATACAGAGTCTAATGAGAGAACCACAGGCAGAAATCTCTTCCTTTTGACTGACGCGATATAGATGAAATCTATCAATAGTATCTGTTTGATTACCAGCAACTTTGAACGAAGCGTAGTATAAATATACTGTCACCACATCTACAAAGTATTGTAAATGGTCCTGGTAGGTGACTGTCACAATTATCAAAATTTAATTTTATATCAACATTAAACAAACAAATTATGTATTGTCTGAGCAGCTGTAAAGTTCATGTTTTTCCGTAACGTAAGTGTAACAATAAGTACATTGGCTCCTATTATTCAGCCGATGCTATAACAAGTCGTTGCGTATACAGGCTGGCTACCACTTTGCACGCAGGAGTTGCGTGTCAATATGATACAACTTACATTTATATCCCTTTATCAGCGGAGATATAGTTTGATGGACGTCACCGATATATCCACACAGACAAGCCGAGTGACGTTTATAGCATGTATTCGTTAAGACACTCTCTCCAGAATGGTATGTTATCCATAAAGTAAGAAAGCGGGGCACCAAGTGTCCGTGAACAACATACTTATTAAGTCGTCCTGTGCATGTGCTGGTGGATAATTATTGTCCAAAACGTGTAATAGCCATAAGAAAAATGACCCAAATTGTGTTTGAACTATACGTTTGCTCATGAGTTCAACTCTTCTCCGAGTTCTCTTGAAACAAGAATATAGCTCTGCAGGGCGTCGTCTCATAGGAGGGGCAATAATAAATAACTGTCCAATGTTTCTTTAGAAATTCAACCTAATATGTGGAATGTTCATCCGTTCCTTCTTTTCACATTTCGACCAGCTGTTAAAACTAAACGGTTTGTGTAATATGATGCAGTCCACAAGCAATCCGTAGGCGATATGAATAAATATGTATGTCCAAATGTCCGCGTAGGTATTGTCCGACATAGCACCAGAAACTGAACGTTGGTGTACACTGCAACTATTAGCCCTTCTCACTGCTTGGTTAACGAACGAAGTACGTACTGTGATTGGCAGAGAGGACGACCATACATACACTGTCGACGTTTGTGTGCGGGTATGCGAGTGCGAGCAAAATCCATCTCACGAAGCACGAAAGTTCCAAGAGGCCTATACGCTACACAAACACTTATTCATCTCCCTCTTCGATCTCCTCTTAGACATTGGTGCGAGTCATGTTGTGGTATTCTCTATAGTTTCGTTGTCATAAGCATAAAAGGTGTTTCGACTTTCGTGTCGTTGGTCATCACATACGCCAATATGTACGAGTAGACTCTCCAATAGTTACGATTGTAGCATTAAGTTCAGCA
This sequence comes from Echinarachnius parma, assembly GCA_037951105.1. Lineage (NCBI taxonomy): Eukaryota > Metazoa > Echinodermata > Echinoidea > Clypeasteroida > Echinarachniidae > Echinarachnius > Echinarachnius parma. The sequence goes on along the minus strand of JBAMJV010002274.1, from coordinate 29,938 downwards.
ATTGTATATAATGCTCATCTGAAATGTAAACCTCCTTTGAAATTGCCCTTTGGTGATAGCGCCGATTTGAATGAATGTACCTTTTCCCTCAGTCTCTCTTGAGAGTGAATGTCGCCTCGTCACGTGATTGGCGCGCGAGCAGAAAGACGTGAAGACGCACTTTCACTTCCAGCAAGCGTTGGACGTGTAAGTCATGAATGAGCGCGGAGCATTCTTGTCCCCCCCCCCCCCCCCCCCCCCCCCAACCAGCATCATGCACTGTGAAAGGCATGACAGGTCGGGTGGTTTCCGAATTCTAACCCTCCGAGCGCCGTGGCGAGTCTTGTTACAGTATTCATATCACTGGCGTACGCAGGATTTGTTCAAGGGAGGGGGGGGGGGGGGGGGAGGGGGGATTTCGCCGAGCAAAATTACCGAGGCCGAAACCAATGGTTTACATTAATGTCGTGTAAGCGAGGGATTTCCGTAATAAATAGTCGAGGGGGGGGGGGGGGGGGATGTCCGTAACAAATGTTCGAGGTGGGTGTCGGTTAACATTTTTCGAGGGGGGTGTCGGTCAAAATTGTTCGAGGGGAGAGGGGGCAGTCCGTCAATAATTTTCGAGGGCACCCCAAGGGGGGGGGGGGTTAAACCCCCTAACCCCCACCCCCCCCCCCCCCGTAGATCCGCCACTGAATAACTTGTGGAAACACTCGACTTAAATAAACCGATTGTCTGCGGGAACCTGGTGGACCCTGTATTAAATGTATGGGAATTCAGGATTTAATTGTGAGCACGTTAAAGGGGTAGTACAGTTTTGGTAAGGCTGAACTTTAGTAACCAAACCTGAACAGTAACATTATAAACTAATAGTTATAACTCCACCATGCTCGAAACTCGAAAGGTATAAACAAAAATACAAACGACTTAGTAAAAAGCCCGTTATCATTCAAAAAGAGCCATCAAAACACAAGAGGGCGCTTTCTAAAAAGGCATTGGTTTTAACCATTTTTCAAACAAAGTTATGCATGTGACGTTTTATTAAATAATGATTAAATAGAGAGATCATCAACAACTATTTTAAAAACGCTTTTGAAATTTTTTGAAAAAGTACAAGCATTTTTTGAATTTTTTGAAAAAATCATCTACAGTAATTATTTGGGCCCCAAATAATTATAAGATGAGATATATTTATTGACATTTCAGCCGTTTCTGGGTCGATTTTGACCAAATAGTATATGTTTGATTACCAGCAACTTTGAACGAAGCGTAGTATAAATATACTGTCACCACATCTACAAAGTATTGTAAACGGTCCTGGTAGGTGACTGTCAAAAAGATCAAAATTTAATTTTATATCAACATTAAAAAAAAAACTGTTGTATGGTCTGAGCAGCTGTAAAGTTCATGTTTTTCCGTAAAGTAAGTGTAACAATAAGTACATTGGCTCCTATTATTCAGCCGATGCTATAACAAGTCGTTGCGTATACAGGCTGGCTACCACTTTGCACGCAGGAGTTGCGTGTCAATATAAAAGAGCCATACAAACACAAGAGGGCGCTTTCTAAAAAGGCATTGGTTTTAACCATTTTTCAAACAAAGTTATGCATGTGATGTTTTATTAAATAATGATTAAATAGAGAGATCATCAAGAACTATTTTAAAAACGCTTTTGAAATTTTTTGAAAAAGTACAAGCATTTTTTGAATTTTTTAGAAAAAATCATCTACAGTAATTATTTGGGCCCCAAATAATTATAAGATGAGATATATTTATTGACATTTCAGCCGTTTCTGGGTCGATTTTGACCAAATAAAATGTATTCTGCCATTAAAATTGCATGTTCTCTCAAATTCGACACTCAGTTTGTCATTGCCTCACAAAAAAAAATGTGATATGCAGCGCCCTCTCTACCAAAACTGAACTACCCCTTTAATCTTGATATTCTATTATTTCACCACCGCATTGATAGCCAAATCCACTTAGTCTGACATGACATATTATAGTTATGATAATTAAGTAGTACTTTTAGTTAGGATCACGGTTATTGAGAGGTCCTTCAATGTTCAATCCTTTTCTAGTGATTTTAGGGGATTTTAAGGGATGTAAGGCTCTAAAATGACGTGTATTAATGGAAGAAGATTTGTACCTCGAACACACTGGTTATAATTATCAAAGGCAATCTGAAGTATTGACATCTGATTATGTCCCATATACAATCATTCTTTGTCTCTCCATTTATTTAATGTATACGTACCAACATATAGCAAATCAAATGGATTAATACAAGGAGGAGGGAAATAATTAGCAGTACCTATATTGACGATTAAGTATCCGAATTCGGATACTCTTGACTCCGGCCGAGAGCGTCCATAGACGCTTTCAAATTCAATTGTAATTATCTGCATAATAAGGCATAATAAGACATTTGGCAAAATCAAAACCTATTTTATCCTTCTGTACTACTGCATTTTATTACTATCAGGGTATAGTTCATATATACGTTGGACAAAGCCCTCCTCATGACATTCCATTCTCTTCTATCTCTATCTATTCTGGGCCAGTTTGCCAATTCCATGTATGATGTTAGTTCGTCTCTCCATTTTTTGTGGTCTTCCTCTTCTGCTCTTTCCCTTCCTCGGTTGCCATTCTGTCATGCGATATGTCCATCTATTTTCCTGAAGACTTGCTACATGCCCAGCCCATCTCCACTTTGATTCCCTTACTTTCTCGATAATGTATTTTACCTTCGTTTTCTGTCGTACATGTCGTATGACTTTATGATTAATCTTGTCTCGCAGAGAAAAATTCAAAATTTTCCTCTCCATATTATTCTTTATCATTCTGTTACCGTAGGCCAAATAACAGGGTAGCAAGAAGTGTGAAAGCTCTCAGTGATTTTGGTTCAATCTCGCAAAGTTAATATACAAGTTTAATGGTTCGCTTTAATCTACAAGCATCTTTAAATGCAGATGCGATCCCTTGTGGGAGAAGTTATTCGTGATCAACCCACTCATTACCCAACTTAAAAAACGGGCTATACAGACCAGGAGGAGGGAACTCATTACCAGTGCCTATATGGACGATTGAGTATCCGAATTCAGATGCTCTTGACTACGGCCGAACGCGTCCATAGACGCTTTCGAACTCAATTTTAATTATCTGCATAATTAGGGGAACATATGAAAAATCAACACCCATTTTATGTGTATGTTACCATAAGCCAAACAACATGGTACAATAGAAGTGTGAACGCTTCAATTGATTTTGGTTGAATTTTACAAAGTTGTGAAAAAGTTAACTCTAATGGTTCGCTTTAATCTACAAGCATCTTTAAATGCAGATGCGATCCCTTGTGGGAGAAGTTATGCGTGATCATCCCACTCATTACCCAACTTAACGGGCTATATAGGCCAGGGGGTGATTCACAAAGATCTTAGTTGAAGTTAACTCTAAGTTCGACCTAACTATTATGGAAAGCCAATTGTAGCCTTAGAATAAAACGTATTAAAAAACAAGAATGCAAGTATTTTAAACTGTCATAAAATTTGACATCCAAAACATGGAATCTCCTTGATAATAGAAAATATCATCATACTTTGAATCAACATGTTATGCCTTTTAAAATAACTTTTGAACATTTCTTTCAAAGAAACTAACGGCTTTCCATACTTTTTAAGTCCAACTTAGAGTTAAGTTCAACTTAGGATCTTGGTGAAACACCCCTCATGATCATCAGGAGGAGGGGACTCATTACAAGTACCTATATGTATCCAAAGGTCAACTTGCATGCATCTTGCATACATCTTCCCTTACCATGCTTCCGAACACATTAAACGAATTCCTTGTCTGTCCACCGGGGTAATTAATAAGTGTTGCGTCTCATCTTCCGGCATAGCCTTTGTACAAGGCCTCGATCGCGTTCGAAGGTCAGAAACGATTGGTGACAGAATACGTAACAACTTGCGTGGGCCTACCCGAGGCCTGCAGCCGTTTGTAATATGTGCATGGCTCGACGTTCTAGCCTGTGATAGAAATGGCATTGTACTGAGGCTATACTTCCACTGTAGTTGAAGATTCTTGGTTCCAAGCTATAATATTATGCAGAGACGATTGTGATACTTATGCCAGACCAATTTTGGACCAACTGTTTCGGGAAGCAAACACTATCATGGCTATTCTTGTTATCAGTGGAATTCGTAATACAACTAATCACTCATATAAATAACAAAAATGAAATATTGATGGGGCCTGTCGGTTCTATTGAATACGGGATCCGAGTGGGTTATGTACAAAGTCTATGGAGATTTCAGAATCTCGTAGTGAACGGGTTAAGGGCAAACGATTTTTTTCTCTTTCAAATCGATCAAAATCTGTGTGATGTTTTTTATATCTCATAACGTTTAAATATGTTAGCAAACCACTCGATTCCCTTTAAAGGTTAACATTAGACAAATGCCGCATGGTCGGATGTATGGGAAGTCCTTTAAACATCTATTTTCATTTTTTAATATCAATTACATCATAATTCTCGAAATCACCAATCAAATGTGTTCTATCACGTATCGAATTATTGAAATTTTGCTTATTACTCGTTGATAATTATGGCAGGTCCGTAGCCATTTGGGGGGGGGGGGGGGGAGATTCAGAAAGGTCAATTTTTTGTGTCGGTCTCGGGTCCAGTTTTTACCGGTCTCGAGTCCACTTTGTATCGGTCTCGACCATTAAACCAATGGTCTTGGAACCCTCCCCCGATTACACAATTAACCAGTGGTCTCGGCCTCGATTTCTTTTTGGCGATGGACACACCCCCCCCCCCCCCCCCCCCCCTGTGAAAAATCCTAGCTACGAGCCTAATTTTTGCATTAATTTACGGTGGAATTCTCATAGATCCCTCATTAGACAGGCATATCAGGAATGTCAGTTCACAAAATACACATTTTGTCAACTGATCATCAGAATGTGCACATGTCAACAAAGCTACGTGATCACTTGAAACCTGTTAAAGGGATCTAGTAACTTTGTTGACAAGTGCAAAATGTGATGAGTGGTTGATACAATGTATATTGTTGTTATCAGATATGTGCACTGGGTGTTGTGTGAACATTTCAAGTTAAATGGACGTTATATGGCCTAGTAATAAACAAAAATGCAAAGTGATATTCACTAACTTTGCACTCACTTTGTACACGGTTTTGACGGTCCAATGGATAATTTAACATCTGAACACATCAATCGTAAATATCTTTTTAACGAAAGGGAACTTTGAAAAACCGAAACATGTACCATGCTGTTATTGTGAATACGAATACAACAAGGTATGAGGGAACCGTTGGAATTCCAATTGCATTGTGAGAATTTGGACAATGTTACTATGTCCCTTTAAAAGGGGTTGCCATACGGAGGGTGTAATGTTTCTGTGTAGGAGTCGTCCCGATCCATTGACACATGCGTTTGCAATAACAATTTTAAAGGTACTGTCCGCCCTTTGCAGACATCTTGAAGTTCCATGAACCACAGAGTTGGAACGTACGGTCAGGGCATCTAAGTTCGCGCGGAATTCAAGTTCGCGCAGTTAATTTCGATACCCTTTTTTGTCAATAAAAATAGAAAGGTTTCAAAAACAGACCGAAATATATCATTACAATTTAGTAATCTTAAATCCAAAACATGTTTTTATACTACAGAATATTCTGAATAAACTGGTATTAGAATCATTATACAAATCATTATATTTCTTTTCAAAATGATGTATTAAAAATTATGTGCGCGAACTTCGATGCCCCCATCATACAGTTTGTGAAACGTTGAACGTTTTGAAATGCGTTTCCCTTTAACATGTTTTAGAAGAGAGAATGATGTTAGCCTACTGTTAAAAAATGTTGTTGTTTTTTTAATATAAACGTGGGACTCAATTTTATTCCGATAGGATATCCATGCATAGTTATGAATATTTCAGCTCTTTCTGAAACGATTTTGATCAAGCGAAGTTGTTGTTGATGTTGTTGCTAAAGTCATGCGCTTACTTAAAGGGGTATTCCGGGCCTGAAAAACCCATTCATTATTTGAATAAGCAGAATAAGAGGCATAATTGGTGAAAATTTGATCAAAATCGGACAAGAAACACGGGAGTTATACCTATTTGAACATCATGTAGTAATGAGCGATCGTTTCAAAATTGCCGCCATATGTAACATCATTGACGAGCAACTCGCCATGGCTTTAGTACATGAAAATACACTTATTTCTCATTTTCGTTGCTAAAAATTAATTGTTCTCTGCTTGTTTTCACGAATTCATAGAAGAATATCGATGGGCCAACATCTTTGGAATTTGTAAGCTCATCAATTTGCTTTGTTATGAAGAAAATTTAAATTTGTAAAATTTCCATGTAGAAGTCAAAATGGCTGCAGCTCGCAAGTGACGTCATGATCGATAGCAGTTGCGAACGATACTAAAAATCGGAATAAAGTTCATCTGTCATAACTTTTGTATTGCTCTACCGTTTTGGCTCAGATTTTCGATCAAGATTCTTCATATTCACTTCATTTTATAGCAAACATCACATTTCTGGGGTGGAATTCCCCTTTAAATATTCCACTTAGTTTCTCATCACATACCTCACGAAGAAAGTATTTCTTAAAGCACCCTCTCAACCAGTCATCCAAAACTGTTCCTGGACACGAGCAATACTAAATGGCGCCGTAGACAGGTTCCATACTTGGAGGTCGAGTCAGAGCAAGGCGGGTTATATCTTTTTAGAAGTTGTGTGTCTGTCTGACACACGAGATAATGATGTCAGCAATGCACGCTTCTTAAAGGGATCTAGTAACTTTGTTGGCAAGTGAAAAAAGTGATGAGTGATTAATAAAATGTGTATTGGAGTGATCTGATATGTCTACAAAGTAATGTGTGAAAATGTAAAGTTAATTTGATTTTTGGGGGGCTGAGTTATGAGCAAAAAATTTAAGTTTTATTCACTAACTCATTGTACTTAATTTAGTAAGATAGTTACGATTAAAGTGTTCGGATATGAAATTATCTACGGGACCTTTTCAGCCATGTACAAAGTAAGTGCAATGAGTAAGTGAAATATATTACTTTACATTCTCGCTCATTTCTCGGCCAAATAACATCCAATTAACTTGAAATTTGTACATATTACTTTCTGGACATATCGAATCACATCAATACACATGTTATTAACACACATCACTTTTTGCACTTGTCAACAAAGTTACTAGATCTCTTTAACACCATCATGACCATAGGCACACGTCATTATACATTTACTTCATGTTCTTATACAAAGGTTATCCTTGACGTATAGGGTACCACCACCCAAAACTAATAGTCTTATAAATGAAAGGTAACATCTTTAGTAGTCTATTCCATCAACAAGTTCAGAAAAATATGTTTCCAGAAAGAAAAATATAATTGGAAAACGCATTACCATTATAAAGCATGCGTTCATGGGTCTGCATACGAAGACTAATTTTATCCAGAGCGAACGAATCGTCCGGGATTCTATTGTCTCCAAACGTACGCGTGAATAGCATTGGCGCACTCGCAAATGTTTGGCCCGTACGGAACCAGAAAATAACAACGGTTCCGTAAGTGGTGGAAACTAATTAATTTGTTTATGAATTACACAACCCTTCGCAAAATGTTGGGTATCTATTTAATATCAGAAAACGGTACCAAAACATATAACTATGTGTTGTTATTTGCCTGGTGGTCCCCTTTAAAGGTAGTTCCGATTCGTCAAACCAGATGCGCGGCGCCATCTTGCGTACGCGTTGCGCACGGTGCGTAATGCACGTTAGCTCAGTGTTATGCAGTGCGCGCATACTAGCCTAGTACAACATTGCGACCCACTGTGTACATGTAGCATCCCTGCGCGTGATGACCTTTAATGATTGAGTTAGGGGCTGAGTGCAAGACGGGTTATGTTTCTTCGGATGTTATTCAACTGACACACGTGGTGGTCGTGTCAGCAATGCGTGTATCAGATTCTGTGTCGGCACTAACTTTTCTTTTACACACGAATGCCGTCGGCTATAATAGAGTATCCGTGACTACCAATGTATGACGTCACAACTATCCATTTCCAAATGTTAAGCCCGGCGCAGACAGAGCCGACTCGACCCGATCCGACTGGTTTCAATCAAGCTAGACTAGGGCCCGGTCGGTCGGAGCCGATTCATCGTGTTGAATCGGCCCCGACTGTCATCCGACTGTCTCTCGTCTGGCAAAATGTGTGTCGTGAGGCACTGAAAACTGAGCCAATCCGAGTGAAAACCAGTCGGATCGGGTCGAGTCGGCTCTGTCTGCAGAGGGCTTAAAAGTTCTAAACAATGTCAGGCAAGCCAGATATGTGTGAATCTATAGAGCACATGTATACGAATGTCGTCGGCTATATACATTCCTTACAAACATGTCCTGTTGTATTATCACATACAATTACCACGCAAGTTACCACAAGAACATTCCTGTGGTATTCCTGTGGTGTTTTGGGACATTACCACAGGAATACCACACATTATTACCACAGGAATACCACACAACATTACCACAGGAATGCCACACAACATTACCACATGAATACCACACAACATTACCTCAAGAGTTCCTATGGTACTGAATATTCCTGTGGTATTTTGTGTGGTAATATCATGTACCACAGGAAATATCAACTTACCATAGCCAGCCGTTGACATTACCACACGAGTCTAGTGACATTACCATACGAATTCCTGTGGTATTATGTGTGGTAACATCAGGTACCACAGGAATAACCACAGGATATTTTTGTAAGGGATATCCGCGATTACAGAAATATGTCGTCACAAGTATCCATTACCAAATGAATAGATTCTAAACAATGTCAGACAAGCCATATTTTTTTTCCGACCCAGCGGTTGCTAAGAACACAATCGTCCAGCTCCGACCCACTACCCAAAGAACGAATCAGAGGACAAGTTGTTCAAAACCATTACAATATTCTAACAAAAGAATATGACATCACTATTCCATAGAGTGCCGACAAATTGATGTCACATTCGTTTGTATTAACATGCTGCTAAACAACTTGTCCAACATTAGGTTACGAATTTTTGTAGTAGGTCTGCGCTAGATAATTGCATTCTTAGAAACTACAAAGTCATAAGAACCATTGGTCATTCAGATTGAAATGTGTGACCTCACAAGATCTTCATATTCATGCGTAACGTTTCAATATAGATTGATGGACAAATCATACTCCCTACAATTAGTTTTCATTACAACTTTTCTGCTAGTACTACCATGACTACATGACTAGAGATGTGCTGTTTTGTGTTTTTATCTCAATACAAATAATTTACGCTAACATGCATTTGCCGTGTTCACTCAAATGTATCGGAATAATGATGCACACCTTAATTAGATAACAAATATATTGTGAACTATTATGCCTCAGTCACATTCGCTCTACGGCTAGGATACGACGGCCATAAGCCCCCGAAATCGAAAAAAACATATGGTGGCCGCAGGGGTCGCCGTGGGATTGTAGCGATGAGTTATAACTTGTTTACATGTCTAGGTTCGCCATAGCAATTAGAAACGCCGTAGCCAAGCGGTAGCGTAAGTCTGGCCGCACGGTCGCCCCATTGTCCCCCTGCGGTCGCCTTGCGGCTACCTTGCGTCTGCCTTGGTATTTGTCGAAAACCTACGGCCGCCGCAGGGACGCCGTATAGTGACCGTGCGTCATCACTTCAAAGGCCGTAGGGCACCCGCAGGTTTTCTGTCTCCACAAATTCAGTACCGTAACATTATATGTGACATCTACAGTATGTAACCGTGGGAATGCTGCGGCGACCCTACAATTGCTGATGGCCGTATTATATACATGTAATTTAGACCCTACGGCCACAGCGGCAAATGTGACTGAGGCATTACTCGGCTCGAGATGTGGTGTTATTGATTGAGAATTACTCCACTTTTGTATTGTTTAGTGACTTAAATAAACGTCAATTGAAGATGTGTTTGAAGTGTGTTATATAGAAATATGGATTTCGGAAATAAATGCGGGTCATTTTAACAGCAATGATGCATAAACGAATAAATTCATGAATTGTTGTTTATAAATGTAACGCTTGGGATGATGGTCCCTGTTTGTTCTGAAGTTGTCACTACCATACCAATGTACGTTCGGTGGGAAAATATGACACTGTATCCGCATTGATATCAATATCGTCAGCTCGTCAACGAAGTCAGTGAGATTTGATTTCAATTTTCAACTTATATAGCAATTATCCCGTTGTAAAATCAAAGGGCCAAGCCCAAGCCTAGTGTCCTGCAACTGGACATTATAATAATTGGAAATAGTAAATAGTGTATATATTGAGTAGGTACTGTATTTGTTTATATAACATATCAACCAGCTTGATCGTTACCCTCTGAAGTCCAAACAAGTTGAACTTTGTATAATAGTTTGTATAATAATATTGTGTATATTTAATATTGTCGAGGAGACTTCAAGTGCATTGTTTGCCTGAAAGCCTCACACATCTGCATGTTCTGCTCGAAGGGATAGCTGAGTTTTGGTAAAGAGAGTACAGGTTTGGTCAAACTTCAGTAACCAAAACCTGCACCATTACACTACAAACTAATAGTTATAATTCCACCATGCTCAAAAGGAGCACAACATGACAAATGAATAAGTAAAAAGCCTGTTTTCATTTAAAAAGAGCCGTTAAAACTCAAGCGGGCGCTCTCTAAAAACTCATTGGTTTCAACCATTTTAAATAAAATATTGTGCATGTGATGTTTTTTTGAAATAGTGATTAGATAGAGAGATAATCATCAACTACTAAAAAACCTCTGTTGTAAATGTTTGAATAGAGGAAGCATTTAAAAACAAATATGTAACGGCTGGTTCAACATTATTGAATAATTGTAGGGCCCCACAATTATTACAAATGGTTATGTTTATGGATATTTCAGTCATTTCTGAACCGATTTTGATCAAATAAAGTTTATTCTGTCATCAAAATAGTATGCACTTTCGAATTTGACTCTCAGTTTTTCATTATCTCATGAAAACATTATTTTGTGTAGCGCACTCTATTCCAAAACTCAACTATCCCTTTAAGCTCAGCGTAGAATCTCTGTGAAACATATCCAACGGATAGTAATACTAATCATGGAAACGCTTATAAGCTATTCTGCATTAGGCGCTGCCGCTGCCGCTATAAAAAAGATTGCACATACGTCATATTATTATTATGTACCCGAGTTGATATCCACCTTGACCGATGAAAGAGAAATTCGATTTCAACTTCAACGATGGAAGCACATATCCCGTTACACAGTAGATACAGATGTAACTTATCCTGGGGGGTGTTTCACAAAGATCCTAACTTGAACTTAACTCTAAGTTGGATTTACAAATTATGGAAAGCTATGTGTAGCCTTGGAATAAAATATATTTAAAAGCAAAAATGCAAGTATTTTAGACTTCTCATAAATTTTACATAACAAAAAGGAAATCACGTTGATAATAACAAAATATATCATTGATTTGAATCAACATTGTATACCTTTAAAAAAAAAATTACAAAAATGTTTCAAAGAAACTAAAGTTGGACTTACAAATTATGGAATGCTATTTGTAGCCTTGGAATAAAATATATTCAAAAGTGCAAGTACTTTCATACATTTTACACACAAACAAATTAAATCACGCTGATAATAGAAAATATCAATGATTTGAATCAACATTTTATCCCTTTATAAATACATTTTACAAAATTGTTGCAAAGAAACTAATGGCTTTCCATGGTTTCTAAGTTCAACTTAGGATCTTTGTGGAACACCCCCTGGTAATATATAGTAACCTCTGGGGATTGGGTGAGAGTAAGAAGGGGGTAAGTCAGTTTGGGCTATATTGAGTAATGCATGCCATCTTGTAGGTCAGAGGCGCCGCTATGTGATGCGATGTTCTCAGATAATAGTTTGTGTTTATTATTGTTGAACAAATGTATCCAATATAAAAGAGAGCTACATGATGGTTTATATAAAGCTTTCAAATTGTAAAACTTTCATCCCCGCAGTACAAGAAGTGACTTAATTAGCGCCATTTTCTTTTCATTACCAGCGTAATCTGGTATCTAAGTAATCTGCCCAACTGCAAACCGGTTCATCTGCAGCAGAACATTACCAGCGTAATCTGGTAATGTTCTGCTGCAGATGAACCGGTTTGCAGTTGGGCAGATTACTTAGATAGTAATTCATTTGCTGGATGCTAGCACCAAATTTGACCCAAACTCTTTTTTAAATGAATGACTTTATTGTCAAATATTGATTAAGGAATAATGTTTTCAATTCGAAACATGAAACATTCATATATCTGATAAGGTTGCCATCATATTTTCGTTCAAATAATATTTGACAAAAAAATAAATGAAAAGAATGTTAAAAAAACATAATAACAAAGACATTCCTATGGTCATTTATATGCGAAATATCCAGAAGCGAAATCACATCAGGTCTACGCCGATGATGTTTTTAACTAAACAGTTACAATATAATAAATCACAACCGAAAAAGACAACAACACCTAATGAGACTAAACGACAAGAAAGAAAGTAACACAATACATGCATAATTCACGACCCTGCCCTTGTTGAGTATAATTGTGACGTCGCGATATGAATATTCATTATTGACCTGGAGCTGAGGTAGACGTAGACCTGGGGGTGTTTCACAGAGATCCTAAGTTGATCTTAGCACTAATATGGTCTTAAATATTATGGAAAGCCATTAGTGTCTTAAAATAGTTTTGTTAAAGTTGTGTTGAAATGCATAAAATGTTGCTTCAAATTATATATATTTTCTAATTATCAAAGAAATTTCATGAATTTTATGTGAAGATCATGAATCTCTTTGATATATGATTTGAATCTACATTTTATGCATTTCAACATAACTTTTACAAAAACTGTTTCAATAAAGACACTAGTGCCTTTCCATGGTATTTAAGACAATCTTAGTGCTAAGATCAACTTAGGATCTTTGTGAAAGACCCCTTGGAGGTGTGCTCCAAAGAATGCACCCCTAAAGTGGCCACCAAAAGGGATCCCCTAAAGAGAAAATCAATGGCATGGAACCTTACTTCTTGTTTCCAGTACATGGTCACCATACACAGGTTTGACTGTAGTTGCATGATGCATGAACAACTCTGATCCTCTATATCCCATCAGAGATCATACTTTATCACCTGCTTAGTAAATACAGTATATGAGCTGCCATGTCATATTTGTGGATATTACACGGCACTGTTACATGGCAATTCAGATGACAAAACAGTTGTTAACTTTGCTGTCGGGAAAATCATGGAATGTTCCCCTCGGGATTTGAAATGCTATTTCGTGAAGAAAATAAGTCCCTCGACTACGTCTCGGGACTTATTTACTCTTCCCTCAATAGCATTTCAAATCCCTTGGGAGTGGAACATTCCGTGCTTTTCCCTCCACCACCAGTTAACAACTGTATAATAGCAATGCACATTTTTGACCCGCTATAGCAAAACCTGGAACTTGTCGGTAATTCATTTTTTGAAGAAATGGGCATTTTCAGTTCACACAATGTGTTTAAAGGGAGAGATCCACTTTTGCAAGCCAAAATTCAAAAGTTGCGAGGTTATTGTCGTATATGAAAGGAAATGTCATTTAATAGCATGCCTGAAAAAATTAGGGCTTGAAATCTCTTTTTCGTGGAGTTATAGACCTAAAACTGAATAAACTGAGGGACGTCGGTTAATTAGGTACATACGTATTTTCGGCCGGTGAGTAAGTTCGTACATAGATTTCACGGAGTGCAAGATCGGTATACATGACCCCTACATGACCCGCGCTAGCTACGTGACTCGCGCATAAGTACTAATGTGTGAGCGTTTACCAAGCAAAATACCCAAACATCGCTTAAACTGACTACATGTAATTATATATTCTTTCTTTTTGAGATCTTTTTCCGTGACATACGTTAACAAATGTCGGCTTCACAATACCTTTACGAGAATTAGTACTATATTGTTGTAATATTATGCTAAATCAGTTGAACTCCTTTATTGACCGATATATAGTTTAAATGGAGGGACCCATTCGTTTTTCATTCGTAGAATCCAAATTAGAGGGCTGTTCGCTCTGATTTTTTTGTTCGTGTTACATTGATCCCCATCCGTCAACTGAAAGCTGTTCAGACGTTTTGTAAAAGTGGACCTGTCCCTTTAAGACCAATGATTGCAAAATTGAAACAATCATATCTTTGCCAATTATTGACGAATTAGTTAGAACGAACAATCAAATGAAAGCTTGTGATGAGGCCTTTGTAATTGTATGAACATCTACATTTTGATTTTTAACGAAAAGTGCCGGGTTTTGCTATAGCCTTTCACAATTATTGAGTAAGGTAGTTGATATTATAAACAAAGTTAAAGGGATAATTGTGTTTTGGTAGAGAGGGCGCTACACAAAAGTTTATTGCGGGATAATGAACAACTGAGTGTACTATTCAAAAGTTCATATAATTTTAATGAGAGAATAACTTTATTTGATCAAAATCGCTTCAGAAACGGCTGAAATATGCGTTATATAACCATTTGTAATCAATATGGGGCCTCACACCTATTCGATAATTTTGAACCAGCCGTTAAACACTTCAAAGAAAGCTTCCTCTTTTCCAAAATTTACAAAAGAGGTTTTGAAATAGTTGTTGATTATCTCTCTATCTAATCACTATTTCAACAAAACATCACATGAACAATATTTTTATTTAAAAGTGTTTAGAGAGCGCCCTCTTGAGTTTTAACGGCTCTTTTTGAATGATAACAGAATCTTTACTAAGTCGTGTGTAGTCTCGTATTCCTGTTGAGTTATAACTGTTAGTTTGTATTGTAATGGTGCAGGTTTTGGTTACTACAATTCAGTTTGACCAAAACTGTACTCTCTTTACCAAACTCAACCATCCCTTTAAAATCGTGCAAATTGTCAATGTGTCGTTTTTTTTTACCAGCACAAAAAAGTTATACATGAATGAACAGCAAACATAATACAGTAATAGGTTTTAATAACGATTCGTACCATTAGTATTAACCACGGGCGTCGATCTATCATTGATACCCATTCATCAGGGGAAGATGATCTATTCATTCATACCCTCTGATGAATAGGTATTACGTAAGTATCGACGCCCATGGTATTAACTTTGCTCACATGAATGTGCAAACGCTGGTAAATAGGTGTGAATGTGAAGTTCTGTAAATTGATTATGTCCATGGAGGAATGTAAAATGACAGAGCAATGAGCGAAAATGCAACGTGATATTCACCTACCGATTGCACCGACTTTGTAAACCGATATGGTTATCCAGTAGATAGCTAGAAATATTATATAGATAGAACTTATAATGGAATATAAATGTTGAAAGCCGAAAGAGCTGCTGCTCCATGCTTCTATTGGTAACACAAATACAATTATGTAAGTGAGAACCGCTAAAGTTTCAATTCAATTTTGAACATTTTGACAATGTAACAAAATTCCCTTAAAGGAAAATGAACATTATGCTTGAGTTAACTTGACTGGAATTTGTATACTACCACAAAAATGTGAATTGTTACGCATTCATACTTTTCGAATAAATACACAACAGCCCTTCAAATGAGTTAATGACGCCTTTGTTTGCTATACAAGCTAGTTCAGGGGTGTCGATCCGTTTTTGCGATTGGCGGGGCGAAATTTAAAAATAGTTCAAGAGTGACCACTGAGAGAGCTAAAAAGCCCACATTTGCCCGAAAATTGTATTATGCGCTCATAAAAAGTGTCTTGATGGCTCGAAGACCTGACTTTGGGGGCACCCATATTTGGGGACACTAATGGGGGTCCAGGGTTGCGGAGCCCACGAAAGCTTTTAGATTTCAAAATAGTGAACCTACTCGTAACGTATTCTTAAAGGGTATAGCGAAGAAGAGATTGAGCTTTGCATGAGATGGATCCACGTGGTCCAGTATACTATAGAGCCATCGATATACTCTAGGGCGTCAACAACTCCTCCAAAGTGGAGGGGAGACATTGCGAGGAAGCGAAGCTACCGAGTGAGGGAGAGTGTGGGAGAGGGTGTCCCCCTCCCACAGTAGAGAGCTTTTGTATTTTGGGGCGTAAAATTGTGCGATTTGTTGCACACCTGAGACATAAATATATAAAGTCTATAAGTATGGAACCAAACATACATAATGACAAAGAGAGGGGAACAATCTCCTCCAAATGTGGGGGACATGATATTCCGATTTGATTCATGTTCAGCGCATAAAGACCGAATTGACCGCATTGACTATTTCAGATTATTTTATTTTATGTGACGGCTTGGTATAGATGAGGGTTTAATAAACTTTGTTTAAGTGTGCGTTTGAGAAATTACACTGCCCAACACTTTTCGTAATGTGAGTTCCCGCAACCCAAATGAAACCTGCAATATGATAATCTGTCGCGCGCGGCAAAAAAAATGAGATTTATAGTCCTTTAAAAAAAAAGAAAAAAAAGAGCTATTATGAAGATTAATTATTGATAAATGTGTCTTTTCACTCTTTGGCATTATATCACTCAATTTTTTCTTCCTCATTTTCGGAATTATTGGGGGGGGGGGGCGAAATGATATTTTGGTCTGAAGTTATACAGTAATGAAGATGATCCAACATTTTGGCGCATAAGGTCACTTGCACTTGCACACACACGCAAGTGCAACACTCTTATCTCTGTTATGAACGTATAATTATTAGCCTTATAAAGATGAGATTCATATGCTAATTCTATAATTGTTTATATTGAATCCAACTGTCTATATTCATATTTAATTGAAATATATATCATTTGAGTATCATGGCCCCCTCTTTGTGTTACTTAGCCAATATTTCATAACTTATTGTATTTTAGTTTGGTTGACCGTCTGCTCAAGCTTTTGCTTATAACGGCGACCTTCTGCTCTCATTCTTTATACACGCAATGGCTCAACGTACAACTTACTCTTACTCATGGATAAGTAGTTTTGTTATATATTTTGTATATTGTTTGCATACCTTATGTTCTACATTATTATCCAATGTTGTTGTAACCGATTTGTTTGATTGCAGAAAATAAAGTCTTTGAAAAAAAATAAAAAATAACAAATATATATATATATGTTCGCCCAATATTTTCATTGGTGGGGCGACCGCCCCCTTGCCCCCCCCCCCCCCCCCCCCCCCCCGGATCGACACCCCTGAGCTAGTTAGTACGACACATCGCTAGTAAGTCCCCAGCAATGATGACTTTTCGTTTCATTTATGATAATGAACAAATAGTGTGAGTGAGAACGGATTAAACAGCAAGCCCGACACGTATATAATTCACAAATAGTGAAGATAACGCGTTCATATGAGACAAACAAGCGCGTTATATTAATGCAAGTTATTATTATTATTTTCATATTTTATCATATAAACAAATGTTAGTTTCTCGAGCTTGTGTGTTGAGTTTTAAAATGACATATATATACATATACATTAATGATGTGGCATCTATGTATTGCCTTAGCTTCTAAGCAATGCATGTTGTTCCAATGATTTGTGCGGTTGCTAAGGCGGCAATCGTCCATCTCCAACCCACTACCAGCATCCCGAACGAAAGGACACGTTACGTCAGTATATCCTACATAGACCTCTTAGAACACGCTCTTTAATATATTAGGTTTAAATTGTTTATTCCTTGTTCTGTTATGTATCACTTTTAAAATGTTTGATGTTTTGTTTCTGTAAATATGTGTCACGGCCTTGCTGAAGAGCAGCCTTTTAGCTGATAGCAGGCCTTTTACCGTGAGTAAGTAAATAAACTCAAACTCAAACTCAATAGAGATCATCAATATACATACTGGATATAGCCACCTATTACACAGAAGGCACACGGTAAAATACTGAAGGGATGACAAAAAAGTACACGGTAATATATTGTTTAGATGTTGTCACCTATCACCTGGGTGACGAGGTACTCAGTAAAGTACCGTCTGAGGGGTTAGGGTTAGGGTTAGGGTTAGGGTTAGGGATAGGATCACTGTACAGATTATCCCACCGTGTCCATCAGATTACAGAAGATGTCATCCCTTCAGTATTTTACCGTGTGCCTTTCTTTTTTTTACGGTGGCTTACTGTGTGCTTTTTGTGAATCGGGTGATATAGCACGCTGAACATCACAGACATCGCACGCGAATATCTAAAAGTCCACCCAAGTGACCTCAAAAGGTGCTTCTATTCATTTGCGTAAGAGGATTCACGCGAGCGTACATGGTTTTTGTATTAGGAGTACTTGTTCACACTGTCGCTGGCTGAATGATGAGGGCGCTGTTGCTATATCCAGTATAGAGTCCCTTGATAGAGAGAGTTGAGACATCTATTGTTCACAAAATTGGGATAAAAATGGCGGAAGGAATTTAAACCACTGAATGCTCAAAGAGGTTCAGTCATAGTTTAGCGCATTGTTGAACTCAGCATTCCTGCATGCAGTAACTTAAACCAGCTGTCGCCATTTTTATCCCATTTGTGCACACCAGTTGTCGCTACTCTCTTTATGCAGGTACTCTAATCCAGTATTTTTATATCGATGATAGAGATCGGCGCGGTTAACGGCAATACATCTGGTCGTAGACGGGGTAGTTGATCGTCGAGAAATAGTCTGGTGGCCAGCTCTGAACAAGTGGACTAGAAATCGATTTTATTGAGTTCTGAATTGTAGGGGTTGGAGACAAGTATTTTCTGAAAAAGTATACCCTAGAGCTCAGGAATGTGCTTGTCTCCAGAATTAACAATTGGTTTACTGGGAGATATATGGTTGCCATGGTAACCACTTCACCATTTTTTGTAAACAATTACAATATTTAGACAAATTATTTGTTTAAGGCCATGGCGAGTTAACTTTCTTGCAAAAAAGATGTTTTCAGATGTGGGAAATATGCCCTAAAATTATTAAAGACTTTCATCGGGCAAGGTGAACAGTTAAAGGGGCCCTGCAACCCAAATGCATGTTGACCTCTGTTCATCTGTATTAGTGTACACATTCAATATTTGTAAACGGTTTGACCCAAATATGTTTTGTATATTTTTAAACATTTTATCATTTATTTGTCTTCATGTTGCTAAGCCCCACCTCCTAAAAAACCCTCCAGAGCAAATTCTATTGTTGACCTGCAGTGACATCATTTGTCAATCACTGGTCAGCTACCATGCTATTGTGATTAGCCTAAACACAATAGCATCACACGGTTGAATAGAATACCAACTCACACAACTTCAATTACAATAGCTGTTGCTATGTCAGAAGAAAATCACTGTCTACGCTTTTGCATGGAGGTATGCAGGGCATGCTTTTGTGTGGATGTTCTTTTTGTACTTTCATCTTTTGTTAATCTCATGGTAGCTGACCAGTGATTGACAAATGATGTCACTGCAGGTCAACAATAGAATTTGCTCTGGAGGGTTTTTTAGGAGGTGGGGCTTAGCAACATGAAGACAAATAAATGATAAAATGTTTAAAAATATACAAAACATATTTGGGTCAAACCGTTTACAAATATTGAATGTGTACAATAATACAGATGAACAGAGGTCAACATGCATTTGGGTTGCAGGGCCCCTTTAAGGTTCACAGAGCTCACAGGTGAAAGTACGGTACACAAATAAATGGAAAATCATGTTTATGTACATCTTTCATCATCAAATTAATTTGCATTATTGAAACTGCTGAAAACATATAGTTCATTGAATTCGATTTCAAAGTTGTATCTTCTGTCATTTAAGACAATTTTACGAGGAATATATAAACTGGGTTCCAAAAGAAACTTATCACTTCTTCAGAGCGACACACATTAAAATCCAAAGCATAAAAATTAATCATAATTGGATATAGATTAGCTACAATACCCCTTAGCAAGCTCATCTAAACAAATTATGTTTGCTTTAGTCAACAAATAATAAAATAAGGTGAAATCGCAAGAGGTCATTTTTCAAAAATCACAGAAAACTGC
Organism: Echinarachnius parma; assembly: GCA_037951105.1. Lineage (NCBI taxonomy): Eukaryota > Metazoa > Echinodermata > Echinoidea > Clypeasteroida > Echinarachniidae > Echinarachnius > Echinarachnius parma. The sequence goes on along the minus strand of JBAMJV010002274.1, from coordinate 9,874 downwards.
TCGCCTTCCGGGCACAGAGCTCGGTACGGACAATAGCCAGTCTAGTGGTTACATAACCCGCTTTGAAGTTAAATGAATAGCTATTGAAAGTTCTGAAAAGACCGCATTTCGTGGAGGTTCGCAGCGAGCAGTTTCTGTGATTTTTTAAAAGTGACCTGTAGTGATTCCATCGCATTTTTCTCTTTTTTGGCAAAAGCAAACTTTTAATTTTTAAGATATGCTTCATAAGGGGAATGATAGCTTGTCTGTGTCTAAATATGATTCAATTTTAAGCTATGGATTTTAGTGAGCGTCGCTCTGAAAAAGTGATAAATTTCTTTTGGAGCCCAGTTTACTACATTTTTATGGTAAAAATGTAAATGCCGCGATATAGTGCAATGTTCATATTACATGGGTTATCCTATTCAGAATGTATACTGTGCTACAAACATTTGCTAGTCTAGTGGGATGTCTGGAAAAGTTGAACACAACGGTTATTTAGCAATATAAACCGGGAAATGACTCGTTGTTAGCATAACTTAGGTATGCTGAATACGATAAGCCTTGTTTCCAAGTGAAAACAAAAGTTCAAAAAGGTTTGAAAAGGTCATCATATTATAGACATGATACCTTGCAATGTAGTTATTTGGTTTAAGGAGTGGTCACATTGAACACAACTCCCCACGACTAGACCCACGAATGCAGTACGCATTGGTACACATCTATGGCAAGCCGTTTTTAACATGTATTCCTATTTCTTGATATCAAGAATTCAATTCTTGATACCAAGAAATCGAATTCTTGATCTCAAGAAATGCATTCTTGATATCAAGAAATGCATTCTTGATATCAAGAAATATTTTTCTGTATTGGTAGTACTTGATATCAAGAAATAAACTGATATCAATAATACAATTATTGATATCAAGAAATAGGAATAAAGGTTAAAACGTCTTGCCATAGATTTGTACCGATGCGTACTGCATTCGTGGGTCTAGTCGTGGGGAGTCGTGTCCAATGTGACCATTCCTTTAATGGCGTTAGCACCCACTAGTAATACTATAAAATTCTCTCCCATTGTAAGGGATAGAATAAAAGATTCAAATAAAAAAACACGTTTTGTCCCCGAACTATAAGAATTCCTGATTAAGTTCCCGCGCATTGTGTGAGAGGGATGAATGGATGATCTAGCTTTGTGTCTCCTTTGAAAAGATAAGATCCATCAGTGCATATCTGGCAACTTAATAGTTGTTTATGAAACAAACAAAATTCGCAGTTCTGTTGATTCGAAATTTGGATAAACATTTCTAAGAAAATATGTTTTGTCCCCCGAACTATGAGCAATCTACATGAAGGCCCCTTGCATTGTGTGTATATCTCCTTTGAAAAGATTAGGTCATCAGACCATATCTTGCAACTTTTTATGGGCTTGATATAAATCGCGCAATGGCGGAGACATCATTTTCGACTGAGCGCAGTCAAAGATCAATCTAGTTTATTTTAAATGTGATCTACTGATACACAGGACCGCAGGCCCACTGCGCTTGTCCTTCATTTAGACAACTAATCCACAATTGCTGCTCTGTGTATAAATTGGTACCATGGTCGGGTGTGAATTAGCATTGCGCCATCATCAGTGGCAGCTCAGCTAATATGCTGCCCGGGGAGTTGAGAAAGTACGCAATATCATTGTGTGGGTTTGCAATGTACCTGATGACCATGGGTAATACTAATTAAATAATTATTTAAGCGCAATAGAGTATATATTTATATATAGTAGCTGCGCTATAAAACATGTGCATATTCTTATTATAATTAAAGATATGTATGATTAAAGTGTTAAGATTCATAACTATGTACTGGATATTTAAAACTGTGTACAACGTCAGTGCAATGCTATAATAATAATATATAGCATTTATAGAGCGCCATGTATCTAGGTGCCCTATTCAGAGGCGCATTATTACCCTTGGTCATCAGGTACATTTCAAACCCGCACAATTATCTTGTGCACCATCTCAACTCCCAGGGCAGCATATCAAATATCACTTTGCCTTTTCGCTCACTACTCGACAGTATAACATCAATTAAACATACCATTGTCACATATTACTAAGTGTACATAACAAATGACAAAAATATACCTTTGATCAACCAGTTGCCAGTTTGTGTACATTTCAATACTAAGAGGTATACTAGTTCCCTTTAAAACATTAGTTTTTGTTTTCATGTTACTCGAGCGCACACTGAAGTGTCTTTACTCCGAGTATGAGGGTTTGGTAAATGAATAAGAACATTTCTAAAACAATCAGAAGTATGGAATACTCAAAATAAATTGAAATCCCTCCATTTGCATAAACAAAATGGCCGCTAGATATCATGACAGTCATTATCCAAAGAAAATATACAATACATCCATATGACTAGGCTATGTATCTAAAATACATTATACCCGCTAGCACTAGAGGCATTTCTATTTCGTACTCTGATTGTCAAAATGATGTCAAGAACATTTTAGATGATAAGTAGCACAGACATGAACAAAATAATGCTTACAATTTTCAAAACATCCATTGTAGTCTATAATTCACAATATTGTTCGTGCATCAAGACAATGATAGCATTTTCCCATTCTGAATCCGATCATGAAATCTGGAAGGTTTTCATTCCTAACACTACAGTATCATACACTTTATCTCGACTATTATGATCGACGTTCTATGCGTAATAAGGCAGGCTTCCTTCGACGCTTCAATCTGAGGAAAGCTAACTGTGAAAAGTTTGCTGAGGACCTTGACTTCTCCGTCCTGGACATACCATAATATACTGTATATCCATCAAAACTACGACCTTTTGCCGAGCTTTACAAGAAATCCTCAATGTGTAACGTCCCCAAGGGTACCACTGCAGCCACACCATGCAGCTACATTCCAGGTTTGATGGGCCACCCAAAAGTGGTGTACGAAGGCTACAATCAGACAATTCCATATGGACCCCTTTAGCAATTGGACACAAACGAATCTGGGGAATACCTGTCCGAAGAAATAATGTTGAATCTAAAAGGACAAAGTGACATGAATTAATCAAATACACTGACATAAAACATAGCAATATAAAAGCATTGGAAACGATCTGGATACTGCATGGGCAATGACTGTACACAAGTGCAACCATGCGCCTCGGAATAGGCTACCTAGATGGCGCTTCATAAATGCTTGATATTATTATTCTTATTATAACACCGATTAAGCCGCCCATCAACTCCTTAACCGGGAATACCGGACGATCATCCCGGGAAGGACAAATTCCTTACAGCCACAGACTCACAAGACTCACTAAACCACTCACCATGAGCGACCTGCTTGCTGCCATTAAGCAATTAACATGTAAGAGCTGCTGGACTTGATTACATCCTACGTGAGCAAATGGAACACCTACATGTCCAGGCGACCCCAACCGGCTCCTGAACATGCCCAATGCATGCATGAGCACCAAAAACATCTCGAAGCTCTGGAGAAAACCCAATGTTATCTATTTGTTGAAGCCTGGTAAAGACACAGTCAGTCCAAATACTGTGACATACGAGCGGTTTATCCTCAACCATGTCAACCGCAACGCCCCATTCGGGGATGAACATCTTATCCTGGAACTATCAGAGTTAGGTCAGGAAAAGGCAATTGGGGAATTCCTAAACTCATTGATGGCTATAGATCTTCATGAGGATAAGCTATTCACTGGAGTTGCTTTTGTTTACCCTTGTTTTGCTGCCTACGACACCTTGAACCACATGATCCCCACCAGGACAGCCGTGTTTGCTGTCCAATCAGATATTGTGGGTGGTCCTCAACGATAACCGCAGCAGCTAGATGACACATACATAAACATGGTAGATCTGAGGCAGCCTCATTTGATATAATATGCCTGTCTCATGTGTTTATGTTTGCTGGTAATGTATTCTTAGAATGGCTGATGTGGGTCAACTTCAATAGTGTTCTACAGCACCTTATCCATATTATGTTGGTTATCATCTTTGTTCTTTGAGTGAGGAACACACTCATTGCTCGTCAATACCTGCTCTACGATGAATGCTTTGTTCAGCAAATGAACATGGTTTTCCGAAGCATTATACTTCCACCTCAAAGACTCCACCTGAGAGGCCGGTGACAACTAAAGTGTAAACGGCATAATTATGGCAACAGTGTTTTGAGATTGTATAAGGTGGCCATCGGTCGCATGATGCAAGTTTAAAGGGCATCAAGCGTGGGGATGCTACATAGCGGGTCGCCATTTTGAACTGGGCTAGTTTGCGCGCACCGCATGACACTGAGCTAACGTGCATTACGCCCCGTGCGCAACGCGTATGCAAGATGGCGCCGCGCATCTCATTTGACGAATCTGAACTACCTTTAAGTGAAATGATTCCTTTAGTCATTATAATGAAAATGAGCAAAGATAAATATGCCTCGCCAAGTTGTAAACGAATAATATTCATAACTAAATACACTTTAACAGTGTTATACTGGATGCGATCACCACTCATGTGCATATTCATGAGCATTAAGTACTTTTTTACCTCGATAATTTGTAGAATTAGTACTTTTAAATTTATTTTCATTGTACATGTATTACAAAGCTTTGAAATGCTTAAAGGGGCCCTGCAACCCAAATGCATGTTGACCTCTGTTTATCTGTATTAGTGTACACATTCAATATTTGTAAACGGTTTGACCCAAATATGTTTTGTACATTTGTAAACATTTTATCATTTATTTGTCTTCATGTTGCTAAGCCCCACCTCCTAAAAAACCCTCCAGAGTAAATTATATTGTTGACCTGCAGTGACATCATTTGTCAATCACTGGTCAGCTACCATGAGATTAACAAAAGATGAAAATACAAAAAGAACATCCACACAAAAGCATGCCCTGCATACCTCCATGCAATAGCTTAGACAGTGCTTTTCTTCTGACATAGCAACAGCTATTGCAATTGAAATTGTGTGAGTTGGTATTCTATTCAACCGTGTGATGCTATTGTGATTAGGCTAATCCAATAGCATGGTAGCTGACCAGTGATCCCCCAGAGGTCAACATGCATTTGGGTTGCAGGGCCCCTTGAAGTTTCACTACCGTAAAGGTCTCATATTTATATATTGCGGCCATTTGTAGAATGTTAATGAAGGGATTAACGTTAGTGTTGATTTATTCATAACTCTGATTGGTTTAGAAATATCCTTATCCATTTGCCAAAGCCTTACTTGAAGAATAAAGACTACTTACTACATTATTAAACTTACCGAATACAAATAATACATATTGATGTAATTATATGATTTGTATAATGCTAGTCACTTAATTGCATAATTATTCATAAAAGTGAATATTAATACTCCGTTCGTTTTACTGTATGTCTGACTTTCATAATACGGCATAGGTAGAGATATTCAATTTGTTATCTATATCTTAGAAAATAGTATACGATACAAGAACGATTGGAAATTTCAATGTTGGTGGCCATTTTGTTTTTGCAGATTCGGTGGTCAACAACTGGAAAATCATCTTGGAAAAAAGGGCTTATCGTATTCACCGTATACCTGAATTATGCTGAAAATAAGTCCTTTTCCCAGTTTATATTCCCTTAATTCCCTTAGCGTTCCACTTTTCCAGATATTCCACTCAACTAGTACATGTATTATCCGTGTTTGTAGCGCTGTATACATTCTGCATAGGATAACGCAATGTCATGTAATGTGTGTATTACTGTATTGCACTTCATTAGGGAATTTAAATGGTTACCGTAAAAATGTCATACCTCCCTTGTAAATTGGTCCTAGATGACAGAGATACAGCTTTGGAATTGTAAAAATGCCTTCTATCTAGAATGATTTGTTCCCAGCAGTTTCAATAATGCAAATTCATTTGAAGATGAATTATATCAGCACAATGTACAAAAACAAGATGTTTCCATTAATTGTTGTACTTTGACCTGTAAACTTTAACCTTTACTGTTGACCTTGCATGATTAAAGTATCTAATAATCTTTAGGCATCTTTCCCACATCTGAAAACATTTTTTTTGCAAGGAAATATACTCGTCATGGCCTTAAAAAAATCGAAATATTGTAATTTTCTACAAAAATTATGAAGTGATTACCATGGCAACCATATATCTCCCAGGAAACCAATTTTCTGGAAACAAGCAAATTCCTGAGCTCTACAGTGTATTCTTTCAGAAATTACTTGTCTCCAACCCCTACAATTCAGAACTCTTTAAAGGGATAGTTGAGTTCTGGTAAGGAGAGTACAGTTTTAGTGAAACTGAATTTTAGTAACCAAAACCTGCATCATTACATTACAAACTAATAGTTATAACTAGAAAGGAACACAACATTACAAATGACGTAGTAAAGATCATGTTATCATTCAAAAAGAGCCGTTAAAACGTAAGAGGGCGCTCTCTAAACACTCATCGGTTTCAACCATTTTGAATAAAATATTGTGCATGTGATGCTTTGTTGAAATAGTGATTAGATAGAGAAATAACCAACAACTATTTAAATACCTATTTTGTAACTTTTTTGAAAAGAGGAAGCATTTTTTTTGAATTTTTAACGGCTGGTTCAAAATTCTCTAATAAACCCGGGGCCCCGGGTTTATTACAAATTGTTATATTTATGGATATTTCAGCCGTTTCTGAACCGATTTTGATCAAACAAAGATGATTTTATTGTTTAAATAGTATGGTCTTTCAAATTTTACACTCAGTTTTTCATTACCTCACAAACCAATTAAGTAGTCTAGCGCCCTCTCTACCAAAACTCAACTTTCCCTTTAAGCCATTTTTCTTTAATCTGGCCACCAGACTAAAAGTACCTATATTGATTTTAAAGTCGTTTAACTCTTTTGGGAACATTTTGTAAACACGTTTCGGGTATAATGATAATAATGGTATTTATCCAACAAAAAATGTCACATTCGCAGCTAAAAGCTGAATTGCAGCGTCATTTACAACACTATTTACAAACATGGAAATAACATTAATGAACTCACAATATAGAGAAACGTTGATATATTCATACAGTAATTAATACTTCATAAAATACCTGAATATTACTACGAATAAGGCATGCATACTAACGAAAGAAGTAAATTATATTGTTGTTTTACATATCAATTAATAAATTAAGTGATTACAAAAGTCAATAGGAATCATGTATAAATCTATATTTCCTAATGCAAATTTTATATTTTAAGATCATCATGATCTACATGCATATACACATATCTCCAATGTCTGTGGCGTTGCGCTCTAAATCCCGATCACGGGAAAACTGTTCGATGAGTCAATCACGCAAATCGTAAATACTCAGAGCGCAAGCTATTACTTTATACAGGATCGTATGAGCGCACGCACGGCGTTGCGCTTGGCCACTAGTAGGTAGATATCAAAGTCCGACGAAAGATTCTCGTAGGCACCCTTGAGAAGGAAACAATAATTAATTCAAATTGAGACACGTTTGCGGGCGCTGTGATGGAATTCATTATAATGTACAAATCATTGCTAATAATTGCACTTTCACATTGAATCAAAACCAACCAAATACACATATTTTCAGAAAGAACTAAAATAATGTATACATTAAGCACGTTGAACGCTACACTTTCCTCATTGCAAAATGTAAATGGATAAGTCAAATGTGTTCGTGCTCCCTTTATTTTAAGAGCTATAAAATGAAGTCTCAGTTCGGGATCCAAATACTTTCTTCAGAGCCAACTTGAACTTTTTGTACTGGAAGGTGTAAATCACTGGGTTGATGATTAAGTTACAGTAGGCTAGGCATGTGGCTGAAAGGTAAGGAAAGCCGCTGAAGTCAATCTTTCCACCAAGAGCGTAGTAGATGAAAATTGATTTGTTCGGTAGCCAGCAGATAGCGTAGACGATGCAAACGAGGACAAACGTTTTGAGGATATTCCGGCTCGCCGCAACGCGGTAGTTCTGGCGTCCTGTAGCATTGCGCGTCCTAAGCCTATTCCGTCGTTTGGAGACCCCGACGTGATCACCGCGTCGTGTGGTGACCCCAGCGTAATCACTGCGTTGTTCTACCGTTGCAGACTCTCTGTTGTCGTCTTTCCGCGAGTGTGACATCATCTCGACTTGGTCTGGGGACACCATGTCACGGTTTAAAGGTAGACTTCCTCGGGATTTCTGGACGTGGGAGGGTTGCGGCCACGGAACGATCCTGGCATGAACTAAATCCGGCTCGTCCTTATACAGGTTAGATGTGATGCTTGCTTGCGGGTGCAAAGCGACATTAATACCATTTGTATGCGACTGTGATCCAACTAGATTACGTGATGGGAGTGATTCGTTTTTAAAACTGTCGCTAGGTTCGGGTTGAACACGAACCTTGAGGGCAAGGTGGACAGACGTGTATACGAAGATCATGAGCGGGATGGGAATAACGATCTGTATGATGAACATACCGAGGCCAAAGACTGGAAGCATAGCGGGATGAGCCCAAACAATGTTGCAGACTCCATCCACGACGCGTTGCGAGAGGACCCATATGAGCTCGTAGCCATACCCCAACATCCATACCAACAGACAAGCTGCAACAACCACCTTCCGCTTGCGGATAGTCCTTTGGTAACGAATCGGATGCATGACGGCGAAATAACGCTCCAGAGTGATGGCTATCAGGTTGATGGACGACGCAAGTGCAGCACCCCAGAACAGGTACTTGGAGTCCCAGAGGGCGCAGATGATAACCACCAGATGTGCGTTTTTGATAGAGGGCAGGTGGATCACGGGGGGCACGAAACAGGCGAGGAGAAACACAGACGCGACGAAATCAAGTAACGACTGATTCAAGATTAACAAGTTGGTGGCATCTCTCATGTGAGGAACCCGATAAATGATGTAGAGAACGAATCCGTTCCCGAGGACCCCGGCAACTCCGACCATGGAGTAGAATATTTGGAGAACAAGTCCCAAACTACGTCCGGAGTAGGAGATCCCTTCATTGCTGTCCAGGTTTGGGAAGCCTATGGACACTTCCGCCTCCAGGGTAACGTTTTCCATTACTGATCACGGTAATAGGAACGTATTTATATTGAAAGACAGACGCTATCACACATCTTTAATCCGTTGAGATACTACAGGTATATGTTATCGAGTAATACAAAGTAATGTCAAACGTTTCTCGATACATTCAGTATTAAAACAACACATTGCATTCATGTTCCAACTTTGAACTCGCACGATGTACAACCCAAAACATAAGTTGATTTCGCTGATTGCGAAATGACAGGAATTATTTTTCGACGGTTATGTTCTCAATAGTAATAATGAAGATTTCACATTGTATCAACGTCAGAGAATGTTCCGTGCCTTGGTTATACACCCCGATGGTACGTCAAACATGAACAAAAACTTTCCACTAAAAATGTTTCGTTAGAATGTTTTCGGCAGAATCGTATTCATGGTAGAAAAATTTGTGAAGAAATGTAACATGCCCGCATACAATCTGGATGACCAGCATACAAACGTACGTTGCTTATACTGAACCGATGAGATAGAGGTATACGCATTTGAAGGAAACAATTTAATATATCTCAAATCTCAGTGTGCTCAGGGCTGGCCTTCAAAACGTTAAGTAATAAACGTTTGGAGAAAAGCGCAAGTCAGTGTAGATAATATACCTCAAAGTTGCGTTTGGATTTTCGATGACGTGAACTCATACGATGCCAGAGACACACATTTGTACACGATAACTTCAGAGCTGACATGCGTAATGAATTATCAGAGTTAACCCATTACCTTCGCGATTCTAGACTTCACATTAACTTTGTACAGGGGACATCGGGTTCCAGGAAACAGGGGGGTTGTTCCATTGC
>JBAMJV010002273.1:15000-228255 GCA_037951105.1 Echinarachnius parma | reverse complement strand
GTTTTTTGATTTTGTTTAAAATACATTTTTCTCCTACTTTAATTCATGTTGTTTGTATTGTCAATATTCTACAGTATATACTTTAAAAATGCAATCAAGATATCATTTTTAAAAGCCTATATGTGCTATTTTATGATTCCCCCAACTTTTGTTTTGTTTCATTCATTAATTGTAACCAATCATGCATTTGATGTTCATGCATATTTTATTGTATATTTGTCATTTTTACAAGTGGAAATAAATTGAAATTGAAATTGAAATTGAAATTGGAATTGGAATGGGATAGTTGAGTTTGGTATACAGAGTACAGTTTTGAACAAATTGAATTCTAGTAATCAAAACCTGGCACCATTACATTACAAACTAATAGTTTTAATTCCACCATGCTCAAAAGGTATAAAAGATTACATACGACTAAGTAAAAAGCCTGTCACATTAAAAAAGAACCCTTAAAACTCAAAATGGCGCTTTATAAAAACGCATGGTTTTAACCCTTTTTTTATCAACAAAATTGTGCATGTGATATTTTGTTAAAAATTATATCAACAACTATTCAAAAATATATTTTGTAAGTTTTTGAAAAGTGTAATCGGTTTTGTTTTTGTTTATTGTAAGACACCAACATAATTACAAATGGTTATATTTATGGATAATTCAGCCGTCTATGAACCGATTTTGATGAAATAAAGTTTATTCTGTCATTAGAATTGTATTTAATTCATATTTGATACTCAGTTTTTAATTGCCTCACAGAAAAATTGTTTATTGTAGTGCCCTCTATTCCAAACTCAACTATCCCTTCAAGTATCAAATAAAGTATAAATAAAGTATCAAATGAACCCCCAAAAACATATCGTGAAGTTAAAGGATTACATTAAATACTTTTAGTATATGATTTCCTATCCATTTTCAAAAAATGGTTATTCAATTCAACATATTGTTAATTTCAATTTCGTCTCAAATCTCCTCCCTTATCCCAATGTACGAACAGTGTCCAAAGTGATCATGGTGATTGGGAAGAAACGAGATGAATGACCAATGACAAAAATGAATAGAAAATAATTATTAAATTAAACATGGCAAAGTGACTAGGTGACTAGGTTTGGAGACGAAACGGTATGACCAACGTTTCAAAATGGATAGGAATATCCTATATTACTCAACTAAAAAAAAAAAAATGATAAATGAAATCAAGAAACACGGATACAAAATATGGAATTAAGTGGAAACCATGCCATGATATTTTTGATTATTCACATTCAAAAGTTCCAAGAGTTTTATTCAACACCCGATATAAAGCTAAACGTACCCGACTCAACCCCATCCGACAAATATTTGGTCGGACTGTGTCAGTTTGCGTTGGCTTACGACTCCAATTTTGGCAGTCGGGAGCCAGTCGGAAGCCAGTCGGGGCCGATTCAACATGTTCAATGTGACGAATAGGCTGCGACTGATCGGGCCCGACTTTATAAAGCCTGACGGAGAAGCAGTAGGATCGGGTCGAGTCGGCTTTGCGTGCGTTTGTCATAAGGACGTTTTAGAGTAAGTTCCTTTTAATTGTTGTTTATGATTTACTTACTTATTGTTTTACTTTATCATCGTAATCTAGTCATTGGGGCTTGGAGTTCTGACATCCCAACCTCAACCAGCCTGCTTGCTGGTAACTCCTACAATGCATCGTGCACCGTCAATGGGAGCAGGCCAATGGTCGACCTCGAATGGTACCTCAACGACGTGATGCAAGGAGGCGAAGTCAACACCACGATGATGAACGTAGCGAACTCCAACCTGAGCGACACGTCGATATCCGCCACGTTCATGGCGCCCAGAACCCCTTTCCTCGAGCTCAAGTGCCGCGCCGTGGGCTATCGGGCCGCCAGCATTCCGACTCAGGAAAAAGAAATAGTTATGAACTACACCGTGGAGTGTAAGTCTTCTTTTGCTTAATTACTGGATGATGATGTATGAAAGCCCTTTGTCACTCCTCGATATCCATGAGATTAATATAGGTTTTCCCGCTCAATTTTAAACTTCAATCGAATTCATTAAGGGTCATTCAAATTCACGCGTTACCGCGTAATCTTTGGTATCGGTCTTCCAAATTCCGAATAAGTTCAAGCGAATCCATGCCTACGCATCAGCTTTCGTGAATAGACACAGAAGTTCATTTATGGGCATTCGAATTCGCAAATGTGCAGCCAACTGTCAACTGCCCTTTCGCGAATTCGAATGACCATTGATGAAAAGATATGCTCTTTGTGCAAATTCACTTGCTTCTACGTGATTTTGAACGACTATTTAAGATTTCGAATGCTGCTTTGACACGGCGATCGCAAATCGCGCGAATTCGTTTGCTCCTATTATCAATTTGATTGACACAATCGCAAAATTGAGCGGGAAAACCTATACTTCAATTTTATCTGCAATACAGAACCATTTTCCACTTTTCATTGCGATTTTACAGTATTGCTCTCCACAGACCTTGGGGAGTTGTTGTATTTATCAATATCGGTATCTCCTCCTGATTTTGTTCACAGACAGGCGTAATTACAGAACATATTCATTACATTGATAAATGTACAATGTATCACCAGATGCTATTCTCCTTATTCGTCTGACAAGTATTGTTAAAGAGGTCCAATTCATTTTACACAATTTATATTTAAGGTATCATGACATGAAACTTATCAGTTCCCTTCTATTTGGTGTCGCTATCCCTTGAGATGTTTATGATTAACAATACAGGACCCGCCAGGTTCCCGCAGGCAAAGTGCTAATACGACATTCAGTTCAGTAACGTCTACCTAAAGCCACACTTTTCCATGATATTTTGATATACAGATCCACCTAATAGTGTGGCGGTGTCCTTCAACGAACTTGGTAATGAAGTGTCCTGCATTATTCCGGCCGCAGACGAGGGCTCTCCGGCTGCAACCAACTTTTATATCAGATACTCCAACGGCACACTCATCCACGAGTCCGATTCCGGCGTGAACTTTCTGAACATTACGACGCCCCTTGATAATACCACAACGTTCACATGCGTAGCTGGCAATGACCACGGCAATGTCACCGCCATGGGCTCGTACACACCACCTCGTAAGTGAATTATTTTTGTCACATTATGTTATAATTAATTAGTATCTATTAATTTATGGCACTGTTTTATCATTTATATAATAATTTTGATTATAATTTTGATTACTATCACTATTTTTTAAACTAGTATAAGTAGCATTATTACTGTTCTAATAAGTATTATTAATATTATCAGGCAAAGCGACATTAAAAGCGACAGTAAAATACACAACCGTGTTTAATTACGATAGGTTCGGATTATAATCATAGCATAATTATTCAGTCGACCCAATAAAGGCCAGGGGGTGGTTCACAAAGATCCATGTTGGACTTAACTCTAAGTTGGACTTAAAAATTATGGAAAGCCCTTTGTAGCCTTGACATGAAATATATTCCAAAGCAAAAATGTAAATATTTTAGACTTTTCATAAATTTTGCATCAAGAACATGTAATCTCCTTGATAATAGAAAATATTAATGAATTGAATCAACATTTTATACATTTTTAAAATAACTTTTACAAAATGTGTCAACAAAACTAATGGCTTTCCATACTTTTTAAGTCCAACTTAGAGTTAAAGGGGTAGTACAGTTTTGGTAAGGCTGACCTTTAGTTACCAAACCTGGACAGTAACATTATAAACTAATAGTTATAACTCGAAAGGTATACAAAATTACAAACCACTAAGTAAAAAGCCTGTTATCTTTCAAAAAGAGCCATTAAAACACAAGAGGGCGCTTTCCAGAAAGGTATTGGTTTCAACCATTTTTCATACAAAATTATGCATGTGATGTTTTATTGAAATAATGATTAAATAGAGAGATCATCAACAACTATTTTAAAAACGCTTTTGAAAATTTTTGAAAAAGTGCAAGCATTTTTTAAATATTTTGAAAAAATCCTCTAATTATTCGGGGCTCAAAAAATTATAAGATCAGATATATTTATTGATATTTCAGCCGTTTCTGGGTCGATTTTGACCAAATAAAGTTTATTCTGCCATTAAAATTGCATGTTCTCTCAAATTCGACACTCAGTTTTTCATTACCTCACCAAAAAATTGTGATGTGCAGCGCCCTCTATACCAAAACTAAACTACCCCTTTAAGTTCAACTTAGGATCTTTGTGAAACACCCCTCCCCCCCCCCCCCCGCCCCGCCCCCCCCCCCCCCCCCCAATAGACTTGTCAGCAAGTCAGACAACATAAAGTATGTGTATCACGAATATTGAATACGTATTTCATCTCAAGTAAATACTTCATTCAAAATCACCAAAATTATCAAATCCTATGCTTGATTCCTTTGCGGAAAAGACACGTGATTTACTTCAATTAAAAACCGGGATTTACATGAAAGCATGGTATTGGTATATATGGTATTTATGGTGAGCACAGTGATCAAGCGTTTACATGTATACTCCATTGATTAAGGTGATTGATGTTAAATCAGAAATAAGAAGTTTTTATTTAACAATCGCTTTACTCGAATTATCAATTTTGACTGTTGTATTTTGTCATTACAAAAAAAAGAAATGACCGCACTCTGCCCTTCAAATGGGCAACTATAGTTCACCTCAAAACAAGACAAAAAACACGCGTATTTGCCAACCGCACCTAGACGATTCGTTTCATTCAAAACAATTAGTCGTGCGAGACAAACGACCTTATATACCTTTGATATGTGACTTACGTCGTTTCAGTTTCATATTTTGGCTTGGAGTATCGTCATAAAAACAAAGTGTATATTACTGTGTGTTCTCTTCCAAAACGGAGAGCTTAATTCTAAAATGCGCTAAATACATCTTTTCATATTCGGGAAAAAAATACAGTTTTCTTTGTCCAATTTTTTACACATGCCTATTGGAATATGAAAAAGGAACGTTCCATAATTATTTCGTTTTTGAGTGTGTATTTTGTCCTAAATATATATTTGTTTAGATAGCTACGAAGCTTATTAATGTGTTGATATCGTTAACTAAATTTTGTGAAAAGGGGATTAACCCCTTTATGGAACTAAGCGTCATCGTTACATGTAATTCACGAAAAGGTGATGTTCTGCTTTTGTATGAGAAGGTGCAAACTCCCCCTTCCCCCCCCCCAACCCCCCCCCCCCCCACCCCCGCCCCAAAAGTGCGAGTTGCAGGAGGAAATACTGTGATAGTATTTTGGCATTGATGATTCACTGAAAATGTCGTAAGTACGTTTTGATGATTATGATAATGTTACTCGGTCCATGTATTATCACGTCATCATTTTTACTAGTGCCGGAGACCCCCGCCTGTCCCGATGACATCGTGGCAAGGAGCGACTCCCCTGCCGGCCCCAATGGCACAGTGACCTGGACATACCCCGATACAAACAACAACACGGTCATCTACCCACTGAGTTCGAGCCCCATGAACGGCTCTACCTTTACTCCCGGTGATACGACCGTCACTGTGTCCCTGACGCCACTACCTGCGTACAACTGCACCTTTAACGTTACCATTATCCGTAAGCCCAAGTTCATCTATATGATTGTGTCCTTCTTTAATCGTATTGTGAATAGCTAAGTACATAATTTTAATACATTACATTGCATCCATTAATACAGTTTATTAAATTCTATAAGGCTTAATTTCACAATAGGGTCCGATTCTCCACTGTAAAGGGTGTACATTGCAGACTTGTACCTTATATGGGTAGCAGACATGCACCATTATGGTGCGAATTTAAACCTGCATTTGTAGTATGTATAATTTTGTTGTAATAATAACTTGCACTGAATGATTTGTGAATGTTGCATGAATAATCTCATGAAAATGTTGTTACATGTATATTGAAGTGTCATCAATTGTATTAATATAATTATAATTGTTAAATAATGTATGTACACTGATCCTTTCAGCCTTGCTCCTGATCAGTTTGTGATGTATACCATAACATAAGTAACATAACACAGTAAATACATCTAACACCCGGCCGCCCACCCCCTACCGATCGGGCGCACCCCTACCTCTACCCTTCCATTCCATTCAAGATATGCTAACACACTTACATGATATGTACATTAGTTAATATTCCGAATTTTCATTACGTAGCACCTACCGACCCGGTATGCCCGGATGATATCACGGCTGGGATCGACATCGGTGGAGCGGATCCAAATATCACCTGGACCGATCCAACAAACAACGACACTGGCCTCTACCCGCTAGTACCGGACGTTCCCAGCGGGTCCGCGTTCAGCTCAGGGGTCAACACTGTCAACGTGTCCAGACAGGATTTCCCGAGCTTTAACTGCATGTTCACCGTTACTGTCATCCGTGAGTTACTATATGTTTACCTGTAAATAGTAAAAGGGAACCAACGCCCCACAGAAATGTTATTCTTAAAGATGGAACGTAGTAGTTTTAGGAGTCCATCCCACCAACCGGTTCAGAAAAATAGGTTTTCAAATAAATGATATAATTGAAAGACTCATTACCACATGTGTGTAGTGGTCTGCAGATCGAAGAAGAATAATTGTGTGTATAGCACCTTCCCTTTTTATAACCCTTATGGGATTTTGTCAGGTTAAATATCATTTGCCAGCGCGAGTGGTGGAAAGGTTTATTGTAAGCCCCGCCATGTTAAGGGTATCCTTGGCTCAGTGATTACGTTATCTGTGAAGCAATTCTGGGTTCTCGTACTTCATACCCGGCAGAAACGATTTCGTTGTTAACGTTCATTAAGAACAAGCTAATTGGTATGGTTGTAATAGAATATGACCTAATATACGTCACAGTATATTGCCTAGAGATTAAAAAAAAAACTCACATATTGTTTTGTTGTTGGTTTGTATTATATCTATCGGAAATACATCAGGCTAGCCGCTATATCCGCGAGAACGCAAGAACACACTATGTTTGTTTTTGTTCGTTATTAGCTCTGACGTCTCCGGTAAGCCAGTGTGACACAATGACCGGTTTCTTTTATTAGATCATGTTATAAGTAATATTTAACATCGGCTACACACCAGGCTATATCCACGAGAAAAACGCTCACGCATTATTTGTTTTGTCTTCATTAGCTCCTACGAATCCGATCTGCCCGAGTGACATCACGACTGGAATTGAAATCGGCGATACGGATGCAATGGTCACCTGGGCGTACCCATCCAACAACGACACTGACCTCTATCCACTACAATCGGACATGGTCAATGGCTCCGCGTTCAACCCAGGTGTCAACACCGTCAACGTGTCCAGAGAGAACTTTACAGACTACAACTGCACCTTCACTATCACCGTCATCGGTAAGGCTAAAGTGATCCATCAACTTCGTAAAATTCTACCCACATCAATTGGAGCTTAAAAATAACATCTCTTGTATTACGATCCTTGGCCTATTGTTGTTCGCCCCTTCTGTCTCGAGAGATAAAGAGTGTGCGCAAAGTCAAGCTCACGAGGCCAGATTACAGCGTAAAGTGTGGCCTAAAAGGCTACACATTTTAGAGAGGCACTGACTGTTCCCTATATCATGTATATGTTGGGCTAGTGGAGACCGCGGAAGGCTCCGATGCCCAGCTAGCCACCTGACGTTGGGCCGATGTCGGAATTTGGTTGCCGGATGTCGGCATATCGCCGTTGGCTCGAGGTTAAAATGTCCGCCAGCCCAACATCGTCACGACGTCATTTTTGTGATATATTGGCATAACGTCATTTTCCGAAAATGGCCCAACATCATCTCATGACATGATGTTGGGCCATTGTCGGAAAATGACCTTATGCCAATATATCACAAAAATGACGTCGTGACGATGTTGGGCTGGCGGACATTTTAACCTCGAGCCAACGGCGATATGCCGACATCCGGCAACCAAATTCCGACATCGGCCCAACGTCAGGTGGCTAGCTGGGTGGTTGTTTCTCCTTTATTGCACTCTCCCCTCTTCGGCCAGTTTCATCCACCTATATTGTCTTTGGTTGATAGATGATTCGAAAATAACTTCCTCTGTCTACTTCGGTCTACCGCTAGTTCCTCCCAGGATGAGAGTTTGATGGATTACGCGAACCAGTGGCGTAGCTACGGGGGGGGGGGGGGTGCACGGGGGAGGGGGCACGTGCCCCCCCCCCCCCCCCCCAATCGTTTGGCAAAAAAAAAAATTTGATGACCCGACATTAAGCCAAATGTGTCTATATCATTCATTATTATCATGTTTTATTACAAGTGTGATGATAATGATGTTATCAATGATAATAAAGAAGAACATAACAGTCGTTCCCTAGTACTAGCAATAGCGCACCTATATCAGTTTGAAGAATCCTTCGAATATAGCGCCGTATGCGAATTATCAGTCCCAGGCGCGAGTATCGACGCTCACCGCATTTTAGAAGTATAGAGTGCGTATAATAGGCCTAACAAACTGCCTAGCGCATGGTAAATCGTCCATCATACAGGGGCCTCTGTAGGATCCTGCATCTGCCTCCCGCTTTTATAGATAATTTTGACCGTTTGACGACCTCATGCATGCTATAAAGGCGCATAGCTGCACTACGTAGTCCAAAATGTCTAGGCAAATACAAACTTCCTTGACTAATTTCTTCAAGCCAAATGTACCCGTTCCATTAATTCATGATGCATATCTAGGCCTACATGATTGTAAGAGCACCAGTCATCTTCTCCAGAGTCGACATCTGCATCAGTTGAGCATAGGCCTACTGAACCTAACTCAAGGGACCCGTGTCATGGGTCTAGTCACGCGGTACTTGAAAAATGGGGGACAACAGGCAGGGGACGGGGAGGGCGGACATGCCCCATCCCCAAACATTTGAAAGTGGAGGTTTTTGTCCCACTTTTTAATAGGCATACATTATGTATGTTTGATTCTAAAGCTTGAACTACGAATCATATATTTCTGTCTCGGGTATGCACCAAATCGCACAATTTAAAGCCCAAAATTTGCAAAAGCTCCCTACAGTGGGAGGGGGACACCCCCTCCCATACCCTCACCCGCTTGGTCGCTTCGCTCCCTCGCAATGCCCCCACTCTAGAGAACCTTTTGCCCACCTTCTTGAAAATAAACCTTCCACATTAAGCGCATCATTTACAGATCCACCTAACCAGACAATGTACGTCATAAACAATAGTTCCGCCAGCAGGCCAGGAGATACACATGGGATCAACAGCGTGTGTGTTAGTGTGTCAAACAATCCCTACTTTTTTTGAAGTTCAATCTTTTATAAATCTTACAAAATGCATAATAACAATTATAACGATTAGGACAATAATCACCATACTTCTACAGTGATATTTTAAACACCAATTTAAAAAATTTCTCCACGTGGGAGCGGGTTAACCCCCTCCCACACACTCCCCCCAAAAAAGTGTAGACAAGCACGGATATATACGATGTGAGCGTATTCGAGTCTGGTGTGCATGTAAACGTAGGTTCGAATGTTTTTGTATACTTAAACATGAGGGAGATGATTTAAGTCATGATTTCTTTAATTCAGTATTATCAAATTTCCTTCCAAGGTATGCACCAGATTGCATTATTTCACGTGAACATTCGCAAAAGCTCCCGACCGTGGGAGGGAGGGAGGGGGGATTCCCCCCTCCCACACCCTCCCCCCTCGGGCGCTACGCTCCCTCGCAGTTGTGCCCCCCCCCCCCCCCCAATCCGTTGACCCTCGCTACGCCACTGACGCGAACTTTAATGAAATAAACCCAACGATTTGACGTTTACGTTATTTTCAACAGACAGTTTATGATTTATCCATTTCTACTTTGTTGAAGCGTCCACGGCGCTGATCGTTGGACATTCAGTGATTGTATTGAACATTAACCAAAAATATTATGCCTTCAGTTTCTACCATACAATTTAATTATAATTTATGTTACTCTCATTGTGTTTGAGCATTCACTTTTCCTGAGGAGTGCCCGTTGGAGATTTAGTTATAACATTTCTTATGACAGACAGAATAATATAATCTACATATATTACTCCATTCTTATTGTAGCGCCCACGGTTCCAAATTAGACGCGTCTGGTATTCAGTGATTTCAATGAATGTCAGCCCCATAGTGCGTTACTTCAGGACTCATTTATTTTGCCATCAGATTGTATTATCAAGAGACCCTATCCAAGATATCCCGAGTATTCTTGGGACCAGTCCTGAATGTGTTAGGTTTCTTTCGACAGAGAGGGTACTTTAAATGTGTCTAACTCCCAATCTTGTCATACTTGGTTTAGCGCCCACCGACCCCGAGTGTCCGGCTGACATCTCGGTCCTGAGTGAGGACCGCGTCTTGGACGCGGCGGTGACTTGGATCTACCCAGAAAACAACACCATGGACCGTTACCCGCTGGCGTCCGACATGGTCAACGGGTCTACCTTCGGCCTAGGACCAACAATGGTCACCGTCTTCAGGATGAACTTCACGACCTACAGCTGCACGTTCACCATCACTGTCAATCGTAAGTTAAGTCGATGCCTAAAGGAAGCTGGTTGGCCCTGTGTTTACTCCATGGGGGAATGCAAAATAAAGAAGGGAATAGGTTAAATAAACCATTGCATACGCGAACCTGGTGGGCAAAATGCCCTGTGTTTGGGGTATGTAGTAGGGAACAGGTTAAACCACTGCCTACGCGAACCTGGTGGCGAAAGGCCTTGTGTTTGGGGAATGTAGTATGGAACAGATTAACCCATTGCATACGTGATCCTGGTGGGCCCTGTGTAAACTCCATGGGGAATGCAGCGTCTAGAAAGGAACACGTCGTACTATATAGCTAGGTTATGCAGTCCTCATAAAGTTAATAAAGACTAACCAGTTTCTTGTTAAATGGTATGTTACATATTTAAATTATTAAAGTGACACCTGTCGTATACAAATCGATGTATGGTATAACACCCATCTAAAGGAGACACAAACGTTGGTCTCTCTACTGCTTTCTTTATTGGTAGGTGGCCGATAGATCAGTTTATGATTACATAAACAATATGTTATCTTTATTAACCACTTGCTTATGGGAACCTGGTGGGTAATCTGAAACTTCCATGGCGATTTCAAAATATTGAGGGGAACGGTAAAATTAACGAGTATTACTTGACTTATCTAATTTCTAGCGCCAGACGTCCCTGTCTGCCCGAGTGACATGGAGGTCTTAGGGGATAACCGTATCTTGGATGCCACGGTCACCTGGGCCTATCCTACGAACAACCACAACGACACCCACCCGCTGGGGTCTGACATCGCAAACGGGTCCGTGTTCAATCTTGGCCCAACCACCGTGACTGTCTTCCGGATGAATAATCTAACGGATTACAACTGCACGTTTGTCATCACCGTTATCCGTAAGTTTAATCCATGATTACGTAATACTCGAGCTGCTATTGGTATTATTTGGGACTATCCTGGTGTTTTTAGAACTTAAAGCAAAATAAAGTTTGTGCATTTACCTGAAGATTTGATGTTTGACATATACGATGAATAGATAACAAGTTATTGCTAAGTTGACATCGAAAACGCTTTCTACATCGCACATGCCAACCATCACAAGATATCTCATGAATGTTTAGAGAACGAAGTATGGAATTGTAAAGTGTGTTACTAGTATTCGATATTTTCCAGAACTATATCACAAATACGCCGATGTACGAGAACATGTCATTACTCCGTATAGCAATTCGAAAACCCTTTCCATAATTCAAACGCCAACCGTCTCAATCATAATATACAAACGAGAGAACAATTACATGTACAAATGTTGTAATTGTATTTAATATGCCAACCGACTCAGGAATCGCGCGAATGTTTATATAGCAAACATAATTTGCATTTGTATATATATATATATATATATATAATCATTCCTTTGTGATCCAGCTGAAGTACAGGCGGCTTGCATTGTTCGTAACTCCTTCCCCATGAATTAATTGAGTACAAAGGGCCGAGAGATTGGCTTGCCAATGACCTGAATTTGGATCTGTCTTCAATCACACGGTCCCCGTGGCCTAGTGGTTAAGGCGTCAGCGTTCCAAGCTGAAGACCCGGGTTCGAGTCCTGGCGGAGACCAATTTTTCGACCAGTGCCTTTTTTCATTTGGAGGATTAAAGGGAGGAACAATGCTTATTAAGCTACGCCTATTATTCTTCCTTCTCAATCATTTATGATTATTTCTTGCATTATATATGTATATATATATATATATATAACCCTGACAAATAACGTCTCAAAGACAACATGGTCTGACTGATAACAATATTTAAAGGTACTTCAGATTCGTCAAATCAGATGCGCGGCGCCATCTTAAGTGCGCACGGTGCGTGATGCACGTTAGCTCAGTGTCATGCGGTGCGCGCAAACTAGCCCAGTTCAAAATGGTGACCTGCTGTGTAGCATTCCCACGCTTGATGCCCTTTAATTCTTCTTTTTGTAGCGCCCGATGTACCTGTATGTCCAATCGACATCATGGTCGGAAGCGATCCTGGGGGTTTGGTCGCAGCAGTCACCTGGATGTACCCACCGAACAACCAGATGGTCACACACCCTCTAGATTCGGACATCGCTAACGGGTTCATGTTTGATCCTGGCGTGACTACTGTTACCGTGTTCAGGATGAACAATCTAACGGACTACAATTGCACGTTTACGGTCACTGTCACTCGTAAGTTCGAGATACTCTTAATATATTTTGATTGTTTTCCTGTATGTAAAACAGTGTGTAGGTCTGCTGATAATGAAAGTGAAATGGTATTCACCATCGTTGTTTTTTTGTGTGTCTGTTTGTGATCCAACATAAGCATTAAAGGCAAGCAACTAAGTACACGTGATGACATGAGTAACATAACTAATATTCATTTGCATTTGACCCAATTCTTTTGGGTCCGGTTGTTCCAATATCCCATGCCAAACGAGAAGATTAAATTGACTCCGACGTTAGATGTTCAGTATGTTCAGTATTTCCTTCATTCCGTCGACTGATATACGTATCCCAATTGTGTATTATTCTTAATACTTTGACCCTTTTTCTAGCGCGGACTGTTCCGGTTACCCTTGCTAGTATCAAAAAGTTAAACGACTTTGGCGTACACATGTTAAACTTTATATCCATATAGATCATTTATTTTGAATCACACATGTCATAAAAGTGTCCGAATTGTGTATTATTCGTCTTGCTACGATCTTCTTTTCCATCACCGACCGTTCCAATAATCCCTGTCAACATCAAAGAATATACAAGGATCACGGTTAACATGGCTAACGAATATTCATATTCATAGTTTCTTTAGATAAATACGTACCCCAGTCGTGGATTTTTTTTTCTGCCACGATCCTATTATTCATATTCACGATACGTTTTTGTTATCAGCGCCGACGGCCGTTCTAACATGATGAATTAATATCCAGATATGCATCGTTTCTTTCGCTTGAAATGTATCCTAAATTGTGTTTCCACTTCAGCGCCGACCGTTCCAATATGCCCCGAAGACATCGAAGATTCAAACGACGCTGGAGCCGCGACTGCAGTGGTCAACTGGACCATACCGGCGTCGAACAATATGACAGTCCTCTATCCGCTCGTCTCGGACGAGAGCAGTGGGACCATGTTTAGCCCTGGCAACACGACCGTCACAGTGTCGGTGGACAACTTCCCGGATTACAACTGCACATTTGTGGTCTCCATCATAGGTAACATTATGCCCCACAAACATTTTAAACACATTAGTGATTGCAAATAACGGGTCCTACTAATTAGCGCGAACAATTGCGAAGTACTGTGAACAAGCGCGAAGAAGTGCGAAGCAATTTACTGCGAACTAATTTCCCATTCGCAGAGCATGCACTTGTTCGCAGTAATTAGTAATTGCTGCGCTGAATAACTAATTAATGCGAACAAGCGCGAACGGGATTACTGCGAACACATTTGCTCGCATATGAAATCCCATTAGCACTTGTTAAATCCCGTTCGTACATGTTCGCATCACATTTGTTTCCTAACCATAAGCCTAACCCTAAATATCGATGGCTTATTCGTGCTATCGGCTTGTTCGCAGTACTTCGCACCTGTTCGCGCTTATTAGTAGGACCGCAACATTAATAACAAGTACTGTTATTCCCTTATTCCCTGATTATGAACTTACCGAGTAAGCACTCTGTAACCATGTCAACCGTGGCAATACGATCTGTTTCCAGGTTAAACTTCCCGGACTATAAGTGCACAGTGTTGGTGTCCATCATCGGTAACATTATGTACAAAATGATTAGTGTTATTTCTTAATCATAATGATATGTTCAAACCTTGGTTATCAAGTATGACATTCTTATAGACTGATAAATAAAGTAAAAAGGATACCACGAGGCGGGCAAGTGTTCTTTCATGCCATGTTTTCCCCATTCACATGCAATGAATATAGATGAGCTTTCATAAATTGGGAAAGTAAAACCATTGCACTAATAATAGTGAATGAATGCACGCGAAAGTGGTGTACCCGATTATTGTAAATTAAGCCTCCATTAATAGGATGTATTGTATGTGCCTCAGGTCCAACATGGCCAGTCAGTCCAAACAACACGGTGGTTGCGAACGATCCTGGTCTTCCTATGTACTGCCGCGGTGGGCTAGACTTGCTCACCAAGCATGTTCACCGTGGAATATGAAAAGGTCAAAATCTATGCTATCATATAACTACCAATTTTTTTTACGAAGTGGTATTCCCGAATACTTTAAATTAAAGTCCTCCATTGATATTTTGTTTCTGCTTCAGGTCCAACATGGCCGGTTTGTCCGAACAACACGGTTGTTGGGAACGACTTCCGTCTTCCTACTGCCGTCGTTGGCTGGGACTACCCGCCGGAGAATGATAAGCTAGCTCTGTTCCCGATCACGGCCGACCCGGCCAATGGGACAACGTTCGACCACGGTTTGACGTCCGTCCTCGTTTCCGTGGTCGATTTCCCCTTCTTGAACTGCACGTTTACCGTAACTGTTGAAGGTAAATGCATATAAAGATTCAACAAACATTTTACTATTTTCCAAGAACATGTCTCGGGCTAAATGGAAAACAGCTAAATTGTGGTAGGGCTCTGCAAATGAGAAGTGATACGCATGCACGAACATTGACGATCGCCATATGGTTCCTCTGAATTGTTCTCAGTAAAATTGCAATTTGTCATTAAAAAAAACCGTTTTATATTTATTAATTTGTAGATGGACACATTAATACGATTTGGAATTATACATATTAATGGAGCTTTAGCCCATTGCCTACGGGATACTTTGTGGGTCGTTTGATAAAAACCGAACACAAAAAGTAACTACCCCCTAAAGAATTGCCCATAATTTCATAACCAAGAATCGTTTCAAGATTTCGTCTTGCCAAGATATCCCTACGGTAGTTAGGAAAACAATGCGTAAAAATAAGAGGTAACCATTAATCAATGGTTGAGTGAGCACACATTACAGAGAAAACATTTCTCTATTTAATAGTCATATTTCAAAATTCGCAAAAGTATTATCATCATTACAAATTATTGAGAATTGGAAAATTTAAAAATGCACTGTTTTACAATTTCAATTAATGCATTTTACCACATGTGCCATACAAAAATCAAAATGAATGGAATATCAAACAGCATTGTTTCATAAACAATAATCAATGCATTCAGCCACATGTGCTGTTTCACCCCAATGTACAGGCACGCGCAATGCCTTGTGACTTTTGAATTGGGACATTTTGTTTTTAATCTGTGCTCATTCAGCCATAAAGAGATGAATATCTCTGATTTACACATATATCCAACATAACAACTGTGTCAATATTGTAGTAAGATGACATCTTGAAACAATTATCGGTAATGTAATTATGAGCAGTTGTTTAGGGGGGTAGTTACTTTTTGTGTTCGGTATATGGGAATGTCATTCTCTAGTATGGCTCATTTTTGCATACAAACTTGTCATGTTTCCTTTCTCTGCGACTCATAGATAGAGAGCCACCTGAGTTCAATGGAACCGTACTTCCTAACTCCACCATCACCGTCGGCAGTGGGCAGCCAGTTACCTGGTCTATATTCGCGACGGACAACCGGGGCGCTGTGGTCATCTCTTCGACCCATGCACCGGGTTCCTACTTTCCACTGGGCATCACGCCGGTGACATACACGGCGCGGGATACGAGTAATCTTGTGCAGACCTTATCATTTTTCGTCAACGTTATTGGTAATATTTGTTTTCCTTTTTGTTCTTATCGTTTCTACTTACGGTTGTTTGATGTGCAGCTATACTTGCTAATTTAAATGTAAAGCAGTACGGGGGCATGGGGCAGTTGTCCTCTCTCCTATTAGAACAAACACACCATACAGAACAATAAGTAAAATATCCGTGGTTGAAATATTAACAGATATGCTTACAATGTCCCACAAACATGTTGACTGCCCACCCCCACCCAGCCCCACCCTCCCAAATCAACTACGCCATTACTATAATCACGGACATCTTGCGTCACAAGTATTCAACATTTCGAAACGATGGAATATAAAATGGTATAATCATAGCGATTCAATTGTCCTGTGATTAAACTTGAATTGTGCTACAGTGGAGGACATGCCCTTTGCATTATAGCGTTCTTTTTAGATTTCAAGCAACATCTTATATCGTGAGTTGACCATGTAAATAAAATGTGATTGCTCTCTCCACTAAGCGAATGTTAGTCTATCAAGTTAAGCCCACCGGCATCGTTTATATGAAATCACATTTGTTCTGTGTCGCACACTGCTGTCTGCAGAAAAAATGTAAACAATATCCAGTATAGCCGTCTGATTAACCTAACTCTAGGGAAATGGCATTATCTGAGGTGGAAACGCAATACAGTTAACGTGGTGACGTTTGAATGCTTGAAACCAAACAGACGATGGGTCACCTTTGGTCTCCAATTGCCCGGTGGACATCTCTATGGAAGCCGGACCCGGTCAGCAAACAGCTGCAGTGACCTGGACACCGCCCACTGCGACCACTGCGACAGGGTCCGGTGCCATCACGACGACCAACGACATCAGTCCTGGAGACTCGTTCATCATCGGCACCACCAGGGTCACCTATACCTTCACCGATGAGCAGGGCAACTCTTCTGACTGCTTCTTTAGAGTCACCGTCACAGGTTAGATGGGTTCATATTGTATAATATATTATTAATTTGATTTTAACTACTAGTAACTAAACCGAACACAAAAAGTAACTTCACCCCTAAGCAATTGCCCATAATTTCCTAACCGATTATTGTTTCAAGATGACATCTTACCACAATATTGGCACAGTTGTTATGTTCGATATGTGTGAAAATCAGACATATACATTACTTTATGGCTGAATGAGCACAGATTAAATACAAAATGGCTCAATTCAAAAGTCACAAGGTATTGCGCGTGCCTGTACATTGTTGTGAAACAGCACATGTGGCGGAATGCATTGATCATGGTTTATGAAACAATGCTGTTTGATATTCCATTCATTTTGATTTTTTGATGGCACATGTGGTAAAATGCATTAATTGCAATTGTTAAACAGTGCATGTTTTAATTTTCCAACTCTCAATAATTTGTAATGATGATAATACTTTTGCGAATTTTGAAATATGACTATTTTTTCTGTAATGTGTGCTCACTCAACCATGGATTAATGGTTACCTCTTGTTTTTACACATTGTTTTCCTAACTACCATATGGATATATTGGCAAGACGAAATCTTGAAACGATTCTTGGTTATGAAATTATGGGCAATTGCTTAGGGGTGAAGTTACTTTTTGTGTTCGGTTTATTAGTGACGCAAAGTGAGCTTTGTGACATAAACTCCTTACTATCGTTTCCGATCGCCCCATCAGGGTCACCTATTATATTTCACCGATGACCGATGATCAGGGCAACTCGTCAGACTGCTTCTTCAGAGTCACGGTCACATGTTATATTTCATCTTGGTTCATGTTCTGTATTGATTTTATGAATATAAATCGGAGATAACCAGGAAGCTTTGAGACATACAATTATGTTACATTCTTGTTTTGTGATCGGCACCACCAAGCTCAGCCAAACGAATTTTTGTTTAACACATTGTCTTACATAAGCAATTATGTTCAATGAGTTAATATTAATGGTAATGTATCGATTAATTACGCCACATACACAAACAAAGGAGATAGATAAATTAGTCTTAATGTGTGATTTTAACATAATATTTCTTCTCTCCGTGGTATTTTTTGTGACAAATCTACAGCGCCAGTGGACACCACGCCACCAACGACATCCAGCTGTCCACCTAACGTCGTCAAAGATGTACCCCCAGGAACGGCGTCCACCAACGTAACCTGGGCAGAGCCGAACTTCAACGATGCAGCAAGCGTACAGCGATCCCACGTACCGGGGTCCTCCTTCAATTCGGGCATGACGCAGGTCCTCTACATCATTATGGACCAGTCCTACAACCCCCTACAGTGCATGTTCAGCGTGACCGTCAACGGTAATCTATTGAATCCATAGCCTACCTACTGAATTATGCACAATGATTTCATAATAATAAGATCAAGCAAATGACACAGATCGTCTAGTTCATCATGTACCAGTCCTACAACCACCTACAATGCATGTTCAGCGTGACCGTCAACGCTAAGCTATTAAATCCATAGCCTACCCCCTGGGGCACTCGTGTAAAGAGTGGTGAAGTGTGATGTCATAAATGATGTCATAAATATTCTTTTAATAATTTTCAAATTTGGACTTCATTTTCAGAACAAATACTGTCCAAATACCAAAAATCAAAGAAATAGATTACATATTGGCTGAGATATGCCCATTCGAATGTTGTTTTTTTTTCTTTAATGGGCAATCAGTGTTATAGTGCACTGGTTCCTAAATTTACGTGCACGTTGGTGTGGTTCGAACTGCTTCCTCTTTGGGGCCCTTCATCAGGCACGCTTACAACTAAATCAGGCGCGGATCTACGGGGGGGGGGGGGGGGGGGGTTTAGGGGGTTTAACCCCCCCCCCCCCCCCTGGGCTGCCAAGTGAAAATGTGATGTGGAAAGCATCACTTACGGGGGTTCAAAATAGCAACAACAACAAAATCGCGATTTTCGTCATTGGGTCAAACCCCCCTTAGCAAAAAGCTAGATCCGCCCCTGTAAATTATATTTAACTCCCTACCCTTTCTGAGGACTGTGAACAAATGTAAATAGCGATAAACTACATTATATCGTTACCAGTGCAGTATAAAAATAAATACATACTTGATACAATATGCTTGATATATAAAAACCTTATTATAAACATGAATAATTCTTAAATGCTTCAGTATACAAGTTGGCGATAGAAAATATGCACAATTATGTAATTCTAGGGTAGAAATTACAATGTTCGTAACAATTCATGACATTTTTAATGTTTTCATTATTGTTTGTACAATGTTCTCTATGATGATGATTTCACGTGCAGTTGTGCCGGACACGGAACCACCGGTCTTCGACACCTGCCCTAGCAACCTCACCAAGTGGGTCGCATTGGGCGTCACGTCCACACCGGTCACCTGGGCCGTCCCCAACGCCACCGACAACTACCCCGACTTCACGCTGACGGAGACCCGCAGTCCTGGCATGCCTGGGGACACGTTTATCTCTAACACCAATACGTCAGTCACGTACACGGCGACTGACGTAGGAATGAACACGGTCATCTGTAGCTTCGTGGTATCTGTCAAAAGTAAGGAGTTTGATTATTGGTTGCAGACACGTGCCCCCCCCCCACCCCCCCCCCCCCCCACCACCCTCCATCCTGAACATTATGCCGCCGGAAAAGGGAATAATTATAACTATCCCAAATTATGTCATTGCAACGATGATAATAACCATGTTTATACGAATGTGTAACATTTTAAATGCAATACGCAAACAAGTCGACCAAAATCAGTGTATTTTTCTGCAAATAATATTATGAGCAATTTAGGTCGCCATAAAGGGTAAGGAGCTCTGCGTGTCTACTGAAAACTCGTGCCACTTCGAAAAATGCCACCCGATGGGAAAAAAATACTAGCTACGCCACTAAATCATTTGATCCTTATAGAACTTGTTATAAGCCTGAAGTGCCCATAAAATACACCTACAGTGCCAAGGTCTTAAGCTTAAAGTGCCATCTTAACCCGTTATTTGGATATTGAAAACAAATTACCCCACACTTGAAGAAAATTTTTTACTGATTTGGTCGATTGTTGATTTTGATCAATACAAATTGAAAGGCTAACGAAACAGTTGCATGTTATATCAGGGTCGCCAATTGAATTACCATTTTATAGTATAACAGATGTTTGTTATCATGGGGTTTATAATATTAGAGCTCTTTATAAGTAGCTTTGACATTTGGCTCATACAACCAGTATAAAAGTATGTAATGTGGAGTGCATCAACATTTTTCGTTACAAAAACACAAATGTTATAAATTCATCTCCAGATGTAGCCTTTAGTCAAGGCTCTATATGGCTTGGAGATTCTTTATGCGAGCTAGCCTAGCTGTGACAGAGCTTTACGACACGGGGTCAGCGAGCCGGACTCGCGCTCGATCGGGATGTTCGCTTCGCTAGCGACGCTCGCTCCGCTCACTGAATAATTCATAAAGCGTGAGATTCTTTACGAAAGACTATTCCAGATTCCACCCAGGTGGCGTAAATATTCAAAATGAATGGAGAACGCCAATAAACACAAAATGACAACAACAATACATCACATGCCCTCGTTTGATCACAGAGTTTGTCGAGTTGAAGAGCGTGATATACTTTCTAAAGTGTACTGGTAAAATAAAGGTCCTTATTTTGTGTTTTGCATCCAACATCTTTGTAACATACCCTTCATGTTGAATAATCATTTCTTAGTCTACACGAGTTTGTCAAGTTGTTGCATCGAAAGTCTTAGTAAAAAAGACCCTTTATGTTGTTTTTCCTTTCTCAGTTGATATGTTGCAACCCATTATCATTTGCCCCGATCCGATCACGGAGTTCGTCGAGGCGAGCGTGACTTCGAAGTCCGTTACGTGGCCGCCACCAATCGTGACGGACAACTCGGGGTCGACGACGGTGACGGTAGACCCTGCGTCGGGAACTGTCTTCTTGGCGAGTCAGTCCCGGCAGGTTCGCGTCACGGCGATCGACGGGCAAGGACTTTCTTCAACCTGCACTTTCACCGTCAACGTACTGAGTAAGGCTATATAGTTTATTGTTTTAGTATGTTGTTGTTGATGGTGTCGTTGTTGCTGGTGTTCCTGTAGCTTTGGTGCTGTTGATATTGTTGGTGGTGATGGAAGTGCTGGTTGTGGTAATGTGTTTTTGTGTCGTTGTTGTTACTGTTGTTGCTGTGGATGGTGGTGTGGGAGGTGACGATCAATGGCGTAGCGACGGGGTGGGGGGCATGTGGCACGTGCCCCCCCTCCAAAACAAAAATAAATAGAAATAAACAATATGAAACATAAAGGGACATTCTTTGAAAAAACCGTAAATAACCCTAGCCCCCCCCCCCCCCCCCCAAAAAAAAAAAAAATAATAAATAAATAAATAAATTATAACATTGTGCATGCTTCCCAGTCCGACCACGCTACGCCACTGGTGACGATGTAAATGTTGCGGTGATGTTGTTATTGTTATTATTAGTTATGTTGGTGATGATGTTTTTGTTGTTGATAGTAATGTTGTGTTGTTCTTATCCTTCTCATTCGTACTGGTCTTTGTAACGTAATTGTTGCATTCATATAAGCTTTATGAATACTGTTGAAATATCGCATGATTCGACCTATCTGTCATTTGTAACTGTTATGTACTTTTATTAAATTGATCTCGAGGGTATCAACTAGAACCAAAGACACGATTTTACAAGTAGCAAACTTTTTGAAGGAAACACATCCTCATGTGTAAGTTCTTAAACATATGTTATTAACAAACTTAACTCCCCCCCCCCAAAAAAAAAAAAAAATGGACGATCAAGTACAACGTCTTACATTAAAAACATTTCTTAAGCAAATATTTCCTTTAAATAGATATGGGTCTCGACTATTTGTATAATTATTTAGTACTCTATACAGAGCGTGTCAAAAAAAGGTAATCGAAGTTCAAAGGTCAATTATTTCAAAACTGTTCACACCCTAAATGAGATATGGATGTAAAGAGCAACTCCTTAGCTTTAATTTGATACCTTTCCCGAATCAACAATGTCACGCATCGCTGAGTTCTTTGCCGTTGAATATGACAGGTGCAAAACCCACTTTTTGCAAGTTTGGGCTTATGAATGGAATCTTGAAAAAATGAGTGGTGTCACATAACTCTTAGCGATTAGTTATCATTTTGGTGCTAAAACATCCACTTCGTGTCGATTGCGGCCCTGCAAATCATCCAGAACCTTGTTCTTTAAATATCAAAACATTAAGAGGTCAACAAAAATTAATTAGATGACATTGGTGGCCATTCCATCTCATTTGTTATCGCAATGACCCTTTCCCCACTGTCAGAGCTCCCCTAGTCCTTCTGTGACAGCGACACGGTGATGGGTTTGGGCACTGTCCTGAATCTGTCTAAATACTCCTCGCACCTGTTGCCTAATGTGTTCCTCCAACTGAGGTATCATCTAAATGTACATGTTACCAGTTAATGTTGATTTCTTTGAAGAAAAATGGCCCAATCCCTTGACCTTCCTCAAAGTTTCTAATCCAAGTTGTCCATTTTTAACGAATGATATCAACATAAGAATTTATTTCTGGTGGATGGCAGGCCAGCGCATATTCATGTTCAAGTAAAATGTACATAATCATGCATGATATCGGTGAACGTATTCAGCTAAACGATTCATTAACTCGCATACCAAACACAAATTGTTCAAATCGATGTTTTCATTAAAGTGTGGCACCATTATTGTACTTTCAAGCTTTCATTCATTAGCCCAAACTTGCAAAAAGTGTGTTTTCGACGTGTCACCTTCAACAACAGAGAACTCAGCGATGCGTGACATTACTGATTCCGGAAAGGTATCATATAAAAGCTGAATAACTACTTTTTACATCTTTGTCTAGTTGACATTATGAGAATGTATCATTTTGAAATGATTGACCTTTGAATTTCGATTACCTTTTTTTTTAAACACCCTGTATATCAAAAAATGCATTGCTCTTAGCAAAGAGATTACGCATTATACTGTATTCGACAGGCGGTATATGGTGAAACGCCAATCTATTAGCGATGTGTTTCTTCTCATTGTGAAGTTATTAGGGATACAAAAGGGGACGGAGCAAATTAGACTGACCTGGCCCCATATAAATGAAACCCCGCTAGCTTAGTTTTTGCTAAGTGTATCTTGAATTTGCAGTTTATTGAGCAGCAAACAGTTTTCCTAATCCCCTACTAGGGTCAACTGGGTAAGCCTTAGGTACCGTCTAAGTTAACCTTAGTATGCAACTAAAAGATTTTGTAAATAATTCTTAGCCACGTCATCATAAACAGACTCAGCAAGGAACTAACCTACTGGGCTTTCACAGGCGCGCCGATTCCTTCCGAAAACACAATGCATTTTTTTTTTTTTTTTTTTGGGGGGGGGGGGGGGGGGCTAGCATTGTTTGTGAACAATGCTCTGCCCTCCTAATGCATTGTGTTTTCGGATGGAATTGGCACGCCGGTTCATGAATATGGGCCCAGACCATCGTTGCAGAAAGAGATGACATGTTTTGTAAAGTTGCAATTAATTGTAGTCAGATCATGTGACTAAAATGCGCAAATATGATTGGCTGAGATGTTCAAAATGTTAAGACTTGCAAATAATTGGATCTTATAATCGATTGTATCTATTTCTGCAACAGACCCCGTAACTACGGTTTTGTTCCGTAAAATATACACATAACGCACAAGTGCATGTGTAATATGTCTGACATTTTGAGAGTCAAAAGGAAAAGTTGCTCATGCTTATCTTGAACAGAAGCTTGGTTAGAGTTTAAGTACCTATAAAACAATCATGTAACACGTGTCTATTATGCTTTCAAAGAAACACATCAAGAGCCACTAGAACACTATATTAAAATAGAAATACAACTAAAAAATACGAACTGATACAGTTTAACGTTGTAATTATATATACGTATATTTCGTTCCCCAGTCGACAATGCCCCAGTCCTGACGTGCCCGGATGTTGTTGCGGATACACTTCCGGATCTGACGTACGCTGACGTCAGCTGGCCGGATGTCAACATCGTGGACGGCGTGACGCCCTTCGCTGATCTTGTGGTAAATTGTTGTTAATTTAGTTGCTGTATTCACTGTCGTTGCGAAGGGGGGCACGCCAAATATTGGGGGCACATCTTTTATATTTTTTTCACAGATTTCATCAGTTATACTTTATACATTATTTCAGTCAAGTTAGTGAGGGAGGGGGAGGGGCAGGTGCCCCCCCCCCCCCCCTGTGCTCATCCCTTCCGTAGCTACGTCACAATATATATACATACCGTATATATAATATATTTATGTCGAAATGGGGCTGACTCAAAGTAAAGCATAGCTGGATAGTTCTTCAATGTATTTATACCAATATGTCGGCCGTTCGGCCTAAATCGTTTATCAGGGCGTTATAGGCTTTGAGACCCGGGTACCAGGGATAAATGGATACAGAGAGTCATTGGGGCTGTTGGGTGGTAAATGATCATATCCGTATGGAGTTTAAATTATGTCAATCATAGAAGATGTACATATTATACAAATTTTATACTTTTCCACAAAGAATGAACTGCACTTTTCTTACTTCATGCCCAGATAACTATGTCACACCCCCCAACCCATACGACTGAACTACAATGATGACCCGGTGGATGTCACTATTAATGCAACCGACTCGATGGGGAACGTTGGGACATGTACCTTCTCCGTTTCCGTGCAAGGTAAGACGATTCTGCGAGTCTGTGATTACCCGCGATTTATTCATGAGACGGTTAACAGTTGCGTCTATGTTCAATCCCTATAGCTTGTAGAGTTTCGCGATTGTTTGCGATTTATTGCGATCCGATTGTCGCAGATAATCGCGACAATATGTCAATCAAAGACAGGGCCATTGTGAAGAGCAGCTTTCGCCTTTATTATTACGCTTGTAATCCTGTTATTGATTAATAATCGTATGCGAAAGTAAATGTATTGTAATAATTTTGAAACCAGGCTACTTTGTATAATTTATGTAAAAAATGTTAATAAAATATCAAATTTGATCGCACGTGAAGACATGTTAGGTTGCGTTGTAGCTGCAATGCAACATGGGTTTAATTGACTGTTGGGGTGATTTTAGAATCTCCCTTTATTGTGAATTGTTCTTTATGATAACAGAAATAAACACGTTGATTCAAACTGGCTAGCACGATTAGTGACGACAATGTACATGTATTTCATTCGTCATGCAGAGATAGTTAACGCTTACCCTAAACATAAATATAAACCTTCAATAATCAATTAGCCTGAAAGTGTATTTTTTTAGATCATAATATATTGTTATGTAAGTCAGCTATCATGACATTCTGCTTGATATAAGATAATGTAGAACATTCAAATCAATTAATTTCTACTATCAATACATGACATAGGCTTTGACATGGCATTGTCTAGTACGTAAACACACTTTAATTTAGACTGTTGCCAATAAATGGTAGAATAATATAAAATAACATGTTTTTTTAATTGTGTATATCAACCCTTGATTAATAGACAATCAACCACCTGTATGGACCGTCTGTCCGGCCGACCTTGTCGTGGCAGCCGATCCGGGCACCAGCGCCGCTATGGCTTTTCTGGACCGACCCAACCGTTTCGGACAACTCCGGAGAAACACCGACAGTCACACCGAAGGCCGAGTGCAAAACACTCAGCTGTTTTCGGCAGGGATGTGGCCAATCAGCTACGCAGCCGAGGACTCGAGTGGCAATGAAGGCACATGCGACTTCCAAGTGATTGTCACGGGTAAATTGATTTAACTTTTACAGTGCCATAGTCGACTCAAGTTATAATGCTCATAGAATATGGATTATGTTCCTAAATGTACACAATATGTAACTTTGAATTAATATTAAAGGCCCTTGGGTCCCGTTGCAGAAGGAGATACAATCGATTGTAAGTTACAATTGATTGCAAGTCAGACACTTTGCACGTTTTTCAACCAATCAGATTCGCGCATTTAGAACCCATGATCTGACTTACAACTAATTGTAAATCACAATCGATTGTTTCTCTTTCTGCAACGGGGCATTGGAGTTCTTACGGAGGTTAACTTACATGCAGGGGGGGGGGGGGAGGGGGGGAGACATTGACCCCCGTTTACAGTGAAAAAAAGGCCGGGCCGAGACGGCCGGCCTTTTCTTCACTGTAAACGCTCAAAAGGCCAAATGCGGGGCCAAAAGTGGCCGCGCATTTGGCCCTGCTCTGGAGGTAGTCTCGGCCGCGGCCGAGACGCGTCTCGGCCCCCGCTTTTTCTCACTGTAAACGCACGCAGGGCCAAATGCGGTACCAAATTGGGAAAACAATTCATTGGGAAAACAATTCATTGCAAATAACGCGCCTTTGTTCTGTGACCCCGGCGTGCCTCCAAAATAATGGTTTGTTTACTGTGTTTGTTTACATGCAGAGCGCCACTACGACAAGATACAGTGAAAGGGCGGCCAGGCCCCGCCACTGTAAACGCACCAAAATTGGGGGGGCAAGTACCGCAATTTAAGCAGGGCCGAGACGCGTCTCGGCCCGGCCCTGCACTGTAAAACGGGGGTCATTCATGCAAACTATCTAGAGAACGAGATAAAATGGATTCTCAATATTTACTTTGACACCCAGAGAGTTACTTATCCAATCTGTATTGTTAAAGATGATTCTGAAATCTAGTAAATTTGAGCCATGTTTGCGTTTGCATCTGACGTAGATTCTGATATGATTAACAGTTCAAGCACTCCTGTTGACTCTCACAGTGGGATTCTCGTTATACAGGGTGGCCGAAAAAAATATATATTGGACAGGAAGTGCGATTTAATTATCAGGCTGCGACTCGGTAAAAAATGCAGAAAATGGGAACCTGACATGGTCTCACTTAAGACGTCCTACAATACAAACTACTCGTCCAAAATTACTGTTCTTGTATCGTTTTTCATTGGAAAGGACACTCTATCCGATGGACATAATCGTTTTGTTACTATATTTTGGGAAGTGCCCCGTTCCGTTTTTTTTTGGGCCACCCTGTATAGCATGCAACCTGGGGCCATATAAATAACCTTTTATTCTCAGGTAGTTTGTTAGATCTGGGTAAAAGAACGGGATAATAGCTTGGAACAGTAAGATTGATTCGTTAAAAAATATTTGATTTTCCCTGATGTATTACATGTATTAGGGTCATTTTACCGAGTGTCCCACATGCACCCTACAACAAAACGAATCAAAAGTACAACATTCTGTGAAAGAAGTTGAATTTAACCCTAATCCCACTGGGGGGGGGGGGGGGGGGGGGCCTTTTTGGCCCCCCCTGTCGTTTTTTTCGACGTGCATCTAGACCGTTTGGAATTTCACGTTCAAACTTCATGACTATTTTCTCTCAAGTCTCCCGCATGTTTTGATATTATAATTCACCCCGGTCGGACCTGTACAACTGATTTTAGAGGTCGATAATTGCTCGTCCGTCACAAAAACATGTAATTTTTGTACAGGTTTCTATGTAATTCCTATATCCGATGCCATGTAAACTCCTAATCTGTTATAATTGTTACTTTGAATTATAATTTGGATTATTTCTTTGTTATTAGCTGAATTCATACACTTCAGAGATAAATTCTTCTAAAAAAAAATAAAAAACAACAACAAAAAAACAATAAAATACATAAGAATGAAAACAATGTGGATAAATCCGGGAATACTAATTTGCATAAATATGCAAATTAGTATATTTTATCACCATAAAAAAACATGGATATGATGAATAACATAATTTGAAAGTATTTTTACAGAAAACCTGAAGAAATCCTGTAATTTCTGAAAATCCTGAAAATCCCATTTTTTCCCTAATTCGTCAAAAATTTGCATATTCAAAATTGTAATTAAAGGCCAAGTTGAGTTTTGGTAATTTCCAAAGTGCCCCCCCAACATCGATTGTAACGGATTTGGTTGATTTCAATTCCATATGAAAGATCATCGAAAAAAACATGGGAAATAATAATAATTTCCATTCAAATGCTCTAATTGTTGTGAAATTTGCTTTCAAAATATCATATAAAAGTGGTTGACGCCCGGGTATCACTTTTTAGAACTGCTAGTGCGAGGCACTAGCGTTCTATGTTCTCCTAATAAAAGACTGAAACCAAATATTTGTGTGCACGCTAATTATGCTTAAAACTATACATATGATACGGTACTTACCAGCAATTTACTCTCCAATATGTGATCCAACTACCGGGTGGATTAAGATTATGATTTTTCCTTCCATTCCGCAAAAAATCAGTGATATATGCGCCTCATGGACCAGTCTCTCCGTGTGTTAGCGCGACTGTGAACGAAAGGCGAACGAATGCGAATGGGGCTTGCGAGTTGTGTCAACGGCAGTGTTGGAGTCATACTTCTATGGTTGCGATACATAATATACACGTACTACTGTATAGTATTACCGCACACAGTGACTGCACTACAGTCCCGTATTACCGCACACTGCACTATACAGTCCCGTATTAGGACCTACAACGCTAGTGCTTCGCGCCGAGTTAATTTGACACTTCGAGTTGTAACGGCTCTTTTTGAATGATAACAGGGGTTTTACTTTGTCGTTTGTAATTGTGTATACTTTTCGAGCATGGTGAAGTTATAACTATTAGTTTGTATCGTAATCGTGCAGGTTTTGGTTACTAAAGTTAAGTTTGACCAATACTCAACTATCCCTTTAATTATTAAAAAAAAAATAATGGTCCAATTTTTTTTTCTTTTCATATTCTTATTCTACTTGACTTCTTTTACGTGTGTGCTAATTTTCAAGTCGATCGGTCCATTCGTTGCCGAGATTTGAGGGGGGGGGGCCAAAACAGCCCCCCCCCCCCCCCCCCCCCCAGTGGACTCAAGTGACCAAAATAACCCAGTGGGATTAGGGTTAATACATGCTAGTTTATGATGTTGTGTGTTTGTTGAAGTCGACAGGTCCACAACCATTTTTTACCAACTGTCCCGCCACCCGTAGGAATCAAAAGCCGAAATAATGGTATATCTCACGGGGAAAATGTCAAATGTTGTTAAATTATTTTGGTGTGTGTGTTTTTTGCAAGTCGACGGATCCTCATCATTCTTGACCAACTGTCTCATCACCGCAGAAATACGAAACCAAAACAATATTATTGTGCATCTAATGTAATAAGAAATAATACACGTTGTTAATTTAGTTTTATGTGTGTTTGTGTCAAGTCGATGGATCTGCACCTGTGTTCACAAACTGTCCCTCGAGCCCACTCGATGTGACCACGGCTACGAACAGCGACTCGGCCATGGTAGCCTGGGGCATCGTCGAGGCTACCGACGACGGTGCCGTGACGATCACGACCAACTACGAGAGCGGGCTGTTCGACATCGGTTCGTACAACGTGGAGTACCGAGCGGTGGACGAGACGGGCAATGATGCATTCTGCCGGTTCACAGTGAGGGTCATCGGTGAGTCAGTAGAATGTTTGTTTGCTTTTTCTCCATTTTCAAAACATTTCCTCATAAATATATCTTTGTTCAATGCACTATTAGACGTCAACAAGGGACAACATAATTACACAATCCTTTATGACTGTCCGTTCGTGGCGGAATTCTTGAAAATGAAGAAGTGTAACCATCAGTTTGCCTGGAGACACAGGACAGAGTGTGTTATCACATTATAATTATATTTGTTTGCGCCAAAGAGATAGTATTTAATCATATACTGTACTCTATCTTTTATAAAAAGAAGATGCATAAAAAAAAACGATGTACATAAATAACGTACAAACATGTAGGCGACTACCACCATAGGCTGTAAGCTTGGAATAGATGGTGGCCTCATACTGCGCAGAATAAATTTAGTTGATGACAATTCATGTTACAGATTATAAGGTTTGTCCGTCTTATCCGTGAGAGGGCACCTCTGATAAATTTGATTATATCCAGTAAAAGTCACACCTATCGTAAGGATAGTCAACTAATCATATCTAATGTGGGCCATTTTATGACATGTAAGTCAAAATGTGCCAAGATTTTAAGTCTCGCAGATCCTTCTCATGGGCAAAACACGTGATAAGCAATGCACCTGTGTAACTTTACTGTATTATACTTTCTAAATGTGATATAATTGATAAAAGAAGAACATTGATGGCGTTGTTAATCGAGCTGCTCGATTAATTTACGCTGTTGATCGAGAGGCACAAGCATTTCCTTTGCTTAGAGAACTGCACTGGCTACCATTCAGTCAACGTATTCAGTTCAAAGTTTGTTTGTATGTGTATAACATTTTTCATTAAATATCACCTACCTATTCGAATAACACTATCACATTACAAACCTACTCGTAATCTTTGTTCCGTCAAGCCCTGGTCACAACCCACCGTGCGTGTTTTAGTCCGTATGTTTTTGGGGGGAGGCCACGGCCGCCACGTTTTTTCTGAAAACGTGGGGAGGGAGTGGCAAGAGCAGGGAGGGAGTACGTCAACGCACGGTGTAAGTACGTGGCCCGCACGCCACGCCTGGCCGTGAGCGGTTGCGTGCATCGTACGTTGCGCACGTGGAAAGTGAGTTGTACGTGCTTACAACGTACGATCTCCGTGCGATTGCCACGTTATCGTACGGAGGCCGTACTTACACGTGCTGCTCATGTACGTTGTAAGTGCGTGCAAGTGCGAACAACCTTTTCTGCTCATATTATACTGCAGAAATCAGTGCGCACAACGTGGTACGGTCCACGTGAGTTCTGCGTGCTCATTGGACAGTTGAACTGGGGAAGTGCCGAGTAAGCACGGACCACGCACGTATCACGTGCGCAGCACGCACGTGCGTTCATTGGCTGTAGAGGGCACGCGCGTCACCCGTACTGGGGGTGAATCGGTAGCCCGAACGCAGCGAAAGTTCCTCGTGCACTAAAAGTGCTACGGAGTGTCTGCGTGCTCCCAAATCCGTACTGAGGCGGTACTCACCAAGTACGGATACCCAAATTTTGCCCACGTTTTTGCAAGTAGACATCACGCACTTGCAAGTACGGCGGGTTGTGAACACGGCTTCACTGACACCTCCAAATTTGCCGTCCCAAGATCCCTTGTTTTCTTTGTTGATTCACTATTGCAACTTCTGTATGACGGAATGCTCTACCACATCACAATAGACAAATTCATCATGTACTTGCCTTTAAAAAAACATCTAAAATCCTTCTTTTTCCTTTATTTATTATAGTTTGTAAGTATTTTGTTGTTGTTATGTTGTATGTATTAATTGTTTTATTTGTAAGCGCTCTGATACGTAATGAATAGCACTGTATAAGTAACCTGTATTATTTTTTATTAGTAGTAGTAGTAGAATTTATTATTAGTATTATTTGTATTATTATTATTATTATTATTGTTAATATTACTAGTATTATTATTATCATCACTATTATCATTTTCATTATTATTAATATAATATTATCATTTTAATTAGTTGTATTATTATTATTATTATTATTATTATTATTATTATTATTATTATTATTATTATTATTATTATCATTATTATCTACACCAGACAATGAGAACC
The DNA here is from genome assembly GCA_037951105.1 of Echinarachnius parma. Classification (NCBI taxonomy): domain Eukaryota; kingdom Metazoa; phylum Echinodermata; class Echinoidea; order Clypeasteroida; family Echinarachniidae; genus Echinarachnius; species Echinarachnius parma. The sequence goes on along the minus strand of JBAMJV010002273.1, from coordinate 196,426 downwards.
CAGCTTTCCTGACATGTCCCGATTCGATCACGGAACACGTGTACGACGCGACCCAGTCCGTAAAGATCATGTGGACAGAACCGACCGCCATAGACAACTCGGGCACGGTCTCCGTGTCACTCGAAAGTGGCAGTATGGCTTCCGGGTCGAGGTTCTCAGTGGGCCGTCGCATGATCTCCTACGTTGCTAGGGACGCGGATAACAACATGGTCTCTACTTGCCAGTTTACGGTCACCGTGGCAACCAAGAGTGGTAATGCGTCCATAATGTATGTCATTTGAACATGGTTCACTAACTGTGTGTGCAACTAAACGTTGTTCTTTGTTTTGTGTACTGTTTAACACCTTAGATAATCCACCAATGTGTAGAAATTATCAATATAAAATTTCATATCAGTGACAGATTATAGCAAAAGTTTCGAAATGTATGTGATCTTGCCTCCCATCACTCGATTCCGAGATATATTATTTTCATGCACCCTTTAAACCAGACTTTTATTTGACCGTCTTTTCACTCTTTCTACACACAAGGGATCGTGCTAAGGGGTACACTCATCCTTGACACTGTCCGGGGACTTAATGGGGCGTTCTCCGACAGTTCCCGCCTCACCAATCTCCAAAATGACGTAAGTATAGTCAATGTGTATGAAAGGTTAATATGCCAAAAGCAAACAAAAACGATGAAACAATTATGTACCGGTTCGACAATGTTGTGTCCTGATGAAATCAATACAAATAATAAGAAAAAGTGTGATTCTTTTAATCATATCTTCGAAAAGAATATTTATTATGCAATGAGTATGGCATTATTTAAATTGCACTGGTTTGTGTTGTACGATTGTAGGTCAATCTTTAGAATGTCATAAACGGCGCGGTTTATCGTTTTTGGCATCGTTAAAAATTGTTGAGTTAAACCCTTGCCAACGAGATATCGCATTTTAAGTAGAGTTTATACCATCGCAAATCAACTTAATGGTGTGACTTGTTTAAGACATGGCTCTGCATTGGCGTTCAGACCGGCCTTTGAAAAACAGCTTGTAGCTGACAACTGACAAGGGTAATCCATCCCACGAATGGAGAACAATAAAAACCTAACTAAATAAGTAGATAAATAAATAAATGAATCTTTATCAATTTCCGAAGGGTAAGAAGGGCGTAAAATTCTTGGTTTCTTCTAGGTTATGCATACCATCTTGCATGTAGGTTTGATCCTTCTCTAAATTCAGATGTTGCGAAAATAATATATAGAACAGAATATAAATCGAGCTAAATCTACACATTACAAATAACAAATGACTTAAGCACTTACGCCCTTCTCTTTCTTAGCCTACTTTTTATGATGAGCTGTAACATTGTATGATTTTTATCACCCAGCAAAAATATTATCATGAGCTACTAACAGGGACGTAGCGCATGCCATTTTAAAGGGATACTCAGGCTACAGTTGTAGTAATAAAGCAAATATTGGTCTCATCTCGTTCTTGTCAAAATTGTAAATAGGCCTAGATTGTTTTGTCAGTCAGGACCACTTTCGCTTTTCCACTATCGTGAAAATAGCGGGTTTCCACTATTCTATAATCATTGTCGCTAGATGGCGCACATATCGTGGCATATTGTGCTACGCGATGCTATCGGTGATCGAAAAAAAAAGAGAATTGTGTACAGCTGTTTTTCACATATATGCAGCTTTGTGTCCGCCATCCTCGCCTTTTGCGTGCTAAGCGTATCTTGCCGTTCTCTTATCTTGTCGAGCTATACGCCTCTTTCACACGCTCTCTCCCTTTCTCTCATTATTTCGCACTGTACCAGTTCGTACGGCATCAAACAACTGTCGCGTAAGTCTATGCATCAATCAACCATTTATTTGAAGAACGAACCCGCGTAATCGAGCAAGATTTTCTTACAATGTTCAGGCCAGATCATGCAGAAAAACTACACACCATTAGTTCCATTATCAAGGATGCTACACATTTACTAGTTAGATGATCTGTCCTGAACATTGGGCGAACATAAATGTAATTCAATTGAATGTAGTCGTTGCACAAATAGTCACATATTGCCACAACACGTGGAGCCGAACATGACGCAATACTACGTATCACGTGATAATCATGGAATACTTTAGCGCTATTTTGGCCGATAGCGGCTTTGCAAGAGTGGCCCTGACTGTTTGTTATAATGATGATTCAATAGAGAGATTCCCCCAAAATATTCTATATCTTTGTTGGTACATTTTTGAAAAACAATGGTAATTTAAATTAAATTATGAAATGAATATGGGTCCGACATTCATTCCAATCGGATTATATGTATTAAAATCTCAGTTGTTACTGAACCGATTTGTGTCGAGCCCACCGAGGTGGAGGGAGACTAAAGCCCGGCGCAGACAGAGCTGACTAGACCCGATCCGACTGGTTTTCAGTCAGGCTATAGTCAGTTTCGCACAGTAGGAGCCGATTCAACATGTTGAATCGGCCTCGAATGACCTCCAACTGGCTCTTGACTGGCAAAACCGGAGTCATGAGTCAACGCATACTTAGTTAATCAGGCTGCAAACCAGTCGGATGGGGTCGAGTAGACTTTGTCTGCGCCGGGCTTAAGGGATCCTAATTGCGTCCGTCTGTCTGTCTTCCGCACTCCCTCCGTCCGTCCGTGACGCTTACACACATTTGAATAACTTAACAACCCTGCATCTGAATGTTACCAAACTTGACTTGATTGGTAGATGCGCTTTATTGGCCTGCATGATATTCCATGGTCAAATGTCACATAAATAGATCAAAGGTCAAATGAGGTCAAATGTGACAGTTTACCTGCAATATTCTATTAGGGTTAATAACATTCCAACCCTTCATCTGTTTTTAACCAAACTTGATTGGTAGATGCCCTATATTTGCCTTCATGATATTCTGGGGTCAAAGGTCACATAAGTAGATCAAAGGTCAAATGAGGTAAAATGTTTGTTTGTTGCATGAATGCGCGCAAGTAGGTGAGACACAATACGTCTATCGCCTTGTCATTAAATGTTTATGTTTAAGATCACATGCTCTACCAAAATCTAACCTCACATATTAATTATTTTTGAACTATTGTTGGTTGTTATCGCTATAATTTGTTATTGATTTAATTGATGTGCCCTCTAAACCCAAACTGAGCTATCCGTTTAACTGCAACTAAAGCTCCATAACCATCATTGCAGCCACTCATAGCCTTGAATAAAACATATGACTTTTGTGGCTGTATGATCACTTCGTAGATGTTCTAAAGAATAACACCACTAGTTTTTCCTTTCTTTATATCCCGTCAATCTTGCTTCTAACCCTGTAAGCTTCTACGTGTCGAATTAAGTTAACTAGGAATTAATAGAAACAAAGTTCAACTCGGTTAGAAATCTGAGTGCCCATACGTGTAACATCTGGAATCTGACTGGAAACAAATTTAATAAATAAATATAAGCAAAGAAAATGTGCTTCGTCTGGAAACGAACCCGAGGTCGCCGGATTGCTAGACCGTTGCCCACCTACGGTGGTTGGACCACCAATCCACAAATATGCTTGAGTTAGGGTTTTCCCCATGAAACCCTTGTTTGCAAATTTTTGCAAATTTGCATTTACCCGTATTCTTTATTTTGTAGATTAACGACTATTTCCGGGATTCAATTCCGGGAAATCTTGCTTCGGATTTCATCGGCCTATCGATCACCGCAAACAGCTTCAACGCCGACAGCAACCTTATGCTCATATTCAGCATGTACCTTTGCAGCCCAGCTTACTACAACGAGGAGGAGATCGCCTTCGCCTTCGAAAGTGCGTTAACAAACTCGATCGCGTTTCCGACGTCCAACACTATCGTGATCAACTCGTTCGACCTGGGTAAGTTTAGGCAATCAAATGCGTCACTTCAATTTTGCAATTGGGGGGAGGGGGGGGGGGGGATATGCAATGTGTACAGAGTCACCAATAAGAAAGCTAAAAGCCCTACATTGGCATCCCCATAATGTTAAAGTGTCTTGATGGCTGAAGCCCTGAATTAAATTTTATGGAACCCCCAGAAGCTTTTAGATTTCAGACATTAATAACTTATACAATCGTGAATCTATTCGTAACGTATTTATAACGGGCATAGCGCGGAAAGGATAAAAAGAGTATAGGTGGTCAAATACCCATTATGTAACAGTGGCCTAGGGGGTGCATCAACCCTGAAAGATTATTGATATTAGGACTTATGAAATCAAAGAATTGTTTTTGTATTATAGACACAAATATCATTTTGAATTAATGTAAGCTTAATTTACGACCTCTGCCTCAAGTTCTGCACATGTGGGAAACGAATACCCTTTACTGCTCTTCCCGGTGGTCCAGGGGCAGATCCCCCTGAAGCTTTTTGATGTATTCCAATTTAGCACATTCAAGACGGGGTTTAACCCTAAAAAGGCCGGGCTATTTGAGGTCTTCAGCAGGCCGGGGGGGGGGGGGGGGGGGGGCGCCATTATGCCCCCCCCCCCCCCCCCCTAAGATCTCGGCCGATCGCCGTGAAAATTTGCACACATGCTAAGTGAAGTGTATATAATACAATGGGAATTTAAATATTTTGAAAAATGTATTAATTTGTATATTTATGGTAATTTATGCAAATAAGGTCATGAAATTCATATTTTTACCCATAAATCATATATTCTTCAATAATTAAACATTGGTTTTCACTACATATATTTTTTAGAGTATTTGGAATGATAATGCGACAAAACAAATTGGAAGAGCCAGGTTCTTCCTTATGTTTTCTATTGTTTTTATAATTTCTTATGTATTTCTTTGTTTTTTAAAACTTATGTATTTGATTGTTTTTGTTGTTTATTTTTATTTCTAACTATAATTCATCTATTTTGAAACCAAAAACAAACATATAAAATGTAAACAAGACCAAATAACCAATGATATACCTCCTTTTACGAAAACTGATATTGTTTTGTACACAAATCACGAAATTGAACGATTTTCGGGCTGACATGCATAGACAAAAGGTCACGTGACTTCGTAACGGTAGGTCCGATTTTTAAAATTGTTGTTTTAAAATTTGCGCAAGACCCAAAAGAAAAAAGTCACCAAGCAGCGGCGCGTCATCTTACAGCGTTTTTGGAGCAATACAAAAAATGCGATTTTTGATACCTAAAATATATGGTTAATAATATTCTGTCTGGTGGCAGTATTATTTACGGTATACGAGAATAGAATCAGATGAAAAATCAAATATAGACTGAGGTGTTAGAATATTTTAAATTGGTTGGGTAATCTTTTGTTTCCGAATAATGGAACCCTCGTTTTGATGGGGGTTAGGGGGTGTTAGGATGAAAACACATGTTGTGTAATTCAGCTGTTATACAGTAATAAGTTAAAGAGAATAAAAATAAACTGCACAATAGTTAGGATTTTATATTACTTTTTATTAAACGATTGTCCATGTCTATTATTATGTTTATCACAGATGTTAGGGAGTTTAGCTTTCAGTTTGCCTTGAGGAGTATTGTCAACTCCGGGATTACCGCGGTGGATTTTGCTTTGTGTTGCACGGATCCAGCAAGTGCCTCTTACCAGGATTTGTTTGCAAGAATACGATCGCACGTAAGTGAAATACATAATGTACATGGTCACAGGCAGACAAGGGTTTGAGGAAGGGCAGGGGGGCTCTAACATTACTTAAAGGAGCGCCAAACGCTGACATTTTCGCACAGTTTTACTGATAAATGAATCATTCCCGTCACCCCTAGTCGTATATTTCCCTTTTTGTATCACGATAGTAGTATAAATAGTCAACTTGATTAATTTGTGAAACCACAGTTATCTGTTTTGCCCTGAACATTGGAGGCCGCCATATTTTGCAAATTTACCATAGAAACATTCTGACTTTGCACTTACAAAAGCGGGTTATGTATTAAATTACACAGCAGCATATTCAACAAGTTACATGAATCCTGCACTTAACTGTATCAGTAAGCGAAGAATGCCATACAACTCAAATATTGATTTACCTTGAGGAGTATCATGAACCTGCGATTACTGCGGTGGCATTTGCCCAGCGTTTCACAATAGTTTAAGATTATTAGGGGGTATTACTCATTCAAACCATCTTAACAAGTCAAAACGGTATTGTCCTACCTTTTGTGGGTTTTGGGCTGGGCGGTCACAACAGTGTATACTAAGAGTTCGGTGTACTGTTTTGATTTTACATTGTTTATCTGTACTAAATCTTCACTGAACTCAGCTAAATTACTGCATATCTCAGTCCACCAGCAAAGACGTCACATTTGTAATTGTAAATAGTTTGTTTAAAGGGAGGCCTGTAATCGCCCGGTCACTCATAGCCGACGCACGGCCCGCACATTGAAATTGGAAAATAAGGTCAGTGCGTCGTTGTGCGCCCAACTTTTGTCAAGGCTCAAGCGACGCACGGCCCGCGTTTCGAAAATTATTCAAAAAGCTGGAAAATAAGATCAGATAGGTGTGCGCTAGGTGTTCGCTAGACATCAGCCTCTAAAGTGTCTATAAACTCCACGAAAATTACTTGGAGCTTCCTCGTTTCTCTCCTACCGTGTTGTTTAGCTTATGGTAAGAGAATAATATAATAGGGTTAGATTTGTTAAAATGCCCCTTTAGTAAGATGATGATCCAGCCATTTTGTGTGACATGTGTGGATATTGGTGCCACTTGTCTTGTGTTGGTATCTCTTCACACTCGTACGACATCCTGACAAACAAATCGAAGAGATTTGCGTGGACCTGTTTCCTGCCATTAACGTTGGATCTAGTAGTTCTCTGCAGGGACTTGATTTCTCCCAATCAAACCGCTACTCATCTCTCCAGCTGGATCCAAGTGATGATGAAGTAAATCTTCAAACTATCTTCCAGAGGACCACTCCGACCTCGGGTTCCCAAGGCCCTGCTACCAAACCGCAGTTTTCCTTCTCATCGAAGAACAGAAACAAAATCTTCAAAGTCATGGTTGTAAATTGCAACGGACTGAAAGGCCAAAACAAGATATCTGGCTTCCAGGGGGATATATCAAACTGCTCTCCTGATCTTATTCTTGGATGCGAATCTAAACTGGACAGCGACATATCGTCATACTCCATTTTCCAAGCAATTATGCAGTCCACCGCATAGACAGGAATCGGCATGGCGGTTGAGTCTTTGTAGCAGCAATTGACTCATTAACAGTCACTGAGTGCTCAGAATTTGATGAAGAATGTGAGATACAATGGTGCAGCTTACAACTCAACAATGCGAAACCACTCTACATTGGTAGTCTTTACTGTCCACCAAATAACAGACAACCTGGACTCGAAGGACTTCAGCAGTCACTTACAAAACTTATGACTAAGCATCGACGAAATCACCCTAACATCGTGATTGCGGGCGATCTCAATCACCCCGACATCGACTGGGAGACCCATAAGACGACAAACCCAGCTAGTGCTTTTTCCCACCAGAAGATACTTGACATCCTACTCCAGAACTCCTTGTTTCAAGCTGTTAGAGAAGTCACCCGACAGGCATCAGTGAATATCCTTGATCTCATTATGACTTCAAACCCCACCTTTGTGCAAGTATGTGCAAGTATCACAGTATTCTTACTTTCACTCTCTCTGCTGATCCACATGTCTTGCCAACACCGCCAAGAAAGATCTACCAGTTCCTCAAAGCTGACCCCCAGCAACTCGGCAAAGCTGATGCAGACTTCACAACGGAATTCCTCCAGTCTGAACCAGAGAAACAAACGGTGGAGTCAAACTGGTCGATAATCTACAATAGGTGCATGTCTGAGCTAGTCCCCACAAAGATGAGCCAAGGCAGACGGCATCTTCATTGGATCTCAGCTTCTCTAAAGCGACAGATGCGGAAAAGGGATAGACTCTTCAAGAAAGCTCGCAGACTGTCGTGTTTAGCAATGTGGACAAACCTACAGGCAGTACAAGAATGAGGTCACCAAACACGTCCAGAAAGCACGTTCTGACTATATCAACAACATCATCGGGGGAAGCCTAACTGAAAATTCAAAGTCCTTTTGGTCGTACATTCCCCAGTGTCGCTCTGAAAGCGTCGGCATACCATCATTACGCACTTCAACAACAAAGCTGTGTGCAACAGCAGTAGACAAGGCAGAGGCTCTCAATGAATACTCACAGACAGTGTTTACTCGTGAACAGCCCCTCCCTCTTCCTCAGAAAGGACCATCACCATACAACGTCATAGGCCATCTCCACATCCACAGGACAGGGGTAGAGAAGCAACTGAAGCAACTAAATCTTGCCAAGGCTAGCGGACCAGATTAGTTACCACCAACATTGACCAAGGCTTATAAAGCTTGTTGCTAGTGAGATCGCTCCGACCCTCGCCTTCTTATTCCAGCAGAGCTAAACTGTGGAATAGTTTCAACCCAGTGGAAACAGGCGCTTGTTACTCCAATTTACAAGTCTAGTGTAAAGAGTGACCGTACAAACTACAGGCCGATTTCTCCTACTTGCATATGCTGCAAAATTATGGATCATATCATGTTGAGCCACATATCCAAGCACCTTGTTGCCAACAACATTCTCTCAAACTCCCAACACGGCTTCCGACAGGGCCTTTCAACTACTACTCAACTTACTTCTGTAATCCATGATTGGTCGGCACTCCTTCAGAAACGCAGCCAACCTGATGTTATCTTCCTCGACTTCCAGAAGGCATTTGACAGAGTTCCACACCAACGTCTCTGTAGCAAACTTGAGTATTACGGCATTGCAGGTGACTCTCAAAACTGGTTGATGGCATTCCTTGCTGGCAGAAAACAGGCCGTAGTGGTAGATGGATCGCAATCTTCCTGGAGAGAGATAACATCTGGCGTCCCTCAGGGCTCAGTCATTGGTCTAACCCTTTTCTGTTATACATAAACGACATCCAGGAAAAGATTTAATCAAATATCCGGCTCTTTGCTGATGACAGGGAAATCTGCAGTGAGGATGATCATCAGATCCTGCAACATGATCTACATTAACTGTCTACATGGTCCTCTGACTGGCTTATGCGCTTCAACATCAACAAGTGTGCAGTTCTGTCGATCTCACGGAAACGTAGACCTAGCATATGCCAACACCAACTTGCAGATGAGCCAGAGCCTAGGGTTGACCATTAAAAATAGCTTGGAATCGCGATCACCACTGATCTCCGTTGGAACAAACATTGCCAGATCATCAGGCAGAAAGCTAGCCGTACCCTAGGGCTACTCCGCAGGACTCTCCCTTTATGCTCCAAGAGAAGTAAAGGCTAGGGCCTACACAGCTTTAGTCCGCCATCAACTGGAATATGGTTCAGAGGCATTGAACCCTCACAGCATCGCCTGTGTTAATGGACTTGAACAAGTGCAAAAAGCAGCTGCCCGCTTTGTACACTGCCATTACAGATTCACCACGTCATCTTCCTCGCTCGTGACAGCCCTTGGGTGGGACCGACTACACATTCGGCGACTCCTTGCACAGTTCACGCTCTTTTACAAGATCCATCATCAGCTAGTCCACGTGCCTTTCCCACCAGAAGTCCGTCAAGCCAAATGTTATTCAAGGCATGATCACAACCTGAAGTTCACCGTTCCATTATCTACTATTGACTCGTACAAGTTCGCCTTCTGTCTACGGACCATACGAGTCTGGAACCATATACCTGGGTCGGTCGTCAATACAACATGACTGACTACCTTTCAAACGGCTGCATTACCCACCATTAGAGTAAAGCATCCTCCCGTGGGCTCCCACGTTGTTTAAACGTCACTACACTTGTTTTTTACTTGCACATTTTACTATTGCATCTTTATTGTATATACATGCAAAGTGAAAATTGTATTATGGTACCTCCAGACGACACACCAGCACATCATCCCAGTATAGCTTTGCAGCTGCATCAAGGAATTACTTCATCAAGTATCAAGTATGACGATACCTATCATTCAGCTCAAGAGCGTTAATGAACGGTCATAAACCTCATAAACGTCATACAGTAATTCGTTGTTAAAGCTCACGCAAATTTTGTTTAACCAGGAAAGCAGTGTTTTTTTTTGTTCAATACAACTTTCACACATCATTCGGATACATTACAATGATTTTGGTATAGGATCTCAAATGTTCATTTTGGGCAATATCCGACGCTTTACAGGTGCACCTTTAAACATAGTTTCCTTGGAAAATGGCATGCATCAATATTATATGAACAAAGTCAACATAAATTTAAAATCAATTTACAGTAAAAACATGGGTATAGTGACTACTCAAGGGAATCAAGATAAGTGGCCACTGCAGACATGTATATCTTTTGGCACGTTCCATAACACTGTTTTCTCTGCAAGAGGTCACATGTGCTGGCCACTATAAGGCAGGTTGGCAGTTTTTAACAGGTAGCCACTAAGTCAGGTTTCACTGTATTTTGTCGTATTTTCCACAGCTCTATCGCACGTACAGCGACATGCCGGGATTCCGAATGGTTAAGCTGCAGCGCTTAAGATCGGGCAGCGTCGTCGTTCCCTATACTGTCACATTTGACGGATTGGCAACAGCGTCTAAGCCTGATGTCGAGGTTGAATTCAACAATGAGGTCACTGCCGGATCGCTGGAGCTTATGCCGGGCACTGGATTGTACCTCATCACGCAACAGCCGTATGTAAATGTTGAAGGTAAATTGAACAATGAACATTCTAAAAGAGCAATCGAAACAAACTTGTAGACGTTTTGCAACAAAACGCAAAACTATTGTGAGTTACACTTACATATCCACATAATGCATGTGCTTGAAGTCGGACAAAGAACCTGCTTTTCTCTAAAATGTACAAAGTGGATTTAGCGCCTTCTGATTAAAAAAAACACTGCCGCCTATTTTCAAAAGTACTGTCCCATTCAGCCAATCAGAAAAAATGTTTGTTGAATAGAGGTCATTACTGGTTCACAGCAATATTGGAAACCAGTAATCGTAAATTAGTTTTACAGCTAAGTCATATCATCTAGGCCGAAGGCCAAACAAAATCACCCATTGATTTCCCTTTTTAAATGAGCATAAATGAACTGTAAATGAAGTTGCATAGATAACTTAGCTATATTGTATCACTCTCCTGTTCAACGTTGAAAGAAATGTATGTGCACTAGAATGTCGACGGGGTATTATGAAAGACACTTCTTTGCTAATAATTGGTCATTTCATGTGTTGTTTTCTGTTCTTATAGAGGTGTGCCCGACCGGTTACTGTTTGAACGGAGCGCATTGTGTTGTTCAGAATATACTCACCACCTACGACCCTGTGTGTGAAAGGTATGTACCCTCAAACGTGCCAGTTAATCCTGTGCCAAAGCAGTACAACCAGAGTGCCACCTAAAGTGGGAGGGCAAAATGGATGTATGGGAATTAACAACAGCATGTAAAGTAAAGGAAAACGCTTCACACTCGATTAGGGTGTGCACTAATAGCTATATAACCACCTACGTATACCATGTATACAATGCCACTAATGGACATAGGGGTGTTTCACAAAGATCCTAAGTTGGACTTAAACAGTATGGACAGCCATTTGATGATATATAATATCAATGATTTGAATCAACACTTTATGCATTTTAAAATAAATTGTAACAAATATTGTTTCATAGAAACTAACGGCTTTCCATAGTTACTAAGTCAACTTAGAGTTAAGTTCAACTTAGGATCTTTGTGAAACACCAGTTGGTCTATTACTCTATTACCATGATTACCAGTGTTACATTGCACGCACTTGGCACTGGAAGGGTAGCTTGCTGGCAGGTACAAAGCAGCTGATCACTGACAAGCGTGCGTGTATGCACGTACACGACACTTTAGTTCCTTTTAATAATGAATTGGTACCTTCTTGTTGGGCTTCGCTCATAGTGTATACTCGTATTTCGTATACTAGAGGCTTATGCCCGGCGCAGACAGAGCCGACCCGACCCGATCCGACTGGTTTTCGTGATTAACTCAGTATGCGCTGCCTCGGGACTCCGATTTTCCCAGTCAAGTGCCAGTCGCAGCCGAAAAAAATACACGGGCGCGGCGGGCGAATTCGCCCCCGAAATGCCCAAATTCGCCCCCGAAAAAAAAAATTCGCCCCCGAAAATTTTTTTTTTTTTTTTTTTTTTTAATTTATTTATTTATTTATTTATTTATTTATTATTTTTGTTTTTGTTCGGGATTTTTCTGTTTGGATTGTGATCAAATGCTTATAAAATGATCACTTACAGCATTATAGCTTATTAGTAGCCCCTGAAATTCGAAAAAGAGCCCGGAAATTTGTAGCCCCCGAAAGTTGGAAAAGTAGCCCCCGAAAATGGAGCCCCCGAAATTAAAATATTAATTTTTTCGCTGGGCCCAGTCGGAGGTCATTCCAGGCCGATTCAACATGTTGGATCGGCTCCAACTGAGCGAAACTGACTCTAGCCTGACTGAAAACCAGTCGGATTGGGTCGAGTCGGCTCTGTCTGCGCCGGGCTTTAGGATGAAAGGTGGTTCGGATTCATAAATCAGATTGGTGGTGCCAACTTGATGACGCCTTGTGCCCGTTGCATATTAAATACATAGTGGCTAGGTCGTATTTACTGCGTAAAATATTGCCTAGTCCAAAATAACGAACCGCTGTGTGGCGTTACGAACAGTGCCCTCTACTTCCCCACGCATGGCTGTCTTTAAGATGTTAGTGATATAGATTTGAGTTTCGGTTCGGATTATGGTTTGGGTAATTCTTAGGTTTGGAGCTAAAGTAAGAATAAGTGGACATTGAAATTTGTGCCAATATTTGTTATATCAAATGAGATGTAGACTTGATGGATGTATTATAAATTATCTGGTAGTCGTAAATCATATCCATACATCTGAATATCATTTACAATAAAGTTAGCTCATTAATTACGTTATTACATTTGTGCAGAAATTATATGTGTGATAACATTATACCAGAATTACATTAATCTAGATTCTATATTTTATTCTTAAATCAAATCTGCAATGTGACTATTTCCTTCTTCTATGAGCATTGATTTGCTAAGATGTTCGACTCTCATCGATCCATATGGAGGAAGTCATTATTTGTTGTCATTCGTACCACTTTATAAATTGTATGTTACCGATCTATACGCATGTGCTTACGGACGTTTACCTAATAGTAATCATTTCACTTTCACGAAAGAGAACATTTATTAAGTTGTCATAGTTCTGTTCTCTGATACATTTTCCTGTAATATGTGATTGGCAATTCCTTGATAGAATTTTCGAAAAAATGCGGATGCCCTTCGTGTGAGGCAAATGTATATATGTATAAATCGAGTATGTTATTATTATTATTATTATATTATGATCTTATTTAAAACAATGTATATACATATTTGTTTTGCTTTCTTATTAGTTGCCCTACTGGCTTTACTGGAGATAGATGTCAGACTTCAACTGGTGGTGGTAAGTGTATGTTTTGTTGATTGTTTAAAAATGTATATGACGAGCTCAGTTCCAGAAGGTCCTAAATCCACTTTCCATCAAATTGAGTTAACGATATATATCTACATTCATAAGCTACGTATGTTGCACCACAAATTGTCGTACCTGCACAAATTGTCGTAGGCGACAATTTGTGCAAAATGTTGAGACCACAAATTGTCGCTTTCTACACAATTTGTCGTTTGCGACAATTTGTGGAGGCGACGGCGACAATTTGTGCTGGTAGCTGGCACCACAAATTGTCGCCACACCTACGGTCCTGTCAAAAGCCATGATGACATACATTTTGGATTAAAATGATCGTACGGATATATACCAACGCACCAACATTATATGTCATGTGAGGTTTGTGTATAGTGTGTGAGTGTGTGTATTTGTGTATGTGTGTGTGCGTGCGTGTGCACACGTGGTATGTGAAAGATTAAGGATGGGTGTATGTGTGAATGTAGGGTGTGTGTGTGTGTGTGTGTTTATGCGTGTGTGGTGTGTGTGTGTGTGGAGGAGTGACGGTGGGCGTGGAGGGGTGTGTTTTAGGGATGGGTGCAGTGGCGTACCCATTTTTTTTTCACGGGGGGGGGGGGGGGGGGGGGGTGTCGGTGAGGATTATTTGAATGGGGATGTAGAATGTTTCGAGGGGGGAGGGGGGAGGGGTGTTGGTGAAGAGTTTTCGAAGCCTGTCAAAAAAGGCCGAGACCGAGATCACTAATTGGTTTGGGGGGTCCAATCGAGACCATTGGCTATGATGGTCGAGACCACTTAAAGTGGCCTCAAGACTGCTCAAATTGTGTAAGGGGGGGGGGGGGGGTGGGGGTGGGGGGGGGGGGGGGGGGGTTGATTTCCCAAAACAGGCCTTTCCCCCCCCCCCCCCCCCCCCCCCATTGTCCTTGGTGCGCCTATGTGTGTGTGTGTAAAAGCAGTGTAACAAGTGACAGAGAGGTTGATGTCTATAAATGTATGCAAAAGAATGGATGTATTGCAACACAGAAAACACATGTCAACTTTTAACGGTCTCCTTCGGTCATCTCTCATTTGGTTCTCATTGTGACGTCATAATACAATCTCTTATGTAGCGCGCGCCATTAACAAACATTAACAGTGCTTTTTGCCATGTAACGGTCAAAACTAATATGGCAATCACGTGAATGTGTTAGCCAATGAACGACGCATATTTTACACACAGTTTTAAAGTAATAAATGATTAACCCTAACCAGGCCGGATTATATGAAATGGCCGACGAACGCGCGGCCGCCACGAAATTTGGCACACAAATAGCTTTCGACATAATCTACAAGATAACATTGTTATGTTTTTGAAAATAATACAATTTCAATTGATTATTCACATTTATGCTGAAATCCCCTTTAAGTTGTCTCGAGGCCAATTTGTAGTGTTCTTTAATGGTCTTAAATTTTCATATTCATATTCCTATAGGCACGTGTACAAAGTTGGGCGAAGAAACTTGTTTTCCTCGAAAGTTGAAAAAAGTGGATGAAGCGCCTTTCAGAAGATAGGTCTTCATATAAACTTAATCGGATAATAATAACGTGTAAAATGAAATAATAATAAAACCGATAAGACTAATATTGTTTACTGAAAATAGTTATATAAATATGAATAATAATACAATGTAGTTGAACAACAAAACATGTAACATTGCTCATTATTTTGTTTTTCAGAAACAACGGTGCCAGGTCTTAGTACCGGTGCCATCGTCGGTATCGTACTGGGAGCGCTGGCCTTCCTCTTGCTGATGTTACTGATGTGTTGCTGCTGCTGGCTCTTCATCAGTAGCGGTAGCGCGACTCCTCGCTACCAGAAACGTCCCCGAGAGTATTACAATGCACCCATCATGCTCATGCCGCGGGTAAGATAACGGGAAACCAAACGATGGCGTTTTCACTTAGTACTCTTTCTTACTGATATAAGTTATTAGGCCTCTGTCACTACTAGGCCCCGTTTCAGAAAGAGATACTATCGATTGTAAGTTACAATTGTGAGTGTATGTGTTCTAAAAGCGCGAATAAGAATGGTGGAAACGCGAGCATTTTTCGACTTACAATCAACTTGTAACTCACAATCGGTTGTATCTCTAATTGCAACGGGGCCCTATACAGTATAGTCGCATAATTTTTGTTCTCGGGTACCACTAATAATGGGTATAGTCGCATTTACTCATACAACTATCATATGTTTCGACTGAACACTGGAGCCTACCATGTTTTCCAACGGTACCGCTCTTGTTAGTGCTCGCTCAGATGCGTTCAGATGACGCTTCGTGCATGTTTTAGCGTTTTAGCGCTTGAAACGTCATTTGATTGGCACTAACAAAAGCGAGGTACGTATTAAACCACTTATCTAGAAGAAGATTCAACCACAGTTGTAACATACCCGCTCTTGTTAGTGCTCGCTCAGATGCGTTCAGATGACGCTTCGTGCATTTTTTAGCGTTTAAAAAAAATTATCATCGTACTTAATTATGTATTCAGGGGTGTGCAGTAGATTGTTAAAGAACTGGGAACTAATATGACGAAAGAGCTAGTCTGTTTTGCAGGATAATTTATGTTTTTTTAAAGCAGTTCCCGTGTACAATAAATGAAGTATGAGTGCTAACTTGCATAAACATAAAATGGGGAGGGGATTTGAGGGGGATGCAAGCCCAAAATGAATTGTTTTCTTTCCAATCTTTATAGGCGAATTCCACCGTATAACAAAGCCTGATAGCAGTGAAATAAGATGGTTGATAGAAACACATTAATCGTGTTAATAGTACAAGTTTTTAGCGATTTATTTCCTTACAAAGATATTTATGATTGGAGTGTTACGATGTTTAACTATCCACTGGAATGTTGTACATGTGTACACATTCAGTACAATGAGTAGGAGAATATCACTTTGCATTATTTGCTCATTATATGGCCATAATATTCGTGAAATGTTCGCACACTACTCAGTGAAATATCATATCAAAACAATACACATTATATCAATCATGTGCACAGGTCAACTAAGTTTAGTACTAGATCGATTTGAGACCATTATTTTGAACTTCATACAAGACCAGAATTCGCTTTCGAACGTGTCGCATCATGAATAATTGGATAATAATGTTTCATTAAATGTTCTTTTTGTAAAATGAGTTGTGTGTTTTGACTATGTGATATCGAGAAGTAATGAAGTAAACTGTTTTTATTCCATTGGTAGGAGCCAGTCGTCGAGCAGCCGCGTGGCCGATTATTACCGAGGTCGAGGATGGACCCAGGTTTTTCCATGGAGACAACAACGTGCCGAAGCAAATGCCGCTTGCTCTTCCAGCTCCAACTCGACCCCCTGCTCCTCACCCAGTCTCTGTCAACCCGTCTTTCATGTATGACTATGAAGACGAGGTAGCTTATCGCCCTCGATCTCGACCACAGGAGCAACCCAGGGGACGTATCAGATCCACCCTGGTAATATTTCAATATTGGACAATTTGAGTTGTTATTGTATAGATCGGTACTTAAATAGTTCCAAATGTTCAAGTTGGTGAAGTGATGTAGGTTAAAAATGTGTTTGTTATGAGTCTGTTTTTATTTGCTGTTTGTTTATTTGTGAGTGAATGTGTGTGTGTGTGTGTGTGTATATGTGTGTCTGTTTGAGTAAGTGTGTGTGTGCGTGTTTGAGTTTGATTTTAAATGTAATCTTTGTATTATGTTAGGTATTTGTGTGTGGGAATTCGTATAATAATGGGGAAATATAATACTTGAGATAACAAAATTGTGTTAATGCATCGAAAATGAGTAACTTCATTTTGACAAGTTGTGTTTTAGTTATTTAAAAACGAAAGAAAAAAGGCCTGTGTTTCGTTTAAACTTAAAAGTAGTCACATGTTGCTTTTGTCAAGTGTGCCTGTACAATAATAAATAAATGTATGTTGTATTGTGACATTTATGTTTTCATTTCTGTATGATTTAGAATTGTAATATTGAACAACTAAATGTATTACAAATCATATATTTGTGGTTCTTACGTTCTTATGTTTCGAATGAAAGTGTAGGTACAATCAATAAAGCCAATGTAATAAACAAATTAATTAATCTTATTCTAAAATGCTAGTGATTGGTACTCAAAATATAACGCTCTTGATGATATTTGTGTACTTTGTGTTGTGTAAGTTTACCATTTTCTTTGTTTGTTTATTTATCATGCAGGAGCGTCTGCCGAGGCCACGTCAACGACCCAGCCAACGATCCGGCCCTCGTTTCCATGGCGACGATCGTCCAGAGCCGGTATGTACATTTCCCGACTAATACATTAATGAATTAATAAAAACCTCAACGAAATAATAATAATAATAACATATATTTAAATACGCTATTCACGCGGGTATCATAGCGCTTACAAAAGACATAGAAATACAATTATACAATCAAAAACTTAATAATTACATACATACACAATTAATATTGACTTAAACATCAATCACAAAACAGGGAAAAGGTGGGTCTTTAAGTGTGATTTAAATGTAATGAGTAGATTTTACCACAAACAATAAAGTCACAATATTATGTCTATTTGTCGATGTTGGTATAACTCTCCATTGCTGACATTTCAGTTCTCACTCATATAGCATGCAAACAGTGCTTGGATGCAGTTGATTTGGATTTGAATATACCAAATTATAATGCACTATATATGTTGCCATATATATCGAGATAGGCAATGGTGAACAGCCAACTGGATACCTGTGTTTAAATAGTTATTTGGCGTCATCATCATATACAGTATTATGTTATTATTCGGTAAACTTTTTGAAAACGACATTTTTTTCAATTTGAATTTATTCTTGCTTCCAACAAAACATTACAAATGAATTATAATAATTTACAGAAATAGAGATATACATATTGGAAGCAAGAAATAATGAAGCTACAACTCTAGACTCACGATTATAATAATATGGTTGTTTAATTATTCATCCTTAATAACTTATTGATTGCTGTTTGTGAATTGTTGATGTCTTATGTTTCACGTATTATTTTTGAAAATGTGATAATGTTCTCCTTTTTTAAATTATACGTAAGGTACGATGTGTTATTATATGCATTAGTGTATAATTTTGATCACGGCTCTGCTGAAGAAAAAAAAACGCTTCTAGCTAAAAGTGGGCATCTTCACCAATTGTATATACCGTGATAACATTCAAAACAGACAAATACATAACACACAACCTAAGAACATGTTATACTTTAATTGTATCGAGTAGATGTGTCCTTCGTTACTATTACTCATGTGTTTTTTTTTTATAAAAAAAGGGAAAACCCTCAAAAAATGCCATACCACTTCTTTATTATTATATTATTCTTTCTCTCATTCCCGCTCCCCCTTTGCGTTCTTGTCTGAATAGGTGGGGGAGATGAAGCGACGCTTGTTCCAAGAGTTTAACTACTGAGTCTAACTCCAACACAGCTGGGTCTGATCAGACATCAGGCAGGCCCCATCTACACGCATTTCTTTGTTTTGTTCTGTAACTTTAATCTGTAATATATACTGGTGTTTGAATTCACAGTCAAGGGTGTAATGGTTTAATTGGTCGTGTAATTGTATAGTGACATTTCCGTGAAACGGATATATCTAACCTAGATTGTTTAAACATTTAAATGTGCTTTTGTCATTAAATGTTAAATTTAATAAACTTATGTAATGTAAGACAAACACGCAAGTCTAATTCCCACATCTACAGATTACAATATTGTCATTCAATGATGTTTTCCAGATCTAACGTATGTGTCAACTCGAATGTCGTTTACCCATTGTTTTTTATTCAAAGGAATGTAGGTAAACTCCACCGGAACTCAATATTGTGTATGTAATGCTTCGATTGTATGTAAACGTATCGTAATGTTCTGCTGTTATTTATTCAAGATATTCGTAAATGTAATCAGTACTATTGGCGTTATATTCAGATTATGATAATCATTCCTAACTAATGTATGTGTAAAGGGATATGTGTACATGGCTTATATATTGCGTGCATGTGTTAGGGTTTACTTTGCTGTATAATTATCACTGATTATGAGGAGATTATGAAGAGCTTATGAAGAGCGTATATGAGCTCACTTTTCTCATGTAAAAAAGTTGATCTTGTGCCTTGTCGAATAAAGCTCTTCATAATATTTATATGCACTTGTATTATTTTGTAGTCAGAGTGGAATAGAATGCAAACATTAACCACTAGCAATTACTAATAGGGTAATTATTATGTTGAGGGATAGTTCAGTTTTGGTTTAGAGGGCGTTTTGAGAAATAAATGTGTTGTGAGGTAATGACAATTAGGTGTAAATTTAAAAGAGCATGCAATTTTAAAGAAAGAATCAAACTTTTTTGATCAGAGTTGGTTCAGAAGCAGCTGAAATATCCATAAGAATACCACACTTTAATTAATGTTAGGGACCAACTTTTATTCAATAATTAAAAACAAGTATATTTACACATTCTACACATTATTGTAAGAATTGTTTTTGAACATCTCTCTGAATAATTTGAATAATTAATTTATCCGAACATCGTTTTGTTGTGTTAACGGATGCTTTCTGCATGGAAACAATCCGATACCTTAATGATGTATATGTTTTATTGTCGTTGAAGCATCATTGAATTATGACTATCAGCTTATAATGATAGCTATCACTTTATTAGTTACTAACATTATGTTTACCAAAACTATACTATCCATTCAAGTTATTACGTGACTATCCATGGTGTCATGCATTTAATCTGATCTAAGATGTTGCGACCTTTATTATTTAAAAGCACATAATTAGTTGTGTAATATGTAACTATAAACAAGTTATGGTATAATACATGTTATGCTCTTACAGGTGCCAGTAAACAATCATTATAATAATTGAATGACATTCATCATAAACCGTTGGGAGAGAACTACGTATAACACAACGACTACCAGCTGTTCACAATTGATATTCCTGTAAGAAGGAGCTTAAAATGAAGGAAAAAAACATGAAATATATAAATGTTCATAATAATCGTCAATATAATGTCCCGTTTCTCCCTTAATTATATTGTTATGTTTTTATTACATAGTCAAATATCATTGACTGGTAGGTAATATTCCCTCAAACGCATATCAATTGCCTCAGAGAGGAATATTTTATGATCTTCCCTCTCTCGCCATGTCAATGTGTAATTTTCTTATTGTACAAGGAATCAACATATAACCCGATATGGAACAATTGTTCCAAGTTTCAACATTATAGCTTGAATACTAAACGAGACCATTATATATAGTAAATTTGTACATACTAAACGAAACAAAAAAATATTTTCAATCTACATACTAAACAAGAAAATTAAATATATTCAAACATACTAAACGAGAACATTAAATATATTCAATGTATATATACAATTGGCCTGCTAATGAACGCAGTTATAGTGGATCAAAAGTAACCTAGATATCTACTAACATTGAACTTCGGTTTAAAAGAATCACTACAATTTGGAATAATGTCCTTAATCAATGCACGTTTTTTAAGTAATCTAAGCCGTGGATTAAAATTGAATCATACATATAGGTCAATATCAATATGTAATATATCACTGAGCTCATAAAATTCGATGATTTCTGATATTTTGGCACCCCATTTTCCAAAAATACATAATAAAATTTAATTATCAAAAATACCCCTAAAACTGCTACTTGTGTCTGACCCGTGTTTGTTTATGTCTGTTCTACTGCTTTATAAATGCACATCATTAAGTGGTGTGTTTCTTTGTGTGCCAACAGGCGAGGGACGAGGGGGGGGGGGGACATTTGAAAGTGGAGGGGATTGCCCCCCCCCCCCCCCACCCAATTTATCATAATATGTATACATTATGTGTGGTGATTCCAAAGCTTACATGAAATGTCACAATTCCAAGCCAAAACATGCTAAAGCTCCCTATATATATGTGGAGGGGGACACCCCTCCCAAACCTTCGCAACGCCCACCCTCCTATTTTGAGAGGCTGTTGACCCCCTTGCCTGTGTATACATGTGAGTATGAGCTATGTGTGTGTGTGTGTGTGTGTGTGTGTGAGTGTGTGTTTGTGTGTGTGTGTGTTTGTGTGTGTGCGTAAGCTTGTGTGCGTTTGTATTTAGTACAAATTTAATTTATTTTTAATGACATGATATATTTTTTTTCATGATAAATTAAGCGGAGGAATAAACAAAACGTCCCAAAACGGAAACCAGTGTACGTATGTGTGGGCGTGAGTGTTATGCAACTACCCTTTATCGAACGCATTTTCACACTAAGCATCTTCTGCTTTACTATGAATAACATCTAATAAATAAATATTCAGTTATTCAAATAAAAGAAAAGTAACAAGACCTTCATTTCACACCAAGAATAAGTACGATTATTGTAAGGGCATAACGTCTTTTAGTAGTAATGTTTTTTCTTCTCGCCCACATATGAAGAGCGTGGGCGGAGTAGGTATTGAAACCATTAATTCGTTTGAAGAGGCGCGAATTGATTAGATCAACCTGGCCATCTTCTTATTTGATTGGTGGATCAAAACATTATACATCTTCTTAGTCCTTTGAAAATGACATCGCGCGCAAACACACACCCGCGTCGTACACACGTATAATCATGTAAGGCATCGAACGCGCACGTACGTACATGTATATGCAACAAAATAATGAAGAGATTATTCCAAAATGCGCTAAATCCACTTTTTAAACTTCCAAGAAAAACAGGTTTCTTTGCCCAAATTTGTACACGTGCCTGTGGGAATATGGAAATAAAACGTTCCATAGTTTGATTTTGATTGAATGTGTAATTTGTCCTAAAATTTAGATTTCTAGATAGCTACGTAGCTTTTTAATGTACTGATATCGTTAACTCAATTGTTTTGGAAAGTGGATTTAGCGCAATTGGAAACTAAGCTAAACAAAATAATACGTGAGATTTTGAATAATTTTCGATAAAAATCACGGCTCTTTTTTCCCCTTCATCTTCAATGCTCACTCAATTCCTGAGCTGTTCACAAGTAGTTCACTTTAATGAACGAGTTTACAACATCCTGATACCATCGATGAAATACTTATCATCTAGGTGATTACTTTCCAGTTAAGAATCCACGGTCCTTACAAAATGCATTATACTTCAAATGCGCAAACAGTATGTGTGTTAAATAATGACCACCGCCGTCGTTTTAAGAGTATAATACAATTAGCGAAAAAGGTTAAACATATGTATACGAGAACATTGTGGGCCCTATACAGGGTGGCCCCAAAAAACGGAACGGGTCACTTTCCAAAATAAAGTAACAAAATGATTATGTCCGTCGGATAGAGTGTCTTTTCCAATGAAAAAACGATACCAAGAACAGTAATTTTGGACGTGAGACCATGTCAGGTTCCCATTTTTCTCAATTTTTACTAAGTCACTGTCTGATAAATGAGACTTACTGCTTGTCATACTATCTAACAACTGTGCCCATTCTCTCGACACCGCTCGGCACACAGCTGAATGCACACTAACAACGGCGCGCGGATTGCTCGCGTGTTCAATGGTATAACGAGCAGTATGTGCGATTTATCAGGCACTGACTTGGTAAAAGTTGACAAAAATGGGAATCTGACATGGTGTTACTCACAGGGCCATATAACAAAATGACCAAAATGACTGTTCTTGGTATCATTTTTATCCGATGGACATGATCATTTTGTTACTATATTTTGGGAAGTGCCCCGTTCCGTTGTTTGGGGTCACCCTGTATAAAGGTTGCCAAATCGAGCTGTGGACGGGATAAACTGTCCACAAGATGGAGCGATCTTCAGTCATCTTGCCTACTGATCACACCATTTTTAGCATCTGGAAGCTTCTGGTTATGTGCGGAGCTCTACATTGCTTAAACTGTCCAGGTATGAATACAATTATAGAATATCATTATACTAATTTCTTTAACTGTTAGTTATATATATCATTATTACAGCATTATCTTAATATAGGTTTTTCTGGGCAATTTCCTAAATTGCGCGCCCGAATTCGTTTTTGTGCATTTAAATTCATGACAATTTCTTCTCTTGAAATGTTTTGTTTACTAAGTAAACTACCCTGTATAACGAAGTAACACAAATACATGAATACATTATCGATATCATTTGAACAAACCAATCTACACGAATAAGTTCAGACCCTTTTTGATTTTGAGGGAAATTGATAACACTTTATTTTTCTTATATCTGCGTTTCAGTAAGACCTTTCGCGTCATAAAATGTGTTTCCATTATATTGCCATCTTTTTACAGGAACATAACATTTTTTTGAAATCATGTTGATTATTCAAATCATTCAAATGTTACAAAAAAAGGGGTTTAACCCAGGTCAATGGCAGAACTTGACAATAAATTCCCATCCTGCCATTGGCAGGGTGAATAAAATAATACATACAAACCACAAAATAACTTTGAACAAACTCATCAAACATACGAATCATCCAAGATTGTTTAGCCCCCCAAAATATCGCAAATATTATCATTCATTTGTTTTTACTACAAAACCAAACACAGGAGAATAAAACATGTTAATTTAACCACTGAAAACAATTTCTTTTTTTTTACAGCAGTTAAAATCTTAATATGGGAAGTACTTGCTGTTTATTATCATGTCAACTACTATGTGTATTACCCTTAGTATCCAAGCTATGATGTAAATGTTGGGATTGTATTTCCGTGTGGTTACCTACGAATACACTTTTAGTAATCTCAACTTAAAGGTACACCTGTAAAGTGTCAGATATTGCCGAAAATGACATTTAAAACTTAAATCCTGTACCACAATCATTGTAAGATATGTCCGAATGATGTGAAGTTTCATTGAAAAAGAACCCTGCTTTCCTGGTTAAAATAGCGAAAAATATGCGTCAGCTTTTACAACGAATTACTGTATGACGTTTATGAGGTTTATGATCGTTCATTAACGCTCTTGCGCTGAATGATAGATATCGTCATACTAAATGGGTATTTGACAAATTTATCTCTATTTTATTCCTCTCTTACCATAAGCTAAACAACACGGTAGAAGAGAATTGAGGAAGCTCCGAGTAATTTTCGTGAAGTTAGACACTTTACAGGCATCCCTTTAAGTAATAAATTCACCACACGATAACAAATGTTTGATATACATCAACCCTAATGAGTTTTCTTTTGAAATCCATTATCAAACATCCTGAAGATTGTATAGTAAGACGCAACAAACGCAAGAGATACAAAAAAATTGGTTTGATAAAAAGGCTCTACGTACAAAATACAACTCATCATATAGCTTTGATATGCGAGTTGATATACATGTATACTATTCAATTCAAACAAAAGTATGTGAATACCACAGTTCAAATTGAATGTTTAACTATAATATAACGTCAGTACAGTGAGTTAAAGACTGTCACTTAGCTTTTTCGCCCATTACTCGGCCATATAACATGAATTTAAAGTGACATTTTCACACATTGCTAGGTGGTCACAAAAATACACATTTTTATCAACCATTCATAACTATGTGTTCATGTAAACAAAGTTACTAGATCCCTTAAAAGAAACAGAAAATACATATCATCTTGTTCGGCATGAAGTAACAGAAGAGTTAAATGGGTTTTGATTGTTCAAATAATCCCTTATTATGGTGCTTTATATGATTGAATAATACCCCGTTTACAGTGCAGGGCCGGGCCGAGCCGCGGCTCGGCCCGGCCTAAATTGCGGTACTCGGCCCCCCAATTTTTTGCGTTTACAGTGGTGGGCTCGGCCCGGCCGCCCTTTCAATATTTTGTCGTAGTGGCGCTCTGCATGTAAACAAACGATTATTTTGGGAGCGTGCCGGGGTCACAGAACAAAGGCGCGTTATTTGGCCCTGCGTGCGTTTACAGTGAGAAAAAGCGGGGCTCGGCCGCGGCCGAGACAACCTCCAGAGCGGGGCCAAATGCGCGGCCACTTTTGGCCCCGCATTTGGCCTTTTGAGCGTTTACAGTGAAAAAAACGGCCGG
Organism: Echinarachnius parma; assembly: GCA_037951105.1. Taxonomy (NCBI): domain Eukaryota; kingdom Metazoa; phylum Echinodermata; class Echinoidea; order Clypeasteroida; family Echinarachniidae; genus Echinarachnius; species Echinarachnius parma. The sequence continues at coordinate 170,888 of JBAMJV010002273.1, read as the reverse complement.
GCCGAACCGCGGCTCGGCCCGGCCTTTTTTTCACTGCAAACGGGGTCTAAGAAGCGCTAGAGAAGGCTTTTTTTGCTTTAACGAATGTAGGCACCCTCGTGTCCTGTGTGCAAAACCTAAGGCAAATGCGGCACGTGGTTTCCGTGCGAACAAGCGTATAGATGTAAAGATGTGGCCAGCGTAGACTGGCGGTGAATTTAGGCCCAATGTCAGCGGCTTGCATAAACGTTTTAACTGATATTTCGGATTATGTTATACTATATCGTATGTTCTGGTACGTCCTGTCCCGTTTTCAGTTCGTGTTACATTTGTTTATTGATACAGCTTTGAGGACAAATGGTGGAATATATATATGTCAAGTAACAGTTCCTAAGTAGATTGATAAGTTAACATTTTGTCCTTGGAGATCTTCTAACATGACAACATATTGTAGTTAATTTGCTGCAAAGTTTTCCTAAAAAGTTTTTTCCAAATTTAACCCTAAATAAGATTTATAACAGTGACAATAATAGCGATGAGAACTCTTTGGCATTTTAAACATAACCTGTATCAAATCAGCATGGTTATTCATCAAGTGTGATACAAGAAAAGAACAGGTCTTTTAACTGCATTTCTGAAATCGTACGTTTCTTAAAGATTGTCATTTTCCTCCACTTTCCTAGTTGCATCATATTCATTTGTATTGATTTTCTAAAACGGAATAAGACAAAAATGATGAAAACGGTTAAAATGGTATTACATATTGGAAGCTTTGAATAAAAACATTGTTATGACAATGTAGCTTTTCTGCAGCAAATTTGTATAGACTTTAACAGGATATATGTGTAATCTTAACACCTAAACACCTAAAATGAAGAAAAACTTCCGGAAGTCAGTATTTGCTGCGAAAATATAGTATCTTACTTGCAATGTTTCAAAAGAGATGCAATAGAAACTAAAAGAACATATATGAAGAGCTCACTTTCAAAAGGCGCTAAATCCACTTTCCGTACAAATTGAGTTAACGATATATCTACATGTATAATCTACATACTATCTAGGAATCCACATTTTACGACAAACAACTCACTCAAAATATAGAAAGTTCAATTTTCATATTCCCATAGGCACGTGTACAAAATGGGACAAAGAAACCTGTTTTCCTCGGAAGTTGAAAAAGTGGATTTAGCGCCTTTTGGTTGAAAGCTCTTCATGTTAAGAAAAGAGCTGAAAAGGTTGCCGTAAGAACCATTTTGTATCCGATGAGTATTGATTGCATCATAACAAGGCCTTTTTATATCTATTCCTTGAATGAGTTTTTCTTTCCTCTGCTCCTGTTCTTCACCGTTTTCAATAGATATCATATCTAGTAGTGAAGAATGTATTTATAAATAAAATAATCTCTAGACCGTGTTCGCGACCTCTGTTGAGATGACAAACGGTTTAAACGGTTTAAAGCTTGAAAATCATCTATTAAGTTAATACCTCAGCATCTAAGGTTGTGGAAAATCAATACATAATGCGTCGTGGAAATCGATGAAGTAACGTTTTGATGTCAAAAGGTGCTTTAATGTGATGATGAAGACGATTGAGATCTTGAATATTCTACATAAAAACCATTTACCTGAAACACGAGAATATTGATTTAAAACAAGAGTGATCTACAAGAGCAAGACATTATCATTTTCCCCAACTAATGTTATCTTTGAGTTCTCACTTTCCGGTCTATTCTGATGCTATCCATTTGTATGCGTGTTCGATCATTTTCGTTTTTGTCTGTTTATTAAGAACATGCTTAACGAAACATAAACATTAACATTAACGAAACTTAAACAAACATGAATATAAATTATTTTGATGAAGATATGCGTGCGCTTTACTTTGTTACACGATATTACAAATATGTGTTAGCCGTCAAATTACACTAGGCGTTATATACAACTCTCATTACCTTTCATTATTAATCATTCCAAAAGTTGTGTTTCCGCGTGGCTATTACCTATATTGAATCAGAAGATTTGTATGCATATCATGATCGTGTTGCATAATTTACAATCAATTTCCCACAATCTCTCAAAAGAAGATTAAACATTATTATGTTTTGGTCCAGCAAATGTGTATGCACACTTTTAAAAAGCTTTCACGACTGACAAACCCAATTACTGTTCTATTCGTTTTGAGACAAACTGTATATAACATATGGTAAAACATATAAGTTGTATTTAGTGGCCACCAAATTACTCATGATAAGGATGAACATTTGGTTTTGAATTGTTATAGAAATATGTCATTTAGCAGTGACATTATCCCTGTTAATCTGTTTAAAGATATTATGGTCCAATGTATCGCAACTACTCTCGTTTGTCATATGTCATTTAGCAGTGACATTATCCCTGTTAATCTGTTTAAAGATATTATATTGTTACACGATATTACAAATATGTGTTAGCCGTCAAATTACACTAGGCGTTATATACAACTCTCATTACCTTTCATTATTAATCATTCCAAAAGTTGTGTTTCCGCGTGGCTATTACCTATATTGAATCAGAAGATTTGTATGCATATCATGATCGTGTTGCATAATTTACAATCAATTTCCCACAATCTCTCAAAAGAAGATTAAACATTATTATGTTTTGGTCCAGCAAATGTGTATGCACACTTTTAAAAAGCTAAACCTAACCCAAATTCTCTCCGGTTCCCCCTATTCCTGAAACTTACCCTTCCTCTAACCCTAACTCTTACACAACCATGACAATAGTTGAGTTAATACGCGTGGTTTGCGGTTGCACCATGTGAGAGGGGAGGATTGGTGAGTCCTGAAAAGGACTGTGGTAGTCCTAGAAAGGACTGTTGGTGTAGTCCTGAAAAGGACTGTTGGTATTCATTCTAGGAGAGTCCTAAAAAAGGACTGTTGGTAGTCCTAGAAAGGACTGTTGGTAGTCCTAGAAAGGACTGTTGGGATAGTCCTGAAAAGGACTGTTGGTATTCTTTCTAGGAGAGTCCTAAAAAGGACTGTTGGTAGTCCTAGAAAGGACTGTTGGGATAGTCCTGGAATGGACTGTTGGTATTCTTTCTAGGAGAGTCCTAAAAAGGACTGTTGGTAGTCCTAGAAAGGACTGTTGGTATAGTCCTGGAATGGACTGTTGGTATTGCGAGGAGAGGGTGGATGGTAGGAGGGGCTCGACGTTTCGAATATGTTGACTATCCGTCGTTAGGAGTGGGGACTTGTTGGCGTGCGCGGGCTTAAGACTTGGGGTTGCGGACGTAGGTGACGTGCTATCGGCGTGGTGTTAACACACTATATCTCACAGCGTGGACCACAATGTTAAATTCGAGCGCTTTCCCAGTGTGTATAAAGGTGCGCCCACAATGTGTATCTCAGCAATTGCAGTGTGCTGCTCACAGTGTGTACATAGTGTGAGTTGGCTTTCACACTGTCAAAACGCTCGAATTTAACATTGTGGTCCACACTGTGAAACACACTGTGTTCATACTGTGGATGGGCGTGTTCTTTCTGGAATGGCGTGGCTGTGCGTGAACCGCGCACATATTGTGATCGAACTACGGAGTTAGCGAAGGCTATATTTGTTTTAATACAAAATAACTAAGACTAATTGTTTGTTCTTCATTTTCGAGACCTTAGATGTCGGCTTGATAATGCCTTTAAAAGAATAAGTACATGTACAATAGTGTTGTAATATTATGCTAAACCAGTTAAACACATTTATCAGCCGATATATAATTCGATGAAGGGATGATTTTTACACATGCGTTTTTCATTCGTAGAATCCCAATTACAGGGTTGTTCGACCAAAAATGTGTATGTGTGTGTTACATTTATCCTCATCCGTCTACTGGAAACTGACGATTTGTAAAAGGCGGACACTAAAAAAAAGAAAACAAAATCAGCTTCGTCCATAACCCGGGAGGTCACTCCCAACATGACTAGCTACGCACCCACGTCCAAAAAAGGGCGTCGAAAGGGTATCAATTTAAGCCATACGGCGTCGTGTACAGTTTTTCTTCAAAAAGGAGTGGTTGTCAGCACTCGTCGGGTCCCAAATAAAGGATACCATTTCAGGTGTACAGGTTTTCGACGTTTTTCTTTAAAGGTATTGTGAAATCCCGGCTTTGATTCAGGTTTATAGCTTTCAATATGTGCCTATATTTACATACCGCACCTTTTTCAAAGAAATCCTTTAGTTGGGCAAAAAAAGGTAAAATTTCATGAACTTTTTGGCGTCGGCGTTCCATAATCCCAAAAAAGTGATTTACGTCACATGCAGTCTGTGACGTCATCTATGACGTCATGAACATTTGTTTTTAGAATTTTCAAATTTGAACTTCATTTTCCGAAAGAGCGTAAAAAATGATGACCAAATACCGAAATTGGCTGAGATATGCCCATCCAAATGAATGTTTTGTCAATAGGCAATCAGTGTTATATAGTGCTCTGGTAATAACTTTATGAACCAGAGCTCTATAACACTGATTGCCCATTGAAGTGTCTGTCAGTCAAAATATGAATGCCGATTACAATCTTCGAATCAAATGGATCTACATCTATGCAGTGATTCGTTTGATCATTATATATTGATCTTTCCTACAAACGTTTCGCAACCAACAAGGACTGCTACACATATTCGTTTATACCACGAAACCTGGCGGAGTGGAAACTCTGACCAAATAACGCACGACAAGCCACATCGTTGAAATCTTTACAAGGACATTCGAGTAAGATGAATTTCACTAGGGGGCCCACCACGGGCCCCCCAATTAGGCGCGCACACCTAAACCCACCAAGTGCCTGCAACTGTATATCCGCCACTTGTGGAGTTTCGTTTGCAGTATCAAGAAGAAGAAGAAGAAGAAGAAGAAGAAGGAGAAGAAGAAGATTGGAGGCTGTAGTGCAATTCGTGGGAATGAACTCAATTGAGAAGATAAGGCAACATAAAATGATTTTTTTTTAGATATCTAGTAACTTTGTTGATATGTGCAAACAGTGATGAGTGGTTGATACAATGTATACGGGTGTTATCTGATATGTCCACTGGGTGTTGTGTGAAAGATTCAAGTTTAATGGACGTTATATGGCTGAGTAATGAGCGGAAATGCATTGATATTCACTAACTCATTGCACTCACTTTGCACACGGTTTTCACGGTCCAGTGGATAATGTTACATCTGAACACTTCAATCGTAAATATCTTGTTAACGAAAGGGAAATTTGTAAAACCGGATACTGTCCCATACTTTTATTGTTAATACTAATACAACAAGGTATAAGGGAACCGCTATACTTCCAATTGGATTTCGAGGAATTTGACAATGTTACTTAGTCCCTTTAACAGTATTATAATAAATAAGGAAATAGTGCATTATTGTTGCATTCTAGCGCAGTCTATCTCACCCAGCGTGCAGCCTCGCCAGAAGCCTATTCTACTCGCTGCTTCAAAGCTAGGTGAATAGGCTTATTGCGAGGCTATACGCTTCGCATGCAAAATCATTAATTTTGTCATTATTTAGTATTAAACCCGTATTAATTTAAGTTAATGAAGGAAATTCAAATTAATATATTGAATATAATAATGATTTCATGTGTGCGTGTAACGTGTGTGTGTGTTTTTTGTTCGCATGTGTGTATTCGCATTTGTGGGTTTGTGTATGTGTGCGTGTGTGTGTGTGTGTGTGTGTGTGTGTGTGTGTGTGTGTGTGTGTGTGTGTGTGTGTGTGTGTGTGTGTGTGTGTGTGTGTGTGTGTGTGTGTGTGTGTGTGTGAGTACGTATGTATGATAGAAAGGTGCTATACAACTAAACTTGACAAATAGTAAACACTTTTCAGCTTCTGCATTACTGTGAATACAAACCAATAAATGCATGTTAAGTTATCAAAATGAAAACTGACAAGAATTTAGTAGTCATGTTAGTCTTATGATCGCCTTATAAAGCGCGTGGGTGGAATTGGCATTGAAACCATTATTTTGTTTCACACTTGTCATCCTCGCATATGATTGGTGGATCATGTAGATACAGCACACACGCGCACACACCCGGGGCATGCGCACTTACAATAATTTGCACCCGTCACCACACTCCCTCTTCATCATCAATTTTCGTCCGCTCCTGAACTATTCATAAGTGGATACAAATCTCGTTGTCGAACAATTTAACTATTTCAATTTCAATTTCAATTTTATTCTTGCTTCCAACAAAACATTACAAATGAATTATTACAATTTATACAAAATAGAGATATACATATTGGAAACAAGAGGGGTCCACTAAAAAGCAGTGCTTGTACAATTGTGGACCCCTCAAATAATAGTTAGGAATATTATTGTATATTTAAATTAACACATTCTAGACTACAAAAAAGTATAGAGGAAAAAAGGGGTGCCAACAGAGACCTACATGGGACAAGAGAGAATTTGACAACAATAGGAGAAGACGGATACAATACAACAATTAGACACTGCCAAACGGAAGTGAGGGATCGGGGGTACAAATATAATCAGTAGTACAAAAGGATGAGCTACATGTGGGGTTCAAGTGAAAATGAGGAAAAAGAGTTGCGCGCTTAGAAAGGAGCTATGCATGAGAAGGCACAATATATCATATCAGATTACATTTTGAGTCTGCGAGTAGAGAAAGACCTTGTTCAGGATGACGTACGGACGGGGAAAGAGTAAATGGGCGATATAGTTCAATGATGTACATAAGATTGTAATAAAAACAATTTAAATTTTTTCTTAAAAATATTAATCGATGGAGCATTTTTTATTTCAGTACTTAAAGAATTCCATAATTTGGGGCCTTCATATATAAATGTATTTTGAGCAAGGAGGGTCCGCAAGAGAGGTAAATGAAATTCTTCAGAATGTCTTGTTGGATAATTATGAACTGAGCTATTTTTAAAAAACATTTCTTGAAAAACAGATGGCAACATATTTTTATTATAATTATACATAAATTGACCAAGTTGAAATAAATATAGATCTTTTACCTTCAGTATCTTATTTTCAAAAAATAAGGGGTCTGTATGGGAGAGAAAGGGGGAATTACAAATAATACGAATAATCTTCTTTTGTAATAACAACACTTTATCCAATAAAGTTTCATGAGTGTTACCCCAAACTAAGATACCATAATTCAAGTATGGGAGTATCAAAGAACTATAAAGCATAATTAATGAATTAAAAGGAAGACATGTCTTCACTTTATTAATTATACCAATATTACGAGAAATTGTTTTACAAATATTATCAATATGAAATTTCCAAGTAAGGTTATTGTCAACCGTTACACCCAAAAATTTAATGAATGAAACACACTCCAAAGGGGTGTTTTCAAAAACTATGTTAGCAGGTAACGAATCTATAGATTTACTAAACAACATATATTTCGTTTTCTGGAGATTCAATGATAATTTGTTCGCTCTGATCCACGATAAAATATGACTCATTTCAATATTAATAATTTCAACTAGTCTATAAGAATCATTATGAGAAAAAAACAAATTCGTATCATCAGCGAAAAGTACGAAAGACAAAATTTCGGATGATCGACAAAAGTCATTAATATATAAAATAAATAAAAGTGGGCCTAGTATACTACCTTGTGGAACACCACAATTTATATTATGGGGAGCAGAAGAGTTATCATTTAAAGATACATACTGCTTTCTATCCGAAAGATAGCTCCTGAACCACTCCAAGGCCATCCCACGTACACCATAATGTGAAAGTTTATAAAGTAAAATGTCGTGATTAATTGTGTCAAAGGCCTTGGAGAAGTCCAGGAAAATGCCTATCGTATGAGAAGATTTGTCGATTGCATGAGCTACCTTCTCAATAAAAGACAATAATGCGTGTACAGTATTATGTTTTTCCCTAAAACCAAATTGGAGATTAGAAAAAATATTATTATTCTTCAAAAAGGATACTGTCCGGGAATAAATTATTTTTTCTAAAATTTTCGAAAAAGAGGACAATAAAGAAATCGGTCGATAATTATTTACATCTAATTTATCTCCTTTTTTAAACAAAGGAATAACCTTAGCAATTTTCATAGAATTTGGTACCTGGCCATATAATAAAGACAAATTAAAAATATGAACAAGAGGATCCACAACGGAAGATATAATGCCTTTTAAAATGAAATTATTAATTTCATCATGGCCTGAACTTTTCTTAGAATCAAATTTCGAAACAATATCTAAAATTTCATATCTATGAGTAGGAAAAAAAAATATAGAGTTTGAATTGGGCTGGCCCAAAAAATCAACAAAATGCTTATTTGATGGGGGGATATTAGCAGCAAGATTTTCACCAATCGAAGAAAAGTAATTATTTAAAATATTTACTATGTCCCTTGGATCCTCAACAATCTCATCATTAAACTTAATTTTTGTTATGTTAGATTTATTATTAATAACATTCATTGCCTGCTTAATCGTTTTCCAAGTATTTTTCATATCATGTTTATATAATGCCAACATATTTTCAAAATACCTTTTCTTTTCCAAACGAATAATCTTAATCAAAATATTTTTATAAGATGTATATTTAATTTTCAACCTTTCTGTGCCATCTAATTTATATTTATAAAAAAGATTATTTTTCCTATTTATAGAACGTAATATTGATTTAGTGATCCAAGGGAGTCTTGGTGTTTTTTTATAATCATTAATTTTAACTCTTTGTTTAGGAATACAAATATCTAATTGATTATTCAAAATATCACAAAAATTATCGTAAGAAAAATTCACTTCATCTACACCATAAACAGGAGACCAATCTACATGTTCAAGACTAGAAGCAAGACTAACTAATTTGTTATTAGTGACTTTACGTCTAAATGAACGTGGGTCATAATTATTAATTGATTTAAATACAGTATAATGCGTTACAATAGGATAATGGTCAGTTATGTCTGAAAGAACAATATAAGAGTCAGGGTGGGGGATTACATTTGAAAAGATGTTATCTATTAATGAGGTAGAGGAGTTTGTCACACGAGTGGGCTTAGAAATAAGAGGTAAAAAAGAGGCAGAGAGGAGAGTCTCGAGAAATTCTTGTGACAAATTATTATGTTCATGATTTAATAAATTTATATTAAAGTCCCCCATTAAAAACACATCCTTATTTATAAACGCTGGACTTCGCAATAAGTCAGAGAATTGCGTCAAGAATTCTCTAGGGTTATTATTAGGGGGTCGATAAATGACTCCAACTATTATATTTTTACCTCCAGGATTCATAATTTCAATAAAGAGAGTCTCAAGGACATTATTCATTATTGAAATATTATCATGCAAAACATAATTCAAAGATTTAAGCACATATAAAGCAACACCACCACCGACTCTCCCTTGCCTATTTTTAAAGACAAAATCATAATTATCGATTAAGAAGGGTAAATTAGAATCATGGGATAACCAAGTTTCTGTTAGGCCAATTACAGAAAGCTGTTTATTGGAAGGGTTATCTAAAAATGATTGCAATTCATCAAAATGTTTATTTAAACTTCGTATATTTAAATGCAATAAAGAGAATGTATCACTATTAAAATCTTTAATAATATTATGAAGCTGTGCATTTGTTATATACTTTGTAAAAGAATGTTGTGCTGGATCATCGTGATCTAAATTCAAATTCAACTCTTCAGAAGATGAGTTTATATTTTCAACTACAGTTTCATCAAAAATTCCTGTACGATTAACAAAAAATTGATTGTTAGCTTGAATGGGGCTTAATACATCAAGAAGGTCATCGTCGCTCACAGACTCAAAAGGTAAGTGGTGATCTAAATTAGCCATAATAATTGTACAAACACAAAATCTGAGTAACAAGAACCAAAAAGCATATCATAATCAATAAACATACGCAGCGCTAGCATATACACGTAAGGATAATGACTTAAAAAGAAAATAATCGGTGGAGACACAGAGAGCTCAAGAAAGGACAATGAAAACCACCACTTGCAGTAGGTAGGAAGGGAAACACAAAAACACGAATACAAAATGGACATGACTACCGGATTACACTCACGAAATACTTCTCAGTAAGGTGTTAACTCTCTAGAGTATGCTCAGCTCTATATAATACCAACCTTATGTGCACTAAGCCACAGTTATCGTTTTAAGGATAGAACAAATCGCCCCGAGTTATCATCAGTGGGACGACTTTAGTCAAAGCCACAAATACATACATTATTCATTTAAACTATATCGCACCTGTGAAATTCGACTGCCACTTTATTAACTAGCTCATGCCCAATCCAAATTCCTATGCCAAGGCATCCCGGCAAAGCGTCTCTTATCGTTTTAAGAGTTAAGCACACACGTAACACGCCCATTTGTTCACAATGGTGCCTACCGGAGATGCCACGTTCAGCATCTGGAAGCTTCTGGCTCTGTGCGGTGCTCTTCTTTGTTTTAAACATCCAGGTATGACGATACACATATAATATTATAATGAAAAATATTACAAATTTTAGCCATAATACATTGTCATAATCAAGACACGTTCTTGATGTTTTTAATTAAATACCGTAATCATATTGCGGTAATGGCTTTGTGTTGTGCTCTTCTTTGCTTTAGATATCCAGGTATCACAATAACCATTTTAATGTTATTTTGAAATACATTCTAAACTGTTGCTATGATATCACTTTTAGAGCATTGTCCGTTTTATATTATTTTCGTTCTTGTACCATTATCATATTGTTACTTTAATTTTGTAATTATAATTGCAATATCATCATATAATATTATTAGTGCGTTTTACACAGGGCGATAAACAGTATGCCTACATAGCACACAATCACTGTCAAGTTATATTGGATCACGGTTGACAGAGAAAATTTATGAATTCCAGTGTCATTTTATAGAGTATGTCTAAAAAAGAATGGTACATTCCAGAAAAAAAATGTTAGAATATGATGTGAACAATCGTTAGGTTATTTGGTACCATATACAAGGGGAAAAGTTATGTTTTCAGATGCTCATTGTTTGACATATTCAGCGGATCTCGAATTCTGTCCGATTGTATGCAAATATACAAAAACCTATTTGTGTCGATTTGCGTATTTGCACTGAAAATGGCGATGAACATTTGTTGCACACATTTGGTATTCTTACTAATTAATATGGTATAATAACGATGTAATAATGGTTAGAGTACAATTTTGTTTGTCACTGCTGATGTTGGAAGGGTTAAAAGGTAAGATCTCCCTAAAGAGTAAGTTTTCGGGATAGAGTTCTTCCAAATTCACCTTGCTACTTTTGTTTTGCTATGAAAATAATTGCATTTTGGTAAGTTATGTTATGCGCAGAAAATGACCATATTTCACGACTGACAAACCCAATTACTGTTCTATTCGTTTTGAGACAAACTGTATATAACATATGGTAAAACATATAAGTTGTATTTAGTGGCCACCAAATTACTCATGATAAGGATGTACATTTGGTTTTGAATTGTTATAGAAATATGTCATTTAGCAGTGACATTATCCCTGTTAATCTGTTTAAAGATATTATGGTCCAATGTATCGCAACTACTCTCGTTTGTCATATGTCATTTAGCAGTGACATTATCCCTGTTAATCTGTTTAAAGATATTATGGTCCAATGTATCGCAACTACTCTCGTTTGACAATAGGGGTTTTTCCCATGTTATGCGATGAAATCTCAGTCCAGTGTATAGAAAATGCACACAAACTGATCCAGGTCAATACAGGGTGGCCCAAAAAAAACGGAACGGGGCACTTCCCAAAATATAATACCACATTGTTTATGTTCATCGGATAGGGTGTCCTTTCCAATGAAAAACGATACCAAGAACAGTAATTTTGGTCAGGTCGTTTTTGTTTAAGGACGCAGTGAGTGAGACCATGTCAGGTGCCGATTTATGTCGATTTCGACCTAGTCAATGCCAGTTTAACCGCACTCCTTGCCCGTAATACCATTGCCCGTAATACTTGGCCGTAATACCATTCAGCGACCAGGCCCATTCTCTCGGCACACGGCTGAGAGCACACTAAGAATAGTGCGCGATGCTCAACGATATGAACGGCGGTTCGTGCAATTCATCAAGCGCTGGCTCAATACAAATTGACAAAAAAGAGAACCTGACATGGTGTCACTCACAGGGCCCTAAAACAAAAACTACACGACCAAATTGACTGTTCTTGGTATCGTTGTTCATTTGAAAATACACTCTATCCGATGGACATAATGCATGTGTTACTTTATTTTGGGAAGTGCCCCGTTCCGTTTTTTTTTGGGCCACCCTGTATAGGCCTATTATCAGTTTTACCCTTTTTATGTAGAGTTCAGGGGGCAATATTATTTAACTTATAATCACCATTATGGATTCAGAAAAGAAAACAAAAATACAAAGATAAAGCAGTTGATTAAGTTTCAAGATGAAGTTCGAGTCAGTGTACGTGACTTTATAATAGATTTCAATTATGCATTTTGATACAATAAATCATAATAATATATTAGACAAGTTTTTTGAATTGTGGCAAACGAGGATTTCAGTTTGTAGAAGATTATTGTGAGTGGTAGCGAAGTTTTGCTAACATAAGCTTCACTACCTTTTGGCATATGCATAGGCATTTAATTGGAAAATAACATATACTTAATTAATGTTGTGTACTTCGAGGGAAAAGAGGAATTGTTTATATACTTAGATACTTGTTCCAATCCATTTATTTTAATAATCTTTTAGCAAAAAAATGGCTTTGAGAGCCTTTACTTTAATAAATATAATGGCTCCATTTACTCTATTGTGTTTTATGACAGTATTTGGAAGCGCCCCACACACCAACACACAAAATAAATGTACTTTCTTATTATCAGCCATGTGAAATAATATATTTTACTAATATGGGATTATAAAAAATGGCCAGGAAACCGCTTGCTAATGTATGTATTTGCAAAATTAGAAAAACGATCATTGATCGATATCGCCATCGGTTTGCATTTGGAAATGTCTTTCGCACATTACATATGTCAAAACATAATGATAACAACATACACAAACGTAATTGCACCCACGAAATCATTAAGACACATTTCATCTTCCAAATAAAATTATAATACACCATTGTCATTCACGCATGACCGACTGAACATCATTCAGAACACTTTATTCTCCCAACAAAAGGAGGGTACACTGTTGCATTTTGTGACATTTCACTTTTGACTTTGCCCATATTCGAGGTGTCATGCACATTTCATGATATAATATTCATAGCAAATGTCATATCAATGTAAAGGAAAGAGTACAAGCTTTCCAATGATACCACATTCATAAACGGAATTAAGTAATAAGGAGAAATATGAATGCTCAAACTTGGATTGCGGAACTTTTTGTGAGAAGTATATTACATGACAAACGAATGGGAAATATTTTGGTCATGCCAAAAATGAGAACAGAGCATGGCAAAACCTAAATTGTGTTCAAGGGATCAGAAATAGGGAACAGTGTGTCCAACAATTGCTATTGTTCGCCCGGCCAATTGGTCTATTGAAATACAGTCAACAATAACTAATTTATGAGTTGACAGAAAATGCATAACCCTGTTTATCTAGCGCAAATGACAATTTAATTTGTGATACACGAAATACGGAACACAACATCCAACGAAGATTTACACTTTTCAGCTCTCCTGCTTTAATATGGAAAGAATACATGCAATATCTTTTGAACTGTTCACAATCAAACGTGCCAACCAGTTTATTTAGCACCCAGTATTCAAGTAAATGGATTAACACAAAATATTTCTATGATTTATACAAAAAAATATGTATCACTCTACGTTGGCCGAGTCCATTTAGTGATGTGCAAAAGTGTCATGATATGGCCAAGTTAAATACAAAGTGCTATATGCTGTCTCATTGTAAAATTTTCATTTACAGTTGAAAATTACTCACTATTTGTTTGGAATACAATTATCAATACCTGATAACAAGGTTAACAGTATGTGCAAGTGGTTTGTATAAAGTACATTATGCAATTGATGTGGAGTTGTGGATCGTGCATTTCTTCACTTGTTGAGGTTAATTCATACTCTCTTGAAATGTGGTTATTCTTTTTTACTAAAGAGACTATCCTGATATTACAAAGATAAACAAAGTGGCATAAATGAGTGAATACATTGTCGATTCGAAAAAAAAGCATACGTTATATTTTTAAAATGATTTTATAGTTTGTAAGGTCATACCATGTTTATTTTTTTCTTTTAGCATAATTGTATGCGATTCAACGAGACATATCGATCCATGTATGATGTGTCGCCATCAAAATTGCTTTTTGGAGTAGATAAAATCTTAATTTGAAGACAAAATACAATTTTGCTTTAATTTCTTAAGGGAAGTTGTTGTATGTGTCAAAACTTATTCTATAAGTAGCAGGCAATCCTGTGATTTTTTGTGATTTTTTTTCCCATGTGGTAAATTGTTAGCGTAATCTAAGAATACACATTTTGGCATCATGGGCGCATGGACAAATTTTCGCCGCGGCGGGAGGGGGGCTGAGGTCTGTTTCTCAAATATTATCCTCCCCGTGTTTAACCTGACAAACAAAAAGAATTAGTTTGGCAACGAAAATTCAAATTGCTATTATCCGACTGATCGCCATGGTTTATTGTTTGTCTTTCAACCATAAGTACCTCAATTACAAAGTTAAAATTGTCTGTGTAAAAGTGGGTTTCAATAGATTATTATGTAGAGTGCAGAGCGTGCAATATTTGTTCTCTCTTTCTATAAACATGTGATAAAGAATTTAATACATTTACGGTTAATGTTGTTTTTAATTATTTTGTATGGCAGTTGGTAAACAATAGTAAAACAGAACTCCACACATGGGATAAACTGTTGCAGCACATGGTGATTGGGTAGCCGGAATAAGGGCCTTCGGGTGAAATGTAGCATATTTATCCCACTAAAAATGTCCCTAGATTTATTATAATGATGTCTCTTGTCACGCTTCTCTCTGCTAGCAATCACCAAACTGTTTGCATAATTGTAAACCTTATGTTGTTCGAGACTATCGAACATGACAACTATTCTGGAGAAACCCGAATATAGTTGTTAAGTTCTCATAAATTACCGAATTCGAGGAGATAATTAAAATGTTACTTTGAAAATGACATAATCTTGGCATAGATTATTATATTTCATATAGTAAGATTATTTTGTATTGCTCGATGTTTCCAGAGAAAGGGGGGGGGGGGGGGTGCCTGGGGGTACAGCAAATTTGTGAGGGGAGAACGTGCCCACGTGCCCCTCGTCAACATGATATCAGCACCACTGTTAAGATCATGGGAAAAAGAGCATAAAGAGGTTATAAAGCTTACCACTTAAAGTGCCAACAGGGAGATAAAATCAATATATAGTGCGAAAATTCATGGAGAACTCCTGCTGCAAAATGTATGTTTTAAATAATGGGAAAAGGGTAAGAGGTGATTATTCTTAACCCCTTGACTACGGGAACTGGATGGGTTGTGTACAAAGTTCATGGGGATTTCATAAACGCAAAGGGAACGGGTTCAGAAAGCTAGATTTCATATCATATTGATCATCGGCTAGCACGCTACACGAACCATTGTGGATGGGCGTCGATCACGAGGTATCAGATAAATGCAATGCAATTCTTCAAAAGGAATACAGATCTACAAATCCAACGCAAATGGCAAATAAAAGAGCTAACTATTGTAAGTCCGTGATTGTCCTTTGTATCAGTTATTATCATAACAAATTAGGTCTTTTACATTGTAGATGTTTGTTTTATGTTCATGTTCTTTTTATCCCAATAGAAATCATGCATAATTATACGGACGAGGCACGAGTTATGTATTTAATCATAACAGCAATACCCATTGGCGTGATGATATATAATACAAATATAAAAATGAATGGATAAATAAATAAATAGCTGATTAATACATAAACACAAACAAATCAGCCAGACCACGCTACACCAGAGGCATTTGTTATGATTATACACTGCAAAGACATGGGTGCTAGATTAACACCACTGGTATCTATATTGGTCTACACCTGTTCAGCCTAGTGTAGCCAAATCTAGTATCAATGGTGTTGATTTCACACCCAGTACTGTTAATTTAACACCCTCGTCTTTGCATGCCCATAATGTGATTTTGCTTTATATTTGTGATTCAAAAATCGTCTAACTTGTTACAATATAATGTTTGATAAAAAATATGTTGATTATCTAAGTTTATTATATGAAATTCTAATAGAAGAGTTGCCGCATTTATTCGACGCGTATTGAATAAGAAGACAGCTGAAAAGTGCAAATATTTGCTATCGTAGTATTATTTACACTTTCCTTGACATGACCGCAAGTTTTCGCGTCGATCGGGCGTTTCTTAAAGACGGCATAATGCTCCCCCTACCCCCTGCTGTAGAAGGACCTCAAATAGCCGGCCTTTTTAGGGTTAAGCTTGTACATGAAACCCTGAGCAGAGACGCAGAATGTTAACATAATTATAAATACCGTTGTTCTGATTGCAGGCATTCGCGGTGAGTAGAGGAAACGAATGAGAACGAGGGTTTCTGGGACGGACCAGCATTAATTAATATAGCCTTGTGGTTCAATGGTTAGATCACCGGTTTAGCAATCAGAAGGTCTCGGGTTCGATTCCCGGCGAAGCACAATTAATTATCTTTGCTCATTTCCTCATTTATCAAATAATACCTTTCTTCTAATTGCAGTGCTTAGCGTACGCGGAGAGAGCTACGTGAACTACACAGTGAATGGATGGTCGGTCCCCGTTTGTTCCTCTAATGGGTTGTGTAACATCAATGGGAATGCGAGATGCTCAGCACCAAACCCTCACAGTAGGCGTGCCACCTGCAACTGCGACCCAGTCTGTTACTTCTACACGGATTGCTGCATCGACTATTTCCTGAACTGCGACACCATTCTCCCGTCTGATACGTTCACAAGGGCAGTGAAGTGGATCAACTCCAATCAACTATCCTGCACTTATCCTAACAGAGGTGGAGGGAGGCTCTCGTGAGAAATATCTCACTATCTCATGGTGGCTAAATGCAGCTATGATTGGGTTGACCGGCTGAGTATCTCAAGCAAATGTGAAGATCCGTCGTCTGTCGACGATCCGCTGAGCGTCCTCCATGTGGTATATCTTGACAGCATCAGTTTTAAGAATGTCTACTGCGCCGTTTGCAACAACCGAGACCTCGAAAAGGTACGCCCCTGGGGATTTGAAGCTGTATGCTTTGATGGAGAACTTCAAAACGTGTCTGTCAGTAACTACACGGTTGATCAGATGGGACTTGCTATGGAAACCTGCTGGGGATGGGAACTGGAAGCACCCTTATCCACACCAACCGCAGCGCGCAAATGCAATGCTGTTCCAGTAGATTCTTGTGATCCTGAGACGGACCCTTTGTTGGCAGAAGCTTGCGATTCTTACACTGGAATAGTGGGTTCTTCTACTTTCAAAAATCAACATTGTTTTTATTGCTATCATTTCAATTTGTATAACAATACTTTGATTGAAATGTACACACAATTAAAATATAATCCATGTCCAGAACATGCAACCAGTGGTGGTGGGATGACCGACCCACCCCCACATGGAACTTTCCCAATTTCTGTTCTCTTTGATTTTACATCTGTGGAGGGACTGAATACACCGTTACTGACAGACGATAGTGGCGACTATGTAGTTCCTTGCAAGGATCATGAAGTGTTAGATCCGTTCACTCTGAAGTGTGTTAATCTGACGTGTCCAACGGGATATAGTCTGATTAAAAACGCATTTTAAATATTAGCACGGTCCCAACGTCAGTCCACATTGATTGCTTGATGATGATGTTCTCA
Organism: Echinarachnius parma; assembly: GCA_037951105.1. NCBI lineage: Eukaryota > Metazoa > Echinodermata > Echinoidea > Clypeasteroida > Echinarachniidae > Echinarachnius > Echinarachnius parma. The sequence goes on along the minus strand of JBAMJV010002273.1, from coordinate 153,019 downwards.
GACACTCAGCGATGTCAGGCAAGTTCCTCGATTGCAAACGAACTGATATCAACGTTCATAAAGCCCCTAGAGATGGGTATAAACACAACGTCATCTGAGGTAAATGCGGTTCTACTGCGGAATGAATCATGCCTCCAATCTGTAGATGTGTCGGCTTTCCAAGACCTGAAGACTGACATTCCATTCACGTCCTTTGACAACATATTCCTTTTCCTGGATGAAAACGCCAATACTTTCAACGTTTCCACTTGCAATATATCGACATTTGAAATTATGTTGGGTTGCACAGAAATTGAACATGCTTGCGCATCCGGACTAGTCTCACTGGAGGGCATTGAACGTTTCTATGATGATGCAAGCGGACTCTGGTTCAAGGATGCCAACAACAAGACACACGACTTGACTAATTCACTCTACACTATCCGATATGCGATGGACGTTTCCGATTCATATGTAAAGTATGAATTCCTTCACGTGTGTCCCAGGATTACCTGTTCATTGGTGGCCATGAATGCCTCTCTATTTGAGCGCCTACCAGAGGGTGGTTTAGTGTTCATACCGTATAATGTGACTCTAGCGTATGACCAATTTGTCTATTTTGATAACCAAACTATTTACATCTGCTCTTCGCTTCTTGGAGGTGGGCAGTCTTTGCTCAGTTTCCTCAGTTTCTCCCCGGCCCAATCTCTTCTCACATGCATTGGTTTGTCCCTGTCCATAGCGGCGTTGTTTATAACGCTCATGACCTACATCCAGTTCAGTCGCCTCAGCAAGTCAACTTCAAACTTCCTGATCATAAGTTTGTGTCTCTCTTTGATCTTTGCGCAGCTTTTATTTCTCCTCATGGTTCCTGCTTCTTATTCTCCCGAAGCTTGCGTGTCTGTAGCCATCCTTGGGCATTTCATGTGGCTCTCTGCCTTTTCTCACTCAACATCCTTCGCCTTTGATCTGCATAGGCGCTTTGGTGTTACTATAACCATTGGAACTGCGGACGAAGGCACCAGGGCTCTCGCCAAATTCCTTTCATTTGCCTGGGGGTCCCCCCTATTGATCGTCATCCCTTGCATTGGCATCTTCTTCGGTCAGGTGGATATTCCCAACCTTAACCTGTCATACGGACAGTCGGCTTGCTGGATAGGAGATGGCCTGGCCAACCTCTATGTCTTTGGCATCCCCATCGCTGTCTTGATACTCGTCAATACTGTTATGTTCGCCATGGTGGTCATTGGACTTCATCGAGTACGGAGGAATGTGGCAGCCATTCAGAATAAATCCAACGAATCATTGATGTGGGAAGATCTTCTCATCTACATCAAGGTATAGTAACAAAAAATACCTGCAATATGTATGCACCAGCAAAAGCAATTTACCTCATAAACGTATTATCATTATTCTTAATTTTCGATTATCAAAAACAATCTAATAGAGTACAGAAGTACAGAGTACAGAATTGTTCGAAAGAGCATACAAAATAAGGTCCAAATACCAAAAATCGATTGAACATGTTAAGAATTAGCTGAGATATGCCAATCCGAATTATTTTTTTGTCAATAGGCAATCAGTGTTATATAGTGCTCTGGTACATAACTTTATGAACCAGAGTGCTATAACACAAAATGCCTATTGAAAGAAAATTCATTCTGATGGGCATATCTCAGTCAATACTTAACATATTCAATTGATTTTCGGTATTTGGACATTATTTGTTATGCTCTTTATGAAAATGAAGTTCAAATTTGAACATTCAAAAAATAGATTTTGTTTTTGACGTCACACTTCACCACTCTATATGCGTGCTATTTTGAGGGAAGATATCATCGTAGTCGGGAAAAAAATCTATACGACACATACAGTTACAAAATGATTTCAACTTCTTTTTAGAAATGATAGATTTAACACAACTTGATCACAACTTGTAACATAATTTCTTTTGGTCAGATTTCGCAACACCAATTTGGAGCTTATGACTGTACTTTGAACAAATTTAATTCATGTAGATTTCCCTCATCGATTGAGCGTTCTTTGTTTAATTTGTTTCGACCTTTCAGATGTCGACTCTGCTCGGGTTCACCTGGGTTTTTGGCTTCGTAGCCGCACTCGCTGACGTCACGGTTCTCTGGTACGTCTTCATTGTCCTCAACTCTCTGCAGGGGGTCTACATCTTCATCGCCTTCGTCTGTACCAAGAAAGGCCTGCGCGTCTGGCGAGACTCGTGTCTGTGTGGGCAATCAACCTCGGGGTCATCGTCCAATTCGGGGAAACAGACCTCTCTTGACAGCACGCGGGCAAGACGCACCGAGTCAGTGTCAATGTCGAAGACGTCCGTTGAAATAAAGAAAGGTTAAGATCTAAAGCTATATATAATATATTTCATGGAGATTAAAGAGGTTGTAGACCTGTCCTCCCGCCTCTCTGGTGAGATACTATGTCGTCCACTTACATTTTAAATGAACTACATAGTACTGAAAATTGTGTCCTACCTAATTAGAATTATGACAAAGAAGGTAGCAATAATATGGAAAATGAAGTGTAAACATTAAGATTATAGACAATTCCAAACTTCATTGATCACTATCACTAAACGACAACTAGGTAAAACGCCCTACGTGATCTAAGCACATTGCCTTGGCAATAATTGGTATATTTACCAGAATTATAATTGGTTAATGGTTAGCTAAATAGTGTGACAATTAAATATGTACATCAAAATTGTGTACAGGAAAACTGTATCAATTATATTAATGGCTTTGGATTGTTCATTCCATTTTAGAAAATATTATTTCAGATTCTTGTACATGTATTACCGTATTGTTTGCAGGGTTTGTATTAACAAAAATGAATTAATTCACTTTACTTATTTTGTGTGTTTTTGTTCTGTTTATTCTTATATACCGTTATGTTTATATTGTATATGAATCTTGTATTTTACTTGAACTTGAAACGGAATAAATTCTCAAATGCTAAATAGGCTAAAAACTAATCACGTCGAGATGAAGAGATAGTAAATTATGTATGAGAAGTAGAACAGCCATGACATCTCATTTGTTCACAATTTAAAGTGGATATCAATTTTCATGAGTAGTGATGTGGAAATGTGTTTTATTTTTATTTTTTTGGATTAATTAATACATTGGATGCAACATTATAATTTAATGGAATCTTTGGTGGTAAACATAATCCCAAATATTGATAACATATAGGCCTAATGATGACTTCAATTATTGTATAATTATGTATATATTTATAATGTGTAATTAATGTGAAATTCAATTCGATGTGTATTATATAGCGTCCTGTCCGGTATAGTGTAATGGCAGGCTATATAACAGATTATCATTCTGCTATTAGTGTTGGATTGTATTGAATCATTTGTAATGGATTAGTAATGGACAATTTATCACGATACATAATGTGAAATTAGACGCCAACACAATCAGAAAATAATTAGTCTAAGACAAAAGATACGGCGAATAACTATCGAAAATAATTATTCCATTTTCCAGTGAATGGTCATGTTAATTTCGTCACATTAATGCTCCCTATGTAATTTGTATAATACATAATGGAGTTACGGTACGTATTATATTTATTAATATGTATATATGATACACTTGATGTGTAAAGTATTGATTGTAAGGTAAATATTTGTCTTGTTCAGCTTAATTGATTTTAACACATGTTTACACCACTTAGAAAATAGCTTTGTTTTGTGGCATTGCTGATTTTGGGCAGTATCAAATAGTTGTTGTGTTTGTCTATATGCTCCTGTGGGTCACTCCGAATTTTAGCTTAACATACAAGTAATACAGTACTTGACTGTAATCATGATATGGAGGTTATTTAAATCAGCATGCATGTTGCTTGTACCATTTGATAGCTTACGTATTAAAGCCGTGTTTATTTTCCAAATGTTAGGGTTTATCCATGGGCGTAGATCCGTCATTGATGCCTTTTCATCAGGGGGGTGATCTGTTAATTCACCCCCTCATGAATGGGCATTACGTACGGATCTGCACCCACGAAATTATGCGGAGTGTTTATAAATGCGTACGTTTGTGTTTGTATTTATTAAAGATTAAGTGTGCGAGTGTCCAGTATGTTTGGTGCGTATCAATACAAAAAAGATGTGTGTACCGAGTGTGTGAATAAAGAATGTGTTAGATGTGTTTGTAATGGTTGTGTATGTACGCGAACCAACCATGCACGTTGCCCTATTCACCCTATGTTTTGTTTTTTAAAAGCTATATTTATATGTACATGTGATATAGTTCTCGTATGTAAAATTATTTTATTATTATACCTAGTATGTACCCTAGTATATTGTTTGTAATTTTGTATTATATTATTGTAAAATTGCCCCAATTCGGCCTGCGGGCTGCCATGGCAGTTGTTTTTATACCCAAAATAAATAAATAAACAAAGTTCAACCAACTGTGTAGCAGTATTTTCACGTTTCGTAATGATTGTCCGCACAGCAGTAAAGAATAGCGTCTTTTTTTCCTTTTAGGACTGGCTATTTTGACAGATTATGTGTGGTTAGTTAGGCAGTCCGGAATACGGATCAATACAATTGATGTATTAATGTTATAATAGTTGATGTGTTTTGTGATCATACTGGGTGTTAAAGAAAATATGTTACAAATTTGTATTGTTAATGCACTGAAAGTAGATTTCACATTTAGCTTGTAAACCTCACCGTTATATATTATTATAGTCGGAAGCTGTGGACTGTAAGCACCATATATATGTTATGAATAAAAAGTGATTTGAAAAAAATGTAAACAACAAAAAAGAAAACAAAATTAGCTTTGTCCATAACCACACCCAAAATGACTAGCCCGTCAAAAGACAGGCGACGAGAGTGTACCACTGCTATACCGCGTCGCGGTTTTTGACACTCGTCGCTTTTTAACACTCGTCCCTTTAAAATAAATAAATCAAATGAAGGGTTAAGGCCCAGTCCCATACTGACGATTTTCACGGCGACTCGCAACGACTCGCAACGATTTACTAGAACGAATCGACTCGATTTAGCCACGATTTAACAACGAATTGGGAAGAATTGTACGGCGACTCAAGACGAATATTCGTTCTTCGTCGTTGTTCGACGAGTCAGTTCGTCCTTCTTTTGTCTTTAACCATTGCGGCAGAAAAATCGTGGCAGAAAAAAAGTTGTGGTCCCATAGTGGCGATTTTTACGGCGACTCGCAACGAATTATCATTCGTGGAGAAAATCGCTTGAGTCGTCGCGAGTCGTTGTAGTTCGTTGCGAGTCGTTGTAATTCGTTCTGCGAACCGTTGCGCATCGCAAAGAACGCCATGAATCGTGTTAGCACAACGAATGTTTTGGGACTGTTCAAAACTATCGCCATGTCGCGACGATTTCCTTTCATTCTTTTTATGGAACAATAGGGCAGTGCACCATATGAACAATCGGACTTGTTCGAGTCAGTTCCATGGGCGTAGATCTGTCATTAATACAATTCAACAGGCGGATGATCTATTCATTCACCCCCTCCCCCTCTCGTGATGAATAGGTATTACGTAAGTCTTTACGCCTATGGTCAGTTCAAAAACGGAAAGCGGCGATCTTCACAACGAAGCGATACGAGTCGCAACGAATTGCAACGATGTGGAACGACTTGACACGAATATGCAACGGTAAACACAATATTTTTGGGTGAAAATCGTCGTGGCGTGGCGATTGTTTTGAACAGTTAAAGACGGCGATTTTGGCTCCGCTTTCACGATTTTCCTCGCGATGCGCAACGGTTTTGGGGGAAGAACCGGTACGATGTAACACGATGCAACACGACCTAAGCGATTTCCCCCACGAATGTCAAATCTTTGCGATTCGCCGTGAAAATCGTCAGTATGGGACAGGGCCTTTACATTCAGGTGCATAGGTTTTCGACGCTCTTCTTTTAAAAGGGTGAGATTCAAGGCCAATCTAACAGGCAACGCTGATTCAATTCGCGCATCTTGCGTAACAACATTAGCAAGTTGAAATCAATCCCATTAAATTCACCTTTATATTATGAAGTCGGAGAATTGCATCTCAATCAGAAAAAATTATTTGAAGTAGACATTCTGAGTATGCATACTTATTTTGTCATTACTAGCAATAGCTAGTGTGTAATGGTGAGAAACACCACATTGATGAATATCTTGCTTGTCAATTTTATGTGTATTTTATGAATATGCTCATGTTCAAGTATATGCCCTTACTGCATACATCTTGTAATCCTGTATTATTATAACAATATGAATATAATATGTAAGTTTTGTCCATGTTGATTGAAATGTGATGAACCAATGTATTTAAAAACAATTTCACCTCTTAAAGTGATGGTGATTGATAAAGATTCAATTAATAAAAAGTTGTTAAATTGTTTTTCTGAGAATATAATATTGTGTTTTTCGTTGGTACACTAATAATTGTTACTTTCAGATTAAAACACTTGTATCATTTGTATAGGTATACTATTCAGCAATGAAGAGGATTTGTTTAAACCCTGATGTTATCATTACACTATATACGCTAATTCGTTCATATTTCTAAATGAATATAGAATTTCTTGGTCAATTTTGTAAGTTAGCCACACGAGTTAATTTTGTGTGCATTCATTTTCGCCGATTTTGTCACCGCAGCTGTATTGTGTAGTTCAAAATCGTTTTTTAGCATTTGAATTCATATAACGATTATTCGAAATCATTTTGTTAGCATTCAATTTAAAACGTGTTTCTATTTCGTAAAATTGTCATTTAATTTAATTTAAAGCGGGAAAATTCGTGATTACGTTATACCGCCTTCCGTGAATTCCGTTGGCGTAATTGACTGCTAATAGCGTGCCTTTTAAATTGAATGCTATAATTGCTAAATCACTTGAGCAAAGAGGTAAACATAATGAAGGGTATACAATTTTGAACGACACGTATAAGCCTTCAGCGTAATTCCGCGAATTTGAATGAATTAATACGAATGCAAAGTTTATCAAATTGGCCACGAAAACCTAAGTATATTAAACGGAATCATGTTACAAAAATAAGTTTTAAAGTTATGTCATATTGTGAAAAAATAAAGCACACTCACGCACTTACCAATACTGTTTTGTCTAATTTTTTTATGAGTATTCAATTATACATTTTCTTTGTTATAAAAATAAGCATGCATATTTATTGGAACTACACATATAATTTTCAAAGTTGTGTGAAAAGATAGATTTATATAACTCCACATAATGTTCTCGATATATGATTTGTTAAAATCAGGTCACGTGACGTTCAGTAGAAATGATCTATTGCACGACAAATAGACCAGACCGTACAATAGTATACCTATTACACGGGCGTTTCATGGCTGCCCACGTATTTTAATGTTAACGTGCGCTCAGTCCGCGCACTATCTTTATTTAATTATTTGTTAATTTCATAGAAGTATGAATAAACAAACCAAACCGTTTAATTTACGTGTAACCAATTGCGCAAAACAAATTTCACGCGCGATATGCAAATTTGGGTTCATCAAAATTCATCACGTCTTCTTGAAATTATTTTTAGTCAGGCGAAGTAAACATTGTTATTGTGACGTCATAATGAATAACCTGCGTATCAAAGTGCATGTTAATTTTGTACATCACGCTCTACCCATTCACTTTGTACAGGATAATTGTACAGTGGTCGGTCTTTCCATTAAGCGTCTTTGATTACATTTATAAACAAGCGCGCATTATCGTTGTTTGTTTACTGCGTTGCGATGTTACCACCTTTTTGTTTATTCCGTTGCCCAGTAGACAAACGCGCTAAGCGCGCAGAATACAGTTCAGCGGCGCGGCGCCGTTGTCGCTGAACGTTAATTGCGTTAAATATATGTAGGCACACCGTCCTAATAATTTGCCCGTGCAGCAATCGTGTCGTGTTCTCGTTCAGTAGGCCTACTCTGATTTTAACTTTGGATTATTTTATTTGTTTACTTAATTTTGATCGAATATTCCTTTTAAAATGGCGACAAATTTAATACAGGATTTTCTTTACTGTGTCTGTCAGTGAATATGTGAATGCCGGCCGATTAATTCAAAACTTTCCAATCAAATGGGACCAAATAGATATATGCATTAAATCATTTGATCTGGGATTGGATGCATTTGTGCAATGTGTGGGACAGAGCTCATCTGAGAAGTTTCAAGTTTAGGCAATATATTACTTTTTAAACGTATTATATAGAATAAATATGAATTATTTTGGTATACGAGCGCAGTCTATTTCACTAAGCGTGCAACCTCGTCAGTAGCCTATTCAACTCGCTGCTTCACAGCTTGGTGAATAGGCTACACGCTGCACGCTTTCTTGCAATAGACACGCCCTTTTTCATGCAAAATCATACATTTGTTCCTTCTTATTTAGTATCAAAAACGTTTTAAATAAAGTTAATGAAGACAATTAAATGTATAATATTGAATGATATTGCTTGAAGTGATTGTTATATTGTAATAATGATTGTATGTGTGCGCGTATCGTGTGTGTGTGTTTTGTGTTCGCCTGTGTGCATTCGCATGTGTGTGTCTATGTATACGCGTATGTGGGTGTGTGTGCGCGTGTGTGTGTGTGTGGAATTCAATAATTAAAAACATATATACGCTCTTTCGAAATGTAATTACGTATTTTCACTCATATCAGTCCCAAATTGGGTTTTGGAAAAGTGGAAACAATTTTATTTTATTTTATTTGGAGGGGTAAAGACAGATTCAAACGAAAAAATATTATATCAGTATTATGAAATTGGGGGGGGGGGGGGGGCTTAGAATGACTTGTTATGATACATTTGTTAAAACTCAATGGGTTATGAGGCTTAAACGCCTACTTAACTGGAAATAACAATTTGCTTGGAAAATATATGGTTATATGGATTTTGATAGCGATTTATTTTAAAAAGGTATAAGTAGAGTATTTAATATGATTGATGGAAATGAATCATATATTTATGGCAATGTCAAAGGAGTGGAAAGATGGGGGATTTATGAAAAATTTCAGTAATAGTTTATATCAGGATTATGAAATTGGGGGGCTCAGAATGATTTGTTATGCTACATTTGTTAAAACTCAATGGGTTATGAGGCTTAAAAGCCTACTTAAGGGGAAAGAACAGACTGCTTGGAAAATATCTTGTATTTGTTGTGCTAGGTAATATGGTGGACGTTTTATATGTGTGTGTGATTATGATTAGAGAAGGATAAAATTGAAGGGTATGCCGCAATTTTATGAAGATATTTTGAAAGTATGGCACAATCTTGATAGATGTTGGCATTGTAAAGGAAATACGATGAATACTATTATATCAATAATAGACTTATATTTATTAGGAATAAAATGTTTTTGGATAGCGATATATTGCAGAAAGGTATAAGTAGAGTATTTGATAAGATTGATGGAAATGAATCAAATTCTACTCCGTATTTTGGGGGTCTGGGTATACAAAGTAAAGGCTTACTTAGGATTTATCATATATTTATGGCAATGTCAAAGGAGTGGAAAGATGGGGAATTTATGTAACTTTACAGTAAGAGTTTTGATATAAAAATCAAGATTTTAGGTAACATAGAGACACTGGCTGAGATAAAAATCAAGAAAACATATGATCATTTTATCACAGTTTCATTACGATTATAGAGTTATAACTAATAGTTTGTTATGTTATTGTGCAGCTTTTGATTACTAAAATTCAGTTTGACCAAAACTGTACTCTCTAATACCAAAACTCAACTATCCCTTGAAGCTGTTAGGATATGCAGGAATGACAAATGTGTTTCATTAATAATCAACCTCTTGAGAAAATAACGACAGCGCCGTATAGATTGTTTTATGAACCTCAAATGCTTCGATATTGCTTTCATTAATCAAATAATAATATTACCACTCATTTGAGAAACCATTTTACGTATGTTAGTCACGGTGATGTACACATTGTACAGTGATTCACTCAGATATCAAAATAAATATGTGCCCTCTCTTTTTCAAATTGGTGTCTATATTGGTATTAAAGGAACAGTAGATAGTTACATATCATATGTATACACATTGTGTTTCGCATAGTTCCAATACAGTAATTACTTTGCCTACTACATGTATCTTGAAATATATTAACAAATGTTACCTGCGAACACACCAGGATATTCGCTTTTGTATAACCTAAATGTATCGTTTCCCTAGCAATTCCAGGAAAACATTTTCTTACAAAGTGGTTGCAACGTTAATTGTGTGGAAACAATTTGCAAACATTACAAATTCAAATAGTCTGGTTTTTAAAATGTTCACATTAAATATACAATTTCGTTTTGGGAACACCACGTTTAGAGTCAATGTACATCTTTGAGAAGTCTTTTTCGAAAAATAAAAACCTCTGTACGATCGTATCTCACTTAAACTGACAAGGGAACCCCGTATTTTGTGACAGTCACTGTGCATAAAATGTTTTGGTTACCTAAATATACAGTAGATTACATGTTACCTACGAATACTAATTGTTCATGTACATTGTAAATGCGTCATATGTGTGCTCACCGACCTAACTTTGATATTGTTTGAAAGGATATTTTCACTCTTTAGAATACTGAAAAATAAATATAATTCACGGCTTATTCACAAATATATGAAAAGCGGCACAACCTCATGTTTTAAAGATATGGACATCTCAACACACTAATATGAAAATTAATAATACAGGGTGGCCCAAAAAAACGAAACGGGGCACTTCCCAAAATATAGTAACAAAATGATTATGTCCATCGGATAGAGTGTCCTTTCCAATGAAAAACGATACCAAGAACAGTAATTTTGGACAAGTAGTTGTTGTTGTAGAACGTCTTAAGTGAGACCATGTCAGGTTCCCATTTTTCACCGAGCACTGCCTGATAAATCGCACTTCCTTCCCCTCATAGCATCGGACAACTATGCCCATTCTCTCGGGACACAGCTGAAAGCGCACTAACAATGGCGCGCGTATTGCTCGTTCTTCAATGCGTATGACGGGCAGTAAGTGCGATTTATCTAGCACTGACTTGGTAAAAATTGACAAAAAAGGGAACCTGACATGGTGTATCTCACAGCGCCCTAAAACAAAAACTACACGACCGAATTGACTGTTCTTGGTACCGTTTTTCATTGGAAAAGACACCCTATCCGATGGACATAATTATTTTTTGTTGGGAGGGGGGAAGTGCCCCGTTCCGTTTGTTTTGGGCCACCCTGTATAGTAATGTTTAAGACACAGTGTGGTAATGTATTCGATATGGATGGAATAAAAGCAAATATCTGCGTGAACCAGATTGTTTTGAACTTTCATAATCACATTTTGTAAATAATTCATCTGTATTTGTATGCATCATTAGGACATGCGCCATAAACTTCTCCAGGCCATTACGTCGAATTCTTTTTTTTTTCTAGTAATGGTTGACATTTCTACTTCACCTGTGCAAAGGGTTTAACAATTAAGCATTTTGAACTTCGAACCAGTTTTGGGGTGCACATAAGCACATTTAATGTGTTTAATAGGTTTCTTCATGCTATATTAACATGATGGTGATGTGGATTCGCTTGAGCCCCTCCCCACACCCCCCCCCCCCCCCCCTCCCCCCCCCAAAAAAAAACAAATAAATTAATAATAATAATAATAATAAATAAATACAAAATGTTTGGGCCCATTACGCTACTGACCATACTATCTCGGTGGAGTAATTTTTCGCGTTGTCTTCAGCGCTCTGTCGCGTTGCGAAAGGTCCGTAATATTGTGCGCACTGCATTGCATTGAGTCAGTGTATATTTCACACAGAGCGCGGTTTCATTGGAGACATAGGCGGAGCTAAAGCAAATTTGCTGTTTGCTGTTTAGGCGCTTATTCAAACAACCCCATACAATTCAATTGACACTATGATATATCTTGCTGCGCCCTAATTCAGCACTAGAAATTCATTCTTCATCAATCAATTAGAGTTCTCCTTCTACTTCCTAAACTTACTGAATGTTGCTTGGACGCTGGTACGATACATTATTACATTAATAGAAAATAATGGAATGTTGCGGACAGACACATTAAATCTGTCCTATCTTCCTAAGTCATGATTTTGTCCTAAATGCTATTCGAATATGTGACCGGCTCTGTCAAAACCAGTAACTGTAAAATTGAGCTTTTGATATGATGTTGTTGTGTGGATCTTTCTCTTTATTTTGAGACGATTTTTATGCCGAACGGACAAAAATTGATGAGGTTATGATTTGTTTTCTTCTTATCCTGCTAAAACAATGGAGATAATTGAGGTTAAAATTCAACACTCGGTTCAAAGTACATGTCATTCTTGATTTTATCCTAAGATATAGCCATTTTCCGGATAATATTTCGGAATTTTGCATATCTCATTAAAAACTAATTTAGAAAAGTTGCTTAACAATATCTACTAAAATTTTCATTTCGTCCCTGAGGTAAATTTTGGACCTTTTCAGGTCATTTACGCAAAATTGTAAATGCGGCGAAGTTCCTGGTTTTGCCAGAACCTGTCTCATATGCTTCGTAATTTTCTTCCTAGGTCACTTCCAAACTGTTTTCCTAACTGTAGGCTAGAACCTGAGAAAATATGCAAATCAGCGACTTAGAAAGAAATCGGTATTCCATAATGCATTCAAGAAGGAAGTTCTTGGGAAATTACCAAGGCCAGCCAAACTCTTTCTCTAACTCCCATTTGTTGTAAACGAAACATAGCAGAATGACCTACAAAACCAGTAGGGGTTACATAAGCGCAGATAAATTACCACACTGCACTTTCATGGCGCCATAGAGTAACTATAATATACGCAAAAGGTCTTAAATGAGTGTTGATATGGCTTCCCTCCCCTTTCTGATTGGTTGCTTGTTAATGAAATAATGTCATTCGTTGGTTCACAGCTACCATGTGGGCGTTGTCAAAAGCTTTACTTATTTGCATTAAGATCTTCCTAAGTCATCATATTGGAATATTACCCGTTTTGCACTTCTAAGCACTTCCTAACTTTCTGACTTAGGCAAGAACTAAGGAAGAGATTAGGAAGAAACTGTATAATACCACCCTGTGTTTCTGTACAGTTTAATATCACATCTTTATTGTCGATAATCATGCTTTTCAAATCGACTGTCGTTTCAAATAGTTTGTTAGAAATTCGACGATCAAGCCACAAAGAGCCTCTCGCAGTAGATGCTTTAGCAGCTCGTATGGTATGTTTGTACATTTAGCAGTCAGTTTAGTCGTTCAAAGACCAATTATCGTTATGGAAATATTGTACAGATTTCAGGATTAGGCGGCACTGGTAATCGTCCACATGCATTATACAAAGCGAAATTAAAGTTAGACAACTTAGTCTTGTTAGTATAGACCCCATTATCTTTCTCATTAAGATGTTTTCGAAGTCTATTATTGTAATAAAGAACTTTTGCAAAACGGAATGCCAGGCTATACGACAATAATAATATCATGAATAATTGAAATGTCATGTTCAATGTGGTAATGATAGCTTTAAGCATTAGAGGTGGAGGCGGGCATGGATTGCGACTGTAATGTTAAAAGTAAATCAGTGCGATTTAGCATTAAGGCACAAATGTCATGTTCAATGCGATGATGATGTATATATTATAAGCGTTAGAAGTGGAGGCGGACAGGGATTGCGATTGTTACGTTAGATATTACTCAGTGCCATCAGCATTAAGGCAGAAATCGTGACACGAAAGATTATGGGTAGGGAAAACAACAAACAGCATGTATGTCAATGTCTTTTTGCATGTGTGTGTATGTATGGGCGTATGTAAGCGTGCGCGTGTATGTGCGTGCGTGCGTTTGTGTTTGTGTGAGTACGTATGTATGACAGAAGGTAGCACAACAAATTGTATACTTGTTAGATTATGCATTATTGTGAATACAAATCATTAAGTGCATTTTAAGTTATCAAATTAAAAACTGACAAGAATTGTATTTAAAACCCAGAATGATTATGATATTTATGTGGCCACCATAAATTAGTATTTAGCAGTCATATTACTTTTATCATCGCCATATAAAGCGCGTGGGTGGAATTGCCAGTGAAAGCATTATTTTTGTTTCTATCACACTTGTCATCCTCGTTTTCGATTGGTGGACCATGTAGATCTCGTTGGTTTTCAGACGACACGGCATGCGCGCGCACACATCCGGGTTATACACACTTACAACTATCTGCTCACGGCACCACATTCCCTCTGCATCATCACTTCTTGTCCGCTCCTGAACTATTCACAAGTGGTTCAGATCTCCTTGCCGAACAATTCAACTTCCGGATAACACTCACGAAATACTTCTCAGTAAGGTGTTAACTCTCCAGAGGATGCTCAGCGCTATATAATACCAACAGTATGTGCACTAAACCACAGTTATCGCCCCGAGTTATCAGTGGCACGACTTTAGTCAAAGCCACAAATACAAAAATGAGTTATACTATATCACACCTGTGAAACTTGACTACCCCTTTATCAACTAGCTCATGCCCAATCCAAACTCCTCTGCAAAGGCATCCAGGCAAAGTGTTTAACACGTTTTAAGAGTTAACACACACACACGTAACACACCCATTTTGCAGAATGGAACGATTTCCAGCCATGATGCCTTCAGGACACGCCACGTTCAGCATCGGGAAGCTTCTGGCTCTGTGCGGTGCTCTTCTTTGTTTTAAACATCCAGGTATGACAACAAACATAATACTATTATAATGAAAAATAATATAAATTTTAGCTATGATATCATTATTAAAGCATTGTCATAATCATACAATTTACTTCTGTTTTACGTTCTTGTTGTTTTAAGTAAATACCATATTCATATTGTGGCTGTAATTTTGATTTAGGTATCATATCATAATTATATAATCATTCATGCTTCGAACACTGGGCGATATTGATTTGCCTACAAAGCACCCAGTCACTGTCATATCATACAGTGTTTCCAGAAACAAAACGGAACCTTACTGTGTCTACGAATAAAAAGAAATATGCGTTTGAAATGCTATATTTTTGTTGCTCATATAAAAGTAAAATTCATACATGTGTAGCACCGTCTGGACTTCACCGATGGTATGTGGTGTCCCACTGACCTTCTCTGGTCAGGACCCTTCCTTCCATGTCACACTTCACTATAGAACTGAGCGATTCCCATCAGTGATTCTAGAAAATCACACTGTTCAGTGGTCAGTTGCTTGGTCAGGCAGGACACTGATTTAAAAACTCAGCCAGTTGGAAAACGCTTAGGACAGGAAAAAAGAACAAAAGGAAAGAATGTAATGAATAACCACTCTGTGTGACTGTGTTGATTAATAGATATATCTCTCGTGCGCAAAGCAATTTTGGCTTTGCTAATTTAAAATGGTTTCAGTTCAATGACCACAAGCGAGATCATTACAACTGTGGTATCATTTAAAGTTGAATAAATTATCTATTCATCAAATATAGCTAGACAGAAAATCTCCATGATAATCTTTTAAAATATGATATGTGCTATGTATCGCAACCACTCTTGATTGTTCCTACAATAGGGTTTTCCCAATCAGTGTTCTGTGAAGTCTCAGTCCAGTGCATAGAGAATGCGCAAAATGTGATTTAGGTCACTATAGGCCTAGTATCAGTTTTACCCTTTTTATGTAGAGTTCAGGGGGAATATGGACTTAGTAACATTGTCCAAATCCTCAAAATACAATTGGAATTATAGCGGTTCCCTCATACCTTGTTGTATTTGTATTAACAATAACATCATGGGACAGGTTTCGGTTTTTCAAATTTCCCTTTCGTTAAAAAGATATTTAATATTGAAGTGTTCAGATGTTAAATAATCAAACGGATTGCGAATAACGTGTACAAAGTGAGTGCAATGAGTTTGTGAATATCACTTTGCATGGATTTATAAAAAAAAAATAACTACAAGGATATATTTGATTAGTTAAAAAATAGCTGTTAATTCAGTTACAAGATGAAGTTCGAGTCAGTGTAGGTGACTTTGTAATTGATTTCACTTATGCATTTTGATACCATAAATCATGATAATATATTAGACAAGTTTACGAATTGTGGTAAACGAGGATTTCAGTTTGTAGAAGACTAGGTGTGAAAGGTGGCGAAATGAGTTATTTAAGCACAAGCTTCACTACCTGTTTGTATACCTGAGGAAAGTATGAATTTTGTATATACTTAGTTAATTTGTTCTAAATCCATTTATATTACGGATATCCATGGATAGACGATGAGTTTTTCAAACTGGTAAGAGAAAGAGACTATTATAGAAAGTGATTTAAGAAAACTAAATTGAACTCAAATTGGGATAAATTAAAGCACTATCGAAACCGAGCAAACAACATGAATAAATATTTAGATAAAAGTGATTATTAAAAGAAAGAGTTTATTAAAAAGTGGAAATGATATTAATACAAATTGGAAGATTTTGAAAGACCTTTACCCTAAAAGAAAGACTAAAAGAACAGACTTTTATCTCACTGTTAATGGATAAATTATTACTGATAACAGTGTAATCATGACCAATTTAAATGAAGCTTTCAATAATGTTAGTGAACGTGTTAGTAATAATGGATGTGTTAAATATATGGGAACTTTGTTTCGGAAAGTTTAAATTCAAGGATATAACTATATATATATCTGAATTTGTAGGAAAGGAATTACTTAATATTGATTGTAAAAAGGTTGTGTAATTAGATGGTCTTCATCCGAAACTACTGAAAATAGCAGCAGAGTTGATATGCCGACCTCTAACATTTCGTTTTAATAAATCATTACATACCTCTGAAATACCGATGGATTTTAAAATGGCCCGAGTAACCGCTATTCAAAAAGGAGGGTCACATGAAATCGACAATTTGCGACCAATTTGTGTCCTTCCCATTTAAAAATCAAAAATATTATACAAAATCAGTACACACACAGCTATATACTCGTACCTTAATGACAATAACATGTTATCATCCTAACAATCTAGATTTACACCATCGCATTCCACAGCAAAATGAATGACTGATATTTATATAATATTGACTGGCCTTGAGTGGTATATCAGAAATATCTAATTCGCTAGGATCATATTGCACCAGTCGAATACGAGCGTAATATGGTCCTAGCGAATGAATTAGTTCGTATACGTATATCACGAAAGAACAAGCCAGTCAATATTATTATTATTATACATACTATCCAGAGGAAAACATAAATAAATAGAACATTAAATCTTAAAGGGACTTAGTAACATTGTCCAAATCCTCAAAATAAAATTTTAATTCTAGCCGTTCCCTTATACCTTGTTGTATTCGTATTAACAATAAAATCATGGGACAGGTTTCGGTTTTTCAAATTTCCCTTTCGTTACAAAGATATGTATGATTGAAGTATTCAGATAAGAAAAACTCCGGGCGAGTTTTTCTTCCGTGTACAAAGTGAGTGCAGTGAGTTACTGAATATCACTTTGCATTTTCGCTCATTACTTGGCCATACAATGTCCATTTGACTTGAAATTTTCACACAATACCCTGTGGACATATGAAATAACAACAATATACATTGCATCAACCATTCATCACTTTTTGCACATGTCAACAAAGTTACTAGATCCCTTTAATCCGAATTGTGTATGAAAACGACCAGTTTACATTAGCCGTATTCACACGATGAAAGCCAATTCTTAAGAGTTGCAATTCTTAAGAATTGCAACTCTTAAGAATTGCAAAATGTGTGTTCAAACGATACCAATTCTCGAGAGTTGCAATTCTTAAGAATTAAAACCGGAAGTAGTGTGCGCGCCTTTCTCATTTGAGGTCACGCGCGCTCACTTGACTTGTTTTCACACCGGAAGCATATCTCGGTCATGCGGTCAACCCAAACCACGAGTCTCGAAGCTGATTGTGTTTAGACGGTAAACAAAATTGACTGCGCGCAGTCGCGCGCTCATCGCGCGCTCATTCTGCGCAAAATCTTACAAGTATCTTGTGGTTATCTTGTGGTTTGGAAACCACAATATAACCACAAGATACCCACGAGATTGCGCATATTTTGCAGTGCGCGCAATCTTGTGGTTTGGAAACCACAAGATAACCACGAGTTTTGCGTGTTCAAACGAGCGCTAACCACAAGATATTCTTAAGAATTGCAAACCACGAGATAACCACAAGATAACCACAAGATAACCACAAGATTGGCTTGTATCGTCTGAATACGGCCATTGAATCTCATACTGGTTAAACATTTTCAACCCATCGAGGATCATTTGCGAGTTGCGTAGACCCAAAGGTAAATCTACTCTGACGTCATAATAAGACACGCGCAAATCAATTTATACGCAGGGGGGTGTCACCAAAGACTATAGAATTACTAGACAGCTCACTAGCGGCCGCGCAGCGATGTTCCTTCAAACAGAATGAAGATTCAAATCGAGCTTAAGAGAAAGTTGGGTACACCCAGAGGTTTGGCTACAGTACTGAATCTTGTTCATTTAAATTAATGAAAAAACATTTAAAAATTATAGTCGATAGCTTTTTTGGAACAAATGTTCCCTTTGTTAGTATTAATTTAAACAAAAGTAAGGATCAGAACGTACTTACTTAAACTCGGCAAATTCAGGCTAGTATGACGATTGATCATCAGCTTATCTCCAAGTTGGGTACACCTGGGGAACACATTGCTTTTCTAATTCAATATTGTCTTTGTATAGGTAAAAATATTTAAAAATTATAGTCGATAGCTTTTAGAGATTTTCACTCACATTTTCTAAATAAAGAATTGTTAAATTCACAGATCTAGAACGTGCACAATAAACAGGCAATGGCATATTTGGATATTTGCATATTATCACGCACACTGTCTGGAATATACGCACCGACAAACCAATCGACTTTGTTCTTCCCAACATGATACTGCTTTGTGGAATAATTGACCAATGATAACTGCGTATGTGTGCGCATTATAAAATCGGTGCGCTTAGTCAGCTGATTTATTGCTAGGCTAAATATAGCCGAGTCATTCACATTAAGCCAGCAGCAACAACAACAACTGCAACAATACATATTTGGGAAACCCCCTGTGCAATTTGCATTGTGACGTCAGGACTGTAATTGCGCGCATTAACTGAGGACATCGCGCGCTGCCCATTCACTTTGTACAAGAAAATTGTCCAGTGGTCGGTCTTTCCATTAAGCGTCTTTGGTGTCACTCTGCCAGAGTGACCGCGATTTTTGGTCACCGGAAGGAATACCACTGCAGGTTACATTATGGGCTACTTGGAAACTACATAAACCAATCACAGAGCAATTCATACGCGTCGTCACCGGATCGAGGTCAATAAAACAAGTTCATATGCATACTTCACCATGGATCCCATTGTTCTCATAAGCGTGATACAATCTAGGACAGTGCGCAGGAAAATAGGCGCGATAGTCTACGCGCACTTCATAGCATGATGATTGGTCACGTCTTTCTAGGTCACTACGCGATGACGTCTAGTGGTAGTGCTCGGAAGCTTCAAAAATCGCGTCACTCCGCCATCTTGCCCATGTACAAAGTCTATTGGACACGTGACTTGCGCGCGATAAGTCGGCCTTCTAGTTATAAACGGGTTGGTTTTTTTCATAGAAGTATGAATAAACAAACCAACCCGTTTATAACTAGAAGGCTCACTTAACGCGCGCAAGTCACGTGTCCCATAGACTTTGTACATGGGCAACATGGCGGAGTGAACCGATTTTTGAAGCTCCCGTGGACTACTTCTCTACGTCATCGCGTACTGACCTAGAAATACTTGACCAATCATCATGCCATGCAGTGCGTAGACTATCGCGCCTATTTTCCTGCGCACTGTCCTAGATTTGTATCACGCTTATGAACAATGGGATCCATGGTGACGTAGGCATATGAACTTGTTTTATTGACCTCGATCTGGTGACGACGCGTATGAACTAATCTGTGATTGGTTTACTGTAGTTTCCAAGTAACCCATAATGCAACCAGTTGTAGGCTCTTCCGGTGAGCAAAAATCGCGTCACTCTGGCAGCAGTGACACCCCCCTGGTTTGTTTATTCATAATTCTATGTTTATACGTCATTAATAAACGCGCGCATAAATTTGCGCACTTATGAGCTGGATTGATTATTCAACTCCGAGGAAGGTTATTATCGTAATGATAATGCACTGCGAATCCACATTTGTAGAGTTGTCGAATACACGTTACAATAGTAATATCATAACGATGTAATGAATCGAAAAACTGGCCTGTATGTGTAATAATGTTAAATATTTGCTTGAAAACATGAATTACTGGTGCAATATCATCAGATCTTAAAAAGGCATTTGATGTAATTCCTCATAAAAAGATACTTGATACAAAATGTTTATTATGGAATAAGCGATATCGAGGGTGAATGATTTGTGAATGATTTAATTGGAAGAAAACAATGTTTATCCATGCAACAATGTACAAGTGATTTTGTTACATTTATAACCGGGGTACCCCAAGGATCCATATTAAAATGGTTGGAAAAAATAGCATGTACATACATTCAGGAAAGACGAAATTATCGTCGTTTGGCCCCAAAAGAAAATTACAAAATGCTAATTTTGTAATTATGTTTACAGATATAAAATAGAATATGTTCAATAGATGAAATACTTGGGAGTGATATTAAATGCACAATTATTATGGAATGAACATAATACTCTGTACATCTGTAGTAAAACAAATATTTCGTTCCATAGGATGTATTCGGCGCTTAAAAACTTTATTACCGAATAAAATGTTAGTTAATTTGTATTTTGAATTGTTGCTACCATATATATATTATTGTTGTACAGCTTGGGGAACCTGTTCAAAGACAAACTTGGTAAAGCTCCAGAGATTACAAAACAAAATGCACGTCAAGTACTAAATGTAGATCGATATACATTTCAATGCTTTTTGATGACCTCATTCAATTGGCAATGTGTAGAAAAATCGTATTAAGTACCATTACTGTTGTTTTTTTCTTTAAAGGGGTAGTTCACTTTTGGTATAGAGGGCGCTGCACGAATTTTTTTTTGTTTTGAGATAGTGAAAAAATTAGTGTAAAGTTTGAAAGAGCATACAATTTTAATAACAGAATAAACTTTATTTGATAAAAATCGGTTCAGAAACGCCTAAAATGTAAATAAATATATCTGAAAGGAATCAATCTGGGGCCCAGATTTATTCGATGATTTAAACCAAAAAAAATAAAAATGCTTAAACTTTTTTCTTCTTTTTTCCAAAGAGGTTTTTAAATAGTTGTTGATGATCTTTCTATTTAATCATGATTTAAAAAAAAACATCACGTGCATCATTTTCTATGAAAATGGTTGAAACCAATATTTTTTTGGAGAGCGCCCTCTTGTGTTTTAATGGCTCTTTTCGAATGATAACAGGCTTTTTTACTTAGTCGTTTGTAATATTGTCTATACCTTTTGAGCATGGTGGAGTTATAACTATGATTTTGTAATGTTATTTTGCAGGTTTTGGTTATTAAAGCTCAGCCTTACCGAAACTGTACTACCCCTCTAAAATAGTCAACAAGGTTGTATCATCCTACAAATTATAAATAAGACCTTTAATTGTAAATTATAACAGCTGCAGATACGCCACAAATATAACCTTGATTATTCCTCAACCGAAAATCTAATATAAAATAGTGTATTTTCTTACACTCACCTGGTAGTTCTTTATTCAATAAGCTTCACATTATAGCCCAACAAAGTAATTCACTCAAAGTGTTTAAGAAAAACTTCCTTCAGTTCAATGATATTCTTTAATGTGCTTTTGTTATTTTGTGATTTTGTAAATTGATTCCTCGCTAGATTATGTATCCTAAGTAAGTCGGTTCCACGGAGGTTTATTTCAATAGCCTCTCACCTCTCAATCATGTTATCTCACTTCCAGTTTATCTTCTTCTTTTTTAACATCGTTTGATTGTGTAAAGCTTTTTTTTGTTTAGGTGTGTTTTAATGTTTGTTTGTTATATCTATTGACTTTCTATAATGTATGTTGCTTATTTATTATGCCGATAATAGGCGTACCCAGGGGGGGGGGGGGGGGCGGGGTCAAACCCCCCCCCCCCCCCCTTTTACCATTTGTAACGGGTCTCGAGTCCACTTTTAGCGGTCTCGACCATCATCACCAATGATCTCGGCCCCCGAGGACACAACTTAACCAATAGTCTCGCTCTCGGCCCCGTACATTTTTGATGGATCCTGGTCTCAGCTTCGAAATGTATTGATGGATCCTGGTCTCGGCCTCGCAATATTTTTACGGATGAGGATGAATGTAACATCCACATGAAATTTCAGATCAAACAACCCTGTAATTTGGATTCTACGAATACAAAACGAATGTGTAGAAACCATTCCTTCATCGAACTAATGTTGGCCAATACATGTGTTTAACTGATTTAGCATGATATTACAACAATATTGTAATTACTCTTGTAAAGGTATTGTATAGACGACATTTGTTAAGGGTTCGCCACCAAACAGGTGTCGAAAATGGAGAATAAACAATTACATAGTCAGTTTTACGAGTCTTAGTTATTTTGTTTAGTATTCGCTTACGCCATTGTTCGATCACAATCTGTGCGCGGTTTACGCAAAGACATGGGGGGCTTGCCGCAATGCGCCGGCGGCTATCGTGAGCGAAATTTTGCACGGGCGAAGACTCGTAATGCAATATAAACGACCGTCCGTCGCTTTTATCATTTTGAGGTCTATAACTACACGAAAATAGCCCTAATTTGTTCAGGCAAGCTGTTAACTGACATTTTCTTTCATAAAAGACAACTTTTGAAATTTCGCTCGCAAAAGGCGGACGCTCCCTTTAACATTATGTGCAAGTGGTTTGTAACAAATACGTTATACAATTGATGAGGAGTTGTGGATCGTGCACTTCTTCACTTGTTGAGCTTAATTCATACTCTCTTAAAATGTGATTATTTTTACTAACGAGACAATCCTAATAACGAAATTGCATAAATGAATTAATAAATGGTCGATTCGAAAAAAGGCATACGTTACATTTTCCAAACGATTTGATTTTTTGGAAGGTCCTACAATCTGTACTTAATTTCGTTTAGCCTGTAATTCAACGAGACCTGTCGATCCTTGATGAGGACTGTGTCACCATCAGACATTTTTCTCCAGGCATATAATTATTTATATGACAACTTTAATAATATTCTTTTTGGAGCGGTTAAATTGCTCAAAGGAAGTTGTTGTATGTGTCAAGACTTATTATTCAAGTAGCAGGCAATCATGTGAGTGTTGGTGATTTGTTTGACCATGTGGTAAATTGTTAGCGTAATCTAAAAAATACTCATGTTGGCATCATGGGCGCATTGGCAATTTTTGCCGCGGGGGGAGGGGGGGGGGGGGGGGGGGCTAAAGTCTGTTTCCCGAATATTATCCTCTCCGTTTATAACCTATTGAGCAAAACGAAAATTAAAAGTGCTAGTATTCGACTGATTGCCATGTTTTTGTTGTTTTTTGTGTTATTCAACCATAAGTACCTCGATTGCAAAGTTCAAATTGTATGTGAAAAAGAAGTTTTGAATAGTTTATAATGTGGAGTGCAGAGCGTGTAATATTTTTCACTTCTTCACATGTGATAATATATTTTGTCAATTTTTGCTCTCTGAAATTATACGTTTTTGGCTTGGGGGGGGGGGGCATACATGTTCTCAATTTCCCTGCTCTTCCGCTTCCCTAGCTTGCATATTTACCTAACTTCTATATTGTATAACAAGACGAAAATGTAAGATTAATTTTGCTATCAGCACCACTGTTAAGATCATGGCAAAAAGAGCATAACGAGCATGAAAAGCTTACCACCTTAACCTAAATGACAGTAATGGGAAACTCCCCACACACACAAATGAAATGTACGATCTTCACCAACCATGTGAAAGAATATATTTGTTACTAAGATGGGATTATAACAATTTGGCCAGTAAACCGCCTACTAGTTGATATATTTCCAAATTAGTAAACCATCAATGCATTGATAGATATCACCGACGGTTGTATTTTGATAGACACCCTCGCGCTGCGTAAAAACCATATTGCAAATGCGAACGAGCGTATAGCTGTGGCCAGCGTAGACGGGCTAAACTGGAGTTGAATTTAAGCCCAAAGTCAGCGGCTTAAACGAACGTTTTAACTGATATTTTTGCATTTAGCGATACTAAGGTACGGATTTTTCCGCACAAGCCGTTTATTATACGATTTCAACAATACTAATCAATTAGTTTGGCCAATGAAGATACTTTCTGTTACTTTCCTAATACTGTTACTTTGCTTTAAAGTGACAACCGTTAAATAAATCAATATGTAATGCAAAAATCCATGTAGAGCTCCTGCTGCAAAATGCATTTTTTTTTTTGGCTGGAACGCTACACTAAAACCCTAACCCTTACCCTAAACCTAACCCTAACCCTAACCCTAACTCAAACCATAACCCTAACCCTAACTCAAACCATAACCCTAACCCAAACCCTAACCCTAACCCTAACCCTAACCCGAACATAACCCTAACCCTAATCCTATCCCTAACCATAACCCTAACCCTGGGCGTCGATCGCGGGGTATAAGATACATGCAATGCAAATTTACGAAATGGAAACAGGTGACCTTCAACATTCTTGAAATCAAACGAAAATAGCAAATAAAAGAGCTAACTATTGTGAGCCGTGAGTGTCCTTTTATACGTTATCTACCAATATAAGGCCTTTTTAATTTAGATGTTTTCTTATGTTCATGTTCTTATATTCCAATTTAGATCATACATAATTATACGGACGAAACACGAGTTATGTGTTTATACATGAAAGAATCATAAATCCTGTTTGCGACCTCTTTCGAGTTTATGAACGTTTCAAGCTTAAAACCATATTGCAATACCCACTCGCGTAGCTACGGGGTGAAAATGTAAGGGGAAATCGGTGAACAAATAAATAAATACAAAAATGTGTCCCCAGTCAAGCGTCCCTCTCCCTCCCCCCTCAAAAGATAATAATAAATAAATAAATGAATAAATGAATAAAACAATAAATAAATAAACAACATATAAAAACAAATCAGTCCGACCACGCTACGCCAGAGGTATTTGTTATAATAATACATACTGCAATTTTGCTTTATTATAGCGCTTCAAAATATGTCTATAATTATATATATATCATGGTTGTTAAAATAATCTGTCATTTCTCTAATTGTAATATATATATAATTCCAAGAGACAGTATGGCTGCCGCATTTATTGTACGCCAATTGAAGCAGAAGACAGCTGGAAAGTTGGAGGATTTTGTGTCATAATGTATATTTAACACTCAATTTCACGTTATCATTCGAAAGTAGATTGCAAAGATTGGTCA
Source organism: Echinarachnius parma (assembly GCA_037951105.1). Classification (NCBI taxonomy): domain Eukaryota; kingdom Metazoa; phylum Echinodermata; class Echinoidea; order Clypeasteroida; family Echinarachniidae; genus Echinarachnius; species Echinarachnius parma. Next base: position 127,564 of record JBAMJV010002273.1, on the reverse strand, counting down.
AGAAAACTCGTCTGTACACTATATCTGCCCTTATCACTATCCCTATGCCATTCGGAATAAACAAGGAATTGTAACATAATGCATGACTCGCCTTATTGCAACGATTGGCGTTAAACGGCCATTAACTCTAATAAGGCCTCTGCGATTTGTCCGATTGCTCTGGAACCCGTGTAGATGACGCACCGCCACTTGAATGCCTTTTTTTTCGAGTCCTGCGGACCTTCCGTTACAAAGTCACGTGACCATTAACATTGGTTATTTGGTCTTGTTTTCATTTTAGGTGTTTGTTTTGGGTGTCAAAATAGTACAATTATAGTTAAAAATAAAATCGAATATTCAAAGTGGTCTAAAGAATAAGTGAAAACCAATATTTAATTTACACAAAAATATGATTAATGGGCACAAATTAAATTATATGACCTTATTTTCAAAAATTACCATCAATATGCAAACGAGTGAAAAAAAAATGAAGTTACCATAGTGTTCTATTCACTTTCTTTAACATAGACGTAGAAGACCGCAAATAGCCAGGCCGTTTTGGGGTTAAGCTTGTACATGAAATCCTGAGCAGAGACGCAGGATTTTAACATAATTATATTTACCGTTGTTCTGATTGCAGGCATTCGCGGTGAGGACTTCGTGAACTACACAGTGAATGGGTGGTCGGTCCCCGTTTGCCCCACTAATGGGTTGTGTAACGTCAACGCTAATGCGGAATGCTCAGCACCGAACCCTGACATTGAGTATGCCACCTGCAACTGCGACCCAGCCTGTTACTTCTACACGGATTGCTGCATCGACTATTTCCTGAACTGCGATACCATTCTCCCGTCTGATACGTTCACAAGGGTAGTGGAGGGGATCAACTCCAAGCAACTATCCTGCATTTATCCTAACAGAGGCGGTGAGAGGCTCTCGGGAGAAACTGTTCATTATCACATGGTGGCTAAATGCAGCCATGATTGGGTTGACCGGCTGAGTATCTCAAGCAAATGTGAAGATCCGTCGTCTGTCGACGATCCGCTAAGCGTCCTCCATGTGGTATATCTTGACAGCATCAGTTTCAAGAATGTCTACTGCGCCGTTTGCAACTACCGAGACCTCGAAGAAGTACGCCCCTGGGGATTTAAAGCTGTATGCTTTGATGGAGATCTTAAAAACGTGTCTGTCAGTGACTACACGGTTGATCACATGGAACTTGCGATGGAAACCTGCTGGGGATGGGAACTGGAAGCACCCTTATCCACAGCAACCGCAGCGCGCGAATGCAATGCTGTTCCGGTTGATTCTTGTGATCATGGGACGGACCCTTTGTTGGCAGACACTTGCGATTCTTACACTGGAATTGGAATGACACATTACTTTCCTGCTTTCAAAAATCCACATTGCTTATATTGCTATCATTCTAAGCTGTATAATAAAACTTTGATTGAAATGTACACAGAAATCGAATCGTTACCATGTCCACAACATATAGTGGGTGCTACTACGATTCCCTTACAACCTCCACATGGAACTTTCCCGATTTCTGTTCTCTTTGATTTTACATCTGTGGAGGCACTGAACACCCCTTTACTGTCAGGCGATGGTGGCGACGATGTAGTTCTTTGCAAGGATCATGAGGTGTTAGATCCGTTCACTCTGAAGTGTGTTAATCTGACGTGTCCAATGGGGTATAGTCTGATCAACGAGGCATGTATGCAGCAGTCATCGCAAAACGCATGCTCCAATATTAGTATGGTCCAGACGTCAGTCCACATTGAATGCTTGATGATGATGTTCTCAGACACACAGCGATGTCAGGCACGTTCCTCGATTGCAAACGAACTGATATCAACGTTCATAAAACCCCTAGAGCTGGGTATAAACACAACGTCATCTGAAGTAAATGCGTTTCTACTGCGGAATGAATCATGCCTTCAATCTGTAGATGTGCTGGGTTTTCTGGACCTGAAGACTGAGATTTCATTCACGTCCTTTGACAAAATGTTCCTTTCCTTAGATGAAAGAGCCAATACTTTTAACAATTTCACTTGCAATATATCGGCATATGAAATGATATTGGGTTGCACAGACATTGATCATGCTTGTTCATCCGGACTAGTCTCGCTGGAGGGCTTTAAACGTTTCTTTGATGATGAAAGCGGACTCTGGTTCAAGGATGCTGACAACAAGACACATGATTTGACTAATTCACTCTACACTCTCCGATATTCGATGGACAATTCCGATTCGTTTGCAAGGTATGAAGCCATTCACGTGTGTCCTCGGATAACGTGTTCACTGGTGGCCATGAACGCCTCTCTCTTTGAGCGTCTGCCTAAGGGAGATTTAGTGTTTCTACCCTATAATCTGACTATAGCTTACGACGAATTTGTTCATTTTGATAACCAAACCATTTACATTTGCTCTTCGCTTCTTGGCGGAGGGGAGTCTTTGATCAGTTTCCTAAATTTCTCCCCTGCCCAATCTCTCCTCACAGTCCTCGGTTTGTCCCTGTCCATAGCGGCGTTGTTTCTAACGTTCATGACCTATATCCAGTTCTGTCGCCTCAGCAAGTCAACTTCTAACTTCCTGATCATTAGTTTGTGTCTCTCTTTGATCTTTGCGCAGCTTTTCTTTCTCCTCATGGTTCCTGCTTCGTATACTCCTGAGGCTTGTGTGTCTGTCGCCATTTTGGGACATTTCATGTGGCTCTCTGTCTTTTCTAATTCAACATCCCTCGCCTTTGATCTGCATAGACGCTTTGGTGTTACGGTAACCATTGGAACTGCGGACGAAGGCACTAGAGCTCTCGCCAAATTCCTTTCATTTGCCTGGGGGTCCCCATTATTGATCGTCGTCCCTTGCATTAGCATCTTCTTCGGTCAGGTGGATATTCCCAACTTTAATCTGTCATACGGACAGTCGGCTTGTTGGATAGGAGATGGCCTGGCCAACCTCTATGTCTTTGGCATCCCCATCGCTGTCTTGATAGTCGTCAACACTGTTCTGTTCGCCATGGTGGTCATTGGACTTCATCGAGTACGGAGGAATGTGGCAGCCATTCAGAATAAATCCAACGAATCATTGATGTGGGAAGATCTTCTCATCTACATCAAGGTATAGTAACAAAAAATACCTGCAATATGTATGCACCGGCAAAAGAAATTTACCTCATAAATTTATTATCATTATTCTTAATTTTCGATTATCAAAAACAATCTAATATGCGTGCTATTTTGAGGGAAGATATCATCGTAGTCGGGAAAAGAATCTATACCACACATACAGAACATTTGTTACAAAATGATTTCCACTTCTTTTTAGAAATGATAGTTTTAACACAAATTGATCACAACTTGTAACATCATTTCTTTTGGTCAGATTTCGCAACATCAATTTGGAGCTTATGACTGTACTTAATAAATAAATATAATTTTAACACATTTAATTCATGAACATTTCCCTCATCGATTTGTTTAATTTTTTTTGACCATTCAGATGTCGACTCTGCTCGGGTTCACTTGGGTGTTTGGTTTCATAGCCGCACTCGCTGACGTTGCGGTTCTCTGGTACGTCTTCATTGTCCTCAACTCTCTGCAGGGGGTCTACATCTTCATCGCCTTCGTCTGTACCAAGAAAGGCCTGCGCGTCTGGCGAGACTCATGTTTGTGTGGGCCATCAAACTCGGGGTCTTCGTCCGTTTCGGGGAAACAGACCTCCCTTGACAGCAAGCGGGGAACACGCACTGAGTCAGTGTCACTGTCGAAGACGTCCGGTGAAATAAAGACAGGTTGAAATGGAAAGCGATATTTTATATATTTCATGGAGAGATTAGAGAGGTGGATCATTTGGATTAGTAATGGATCATTTATAATGAATTAGTAATGGATCATTTGTAATGGATTATTAATGAATCATTTGTAATGGTTTAGTAATGGATCATTTATAATGGATTAGTTATGGATCATTTGTAATGGTTTAGTAATGGATTATTTGTAATGGATTAGTTATGGATCATTTGTAATGGTTTAGTAATGGATCATTTATAATGGATTAGTAATGGATCATTTGTAATGGATTAGTAATGGATAATTTGTAATGGATTGGTAATGAATCATTTGTAATGGATAAGTAATGGATCATTCATCGCGAAATATAATGTGAAATTAGACGCCAACACTTTCAGAAAAATAATCACTGTAGGACAAAATATACGAATAACTATCGAAAATAATTTTCCAAATTTTCCAAATAATTCACTCAAATCAAATATAGATTCATGTGTGTGTCTTCTTTTGTCAATCATGAATGGTTATGTTTATTTCGTCACATTAATGTTCCCTATGTAATGTGTATAATACATAATGGAGTTACGGTACGTATTATATTTATCAATATGTATATATGATACACTTGATGTGTAAAGTATTAATTGTAAGGAAAATATTTGTCTTGTTCAGCTTAATTGATTTTAAAACATGTTTTTAATACTGCACTTAGAAAATAGCTTTGTTTTTGTGGCATTGGTGATTTTGGGCAATTTTAAATAGTTGTTATGTCTGTCTATATGCTACTGTGGGTCACTCCGAATTTTAGCTTAAACATACAAGTTATACTTGACTATAATCATGATATGGAGGCTATTTAAATCAGCCCGATGCTGCTCATACGATTTGATAACTTACGTATTAAAGCCGTGTTCAGTTTCCAACAAAGTTCAACCAGCTGTGTAGCAGTATTTTCACGTTTCTAAATGATTGACCGCACAGCAGTAAAGAATTGAGTCTTTGCATGCTCTGTTTCATCGAGATTGTACTGGCAATGCCAATTACTTTTTTTTCTTCTTTTAGGATTGGCTTTTTTGACAGTTTATGTGTGGTTGGTTAGGCATTCCGGAATACGGATCAATACAATTTATGTATTAATGTTATAATAGTTGATGTGTTTGAATTTGTATTGTTAATGCACTGAAAGTATAGTTCACATTTAGCTTGTAAACCTCACCATTATATATTATTATAGTCGGAAGCTGTGGACTGTAAGCACCATATATATGTTATGAATAAAAAGTCATTTGAAAACAAATGGAAACAACAAAAAAGAAAACAAAATTAGCTTTGTCCATAACCACACCCAACATGACTAGCTACGCACCCACGTCCAAAGAGAGGCGACGAGAGTGTACCATGTTCAGCTATACCGCTTCGCGGTTTTTAACACTCGTCGCACTTACGGGTCCCTTTAAAATAAATCAATCAAATGAAGGGTAACATTTAGATGCACAGGTTTTCGACGCTTTTCTTATGAAAGGGTGAGAATCGAGGCCAATCTAACAGGCAACGCTGATTCAATTCCCGCATCTTACGTAACAACATTAGCACGTTGAATTCAATCCCATTAAATTCACCTTTATATTATGAAGTCGGAGAATTGCATCTCAATCAGAAAAAATTATTTGAAGTAGACATTCTGAGTATGCATACTTATTTTGTCATTACTAGCAATAGCTAGTGTGTAATGGTGAGAAACACCACATTGATGAATATCTTGCTTGTCAATTTTATGTGTATTTTATGAATATGCTCATGTTCAAGTATATGCCCTTACTGCATACATCTTGTAATCCTGTATTATTATAACAATATGAATATAATATGTAAGTTTTGTCCCTGTTGATTGAAATGTGATGAACCAATGTATTTAAAAACAATTTCACCTCTTGCGTAACAACATTAGCACGTTGAATTCAATCCCATGAAATTCACCTTTATATTATGAAGTCGGAGAATTGCATCTCAATCAGAAAAAAATATTTGAAGTAGACATTCTGAGTATGCATACTTATTTTGTCATTACTAGCAATAGCTAGTGTGTAATGGTGAGAAACACCACATTGATGAATATCTTGCTTGTCAATTTTATGTGTAGTTTATGAATATGCTCATGTTCAAGTATATGCCCTTACTGCATACATCTTGTAATCCTGTATTATTATAACAATATGAATATAATATGTAAGTTTTGTCCATGTTGATTGAAATGTGATGAACCAATGTATTTAAAAACAATTTCACCTCTTAAAGTGATGGTGATTGATAAAGATTCAATTAATAAAAAGTTGTTAAATTGCTTTTCTGAGAATATATTGTGTTTTTCGTTGGTACACTAATAATTGTTACTTTCAGATTAAAACACTTGTATCATTTGTATAGGTATACTATTCAGCAATGAAGAGGATTTGTTCAAACCCTGATGTTATCATTACACTTATATACGCTAATTCGTTCATATTTGCAAATGAATATAGGATTTCCCGGTCAATTTTGTAAGTAAGCCACACGAGTTAATTGTGTGTGCATTCATTTTCGCCGATATTGTCACCGCAGCTGTATTGTGTAGTTAAAAATCGTGTTTTAGCATTTGAATTCATATAATGATTATTTGAAATCATTTTGTTAGCATTCAATTTAAAACGCGTTTCTATTTCGGAAAATTGTCACTTAATTTAAAGCGGGAAAATTCGTGATTACGTTATACCGCCTTCCGTGAATTCCGTTGGCGAAATTGACTGCTAATAGCGTGCCTTTTAAATTGAATGCTATAAGTGCTAAATTACTTGAGCAAAGAGGTAAATAGATTGAAGGAAATACAATTTTGAACGACACTTTTAAGCCTTCAGCGTAATTCCGCGAATTTGAATGAATCACTTATTAATACGAATGCAAAGTTTACCAAATTGGCCGCGAAAACCTAAGTATATTAAACGGAATCATGTTACAAAAAGAAGTTTTAAAGTTATGTCATATTGTGAAAAAATAAAGCACACTCACGCACTTACCAATACTGTCTTGTCTAATCTTGTTTATGAGTATTCAATTATACATTTTCTTATTTATAAAAAATAAGCATGCATACCTATTCATTGGAATACACATATAATTTTCAAAGTTGTGTGATAGATTTATATAACACCACATAATGTTCTCGATATGTGATTTGTTAAATTCAGGTCACGTGACGTTCAGTAGAAATGATCTATTGCACGACATATAGACCCGAACGTACAATAGTATACCTATTGCACGGTCGTTTCATGATAAGTGACGTCATTTATTAAACGAGTGATGGACCGGTTCAGTACTGCGCGTTAACGTTTTGCATGATGCGCTGCATGTCCATGATGTGAGATACATTTAAAACCACGCGCGCATTATCGTTGTTTGTTTACTGCGTTGCAATAATACCACCTTTTTGTTTATTCATTGCCCGGTAAACAAACGCGCTATGCGCGCAGAATACAGTTCGGCGTCGCGGCGCCGTTGTCGCTGAACGTCAATTGCGTTAAATATATGTATAACACACCGTTCTAACAATTTGCCCGTACATCAATCGTGTCGTGTTCTCGTTCAGTAGGCCTTTTCTGATTATAACTTTGGATTGGATTATTATATTTGTTTACTTAATTTTGATCGAATATTCCTTTTAAAATGGCGACAAATTTAATCCAGGATTTTCTTTACTGTGTCTGTCAGTGAATATGTGAATGCCAATTAATTCAAAACTTTCCAATCAAATTGGACCAAATAGATTTTGATTTGATTTGATTTGAATTTATTTCCATATTTCACAAATAAATGTTGAACAAGTAATGATACAAAACAAACAATACATTCATAAACGAAATACAATTAAATAAATAAATTGTAGACTAATATACAATAAAATATTACATAATCAACAATTTGTTTGTAATTAACATAACGTGAAATATGGGGGAACCAAAAAGAAGCAATGCTTGTAAAAACATTTGGTTCCCAGGGGTAATTGTGTCTAATCAATATTTAATCAAACAATATGTAATTAAAGAAAACGAACAAAGAAAGACGAAACAAAAAAAAAAAGAATAAAAGAAAAAGGACGACAAGGTGCCATGCCAAACAACAATTTTTTGTTTTTTTGTTTTTTGTTTTTAGACCACTACAGAAAGAAATATTACAAGGGTATTACAATTGATCCAACCGAATAAGAAAACAACAATAAAAACTTACTCATGAAAGAACAACTAAACAGTAATTATTTCGAGTACTTGAGCAATAACAATAATTTTAATTTACGTTTAAATACACGGAGAGAGGGGCTTGTAGTAATTTCGTTTGGAAGATCATTCCAGAATTTTGGACCAGAAAATAAAATTGTTTTTTGGGCAAATAGTGTACGCGTTCGTGGCAAATGAAAGGAACCACTCTGCCGAGTGGGGTAAGTATGAAAATAATTATTTTTTTTAAATATTATCATAAAACTTTCAGGAAGTTCATTATTGGACAATTTATACATAAATATCCCAATATTATACAAATATAAGTCAGTTAATTTTAATACTCTATTTGAATAAAATAATTCTGTTGTGTGGGCATAAAAACCTGTTTTATTAACAATTCTAATGGCTCGCTTTTGTATTTTAACTAGTTTATCAAGTAAAAATAATGAACTATTGCCCCATGCTAAAATTCCATAATATATGTATGATAATATCAATGTTCCAAAGAGGGTATGTAAAACAGTAGTAGGAAAAAAAACTCCTTAACCTATATAAAATTCAAGTATTTCTGGAAATTAAATTACTTAAATAATTAATATGTGATTTCCAAGATAAATCACTATCAATATATAAGCCTAGAAACTTAATAGTATTCACTTGTTGTAAATGAATATTGTTTATTAAAATATGTCCAGGGAGTGAATTTATCGTGTTACTAAAAACCATATATTGTGTTTTAACAATATTTAATGACAATTTATTTAAATGAATCCATTTCTGAACAAATTTCATTTCATTATTAACTATATTCAATAAGGCCTCTGGATCACGATGTGAATAAAAAAAAGGTTAGAATCGTCCGCAAAAAGTATAAAAGATAGTATTTGAGAAGCATTTGGAAAGTCATTCATGTATACAATAAAAAGAAGAGGGCCAAGGAGTGACCCCTGGGGTACTCCACAAGAGACAAATCTGTGACTTGACTCATGTCCATTCACAACAACAAATTGTTTTCTATTTTCTAAATAACTCCTGAACCAGTCCAACGTGTGCCCACGTATTCCATAATGATTTAACTTATATAATAATATATTATGATCTATTGTGTCGAAGGCCTTGGATAGGTCCAAAAATATTCCAACTGTATGTAATTGATCATCAATAGCATTTGCAATCTTATTAATACATGAAAGCAACGCATGGGTTGTGGAGTGTTTTTCTCTAAAACCAAATTGTGAGCTGGATAAAATTTTACTATCATTTAAAAATGTAAGCGTACGTGAATAAACCAGCCTTTCTAGAATTTTGGAGAGGGGCGATAGCAAAGAAATTGGCCGATAATTATTTAAATCCTCGTGACTTCCTTTTTTAAATATAGGGATGACCTTAGCGATTTTCATTTTGTCTGGTACTTTACCATTTTCGAGAGATAAATTCAAAATGTGTGTGAGAGGAGAAGCAATTTCACGAACAATATTTTTTAAAAGAAAGTTTGTAATGCCGTCGTATCCAGAAGACTTTTTCGTATTTAAATTTATAATTATGTCAATAACCTCTTGTTCGTGAATCGGAGTAAAGAATAACGATGAGGAATTTGTATCATTTAAATAAGTATTAAACTCACCATCTGTTTGTGGAATATTATTAGCAAGGGTCGGCCCGATATTCACAAAATAATTATTAAACGCTTCTGAAATTCCATTTTTATCCTGTATCAATTCATCACCACTAACTACCTGAGAAATTGTATCATTGCGCTTTTGAGGATGTAGTACTTTATTTATTACTTTCCAAGTATTTTTAGCATCATTGCTATATATTTTAAATTGATTTCCAAAATAACTTGTCTTTGCAGCCTCTAAAACCTTAGTAAGTACATTATGATATTTAGTATATTTACTCTTATTACTAGAAGTAGGTTTTTTCTTATATTTATAATATAATTTATTTTTCTTATTAATAGATTTTAATAAAGAATGACTTATCCAAGGGTGTCTAGGTATTTTATAATAATTTGTACGTGACGGTTTCTGAAGCGGAATGATAGTATCATAATTAGACGTAATTATATCAACGAAATTACTATAAGCAATATTAATGTCAATAGAGTTAAAGACCACAGACCAATCAGCATTTAACAAGCTATTTCTTAATCTATTAAGATTATATTCAGATAAATCCCGGAAGCCTAAAACATCATTTTGGGGTAAATTCGTTTTAATGTGGGGAATAATACTAAATATCGGAAAATGATCCGAGATATCTGAGACCAAAATACCAGATTTAAGGTGAGAATTATCATTAACAAATATATTATCTATTAGAGTATGAGATGTATCAGTTACACGCGTCGGTTTCCTTATGAGGGGAAGTAATGAATTAAAAAGCATTATATTAACAAATTCATGACAATTGTTATTATCATTAAAATTCAATAAATCAAAATTGAAATCACCCATTATGAAACTTTTTTTATTAATTAAAGAAGGTGATATCAAAATATTCTGTATGATATTTTAAAAAGTATTAATATTAGAATGAGGGGGTCTATATATTTCACCAATTATTATATTCTTATTACCCGCGGACTCTATTTCTATAAAAAATTGTTTCAATATCTTCAGTCATATATTCAATTTCCTTTAGTACTTTATATTTAAGATTATTTGTAACATAAAATCCAACTCCACCTCCCCGTTTAGCAGTTCTATTATTAGTTATAAGAGAAAATCTATCAATACAAAACATGGAATCAGGGACATTGTTTAACCATGTTTCCGATAATCCAAATATAGCCGATTCGAACTTAAGTTCGTTTACAAGTCCAGAAAACTTATCAAAATTCTTGCTAAGACTTCTAATATTTAGGTGCATCAATAACAATTATCAATAACAATTCATCTTTAACATTACAACTCGAATTTAAAATTACCTGCTGTTCAGTAAAGTAAGCAGAAATATTATTATTTACAAAAGGGTCATTCGCATCACAATCAAAGTGGAGCTCTGGCAAATCGAGGTCGATTACCTCGAGAGGATTGATTACAATATCATTCATTAAAGGGATAGTTCAGTTCTGGTAAGGAGAGTACAGTTTTGGTGAAACTGAATTTTAGTAACCAAAACCTGCATCATTACATTACAAACAAATATTTATAACTAGAAAGGAACAAAAAATTACAAATGACGTAGTAAAGATCATGTTATCATTCAAAAAGAGCCGTTAAAACGTAAGAGGGCGCTCTCTAAACACTCATCGGTTTCAACCATTTTGAATTAAATATTGTGCATGTGATGCTTTGTTGAAATAGTGATTAGATAGAGAAATAACCAACAACTATTTAAATACCTATTTTGTAACTTTTTGAAAAGAGAAGCATTTTTTTTGAATTTTTAACGGCTGGTTCAAAATTCTCTAATAAACCCGGGGCCCCGGGTTTATTACAAATTGTTATATTTATGGATATTTCAGCCGTCTCTGAACCGATTTTGATCAAACAAAGATGATTTTATTATTTAAATATTATGCTCTTTCAAATTTTAAACTCAGTTTTTCATTACCTCACAAAAAAAATAAGTAGTCAAGCGCCCTCTCTACCAAAACTCAACTATCCCTTTAAACATTAACTATAGAACCTATTATGAGTATTAATGTGTGAGTATGTCTTAAATTCGGGTGGATCAGATTGACGTCTAAGTGAGGAATAAAGAGAAATTTTACAATTAACAATTGGGCACACAAATATATAAAGAAAACATGGCACCTTGACAGAAATAAAATATAACACACAAAAAAGAAAAGAAAATAAGAAATCATTCGGAGAAGCAGACCATAAATGGTCTTCCGGCCTCCGCCACACCACTGAATGATGAGTGAGGAAGATAGAAAATAAGTAAATTTGAAAATAAGAATGTCGAAGTAATAGCGAAGTATAATATTAATAATAGCATGTAAGTCATTGCATAATTTGCAAAGTTTCATATACTAAATCAAATAAAAATTTCATAAACAGAGTGCATTACTTGGTAGCTTTAAACCAAATAATGTATAATATGTTTCATAATATATAACATTGTAAATGATCATAAACTTGTTTGAATGTTCAGTCATTAAATTAAATTCCATAATAATGTTTTTCTTAATCGTCACATGCAGAGGGACTCAAGGACCAAAATAAATTGACACTGTATATGCATTAAATCATTTGATCTATGCATTAAATCATTTGATCTATGCATTAAATCATTTGATCTGGGATTGGATGCATTTGAGCAATGCGTGGGACAGAGCTCATCTGAGAAGTTTCAAGTTTAGGCAATATATTGCTTTGTTAACGTATTATATAGAAGAAATATGAATTATTTTGGTATACGAGGGCAGTAAGCGTGCAGCCTCGCCAGTAGCCTATTCAACTCGCTGCTTCACAGCTTGGTGAATAGGCTACACGTTGCATGCAAAATCATACATTTGTTCCTTCTTATTTAGTATCAAAACCGTATTGAATAAAGTTAATGAAGACAATTAAATGTATAATATTGAATGATATTGCTTGAAGTGATTGTTATATTATAATAATGATTGTATGTGTGCGCGTAACGTGTGTGTGTGTGTGTGTGTGTGTGTGTGTGTGTGTGTGTTTTGTGTTCGCCTGTGTGTGTGCGCATGTGTGTGTGTGTATGTAGACGCGTATGTAGGTGTGTGTGTGTGTGTGTGTGTGCGCGTGTGTGTGTGTGTGTGTGTGTGTGTGTGCGTGTGTGTATGTGCGTGTGTATGTGTGTGTGTGTGTGTGTGTGTGTGTGTGTGTGTGTGTGTGTGTGTATGTGTGTGTGTGTGTGTGTGTGTGTGTGTGCGTGTGTGTGTAAAACATATATACGCTCTTTCGAAATGTAATTACGTATTTTCTCTCATATCAGTCCCCAATTGGGTTTTGGAAAAGTGGAAACAATTTTATTTTATTTTATTTGGAGGGGTAAAGACAGAATCAGACGAAAAATATTATATCAGTATTACGAAATTGGGGGAGGGGGGGCTTAGAATGACTTGTTATGATACATTTGTTAAAACTCAATGGGTTAAGAGGCTTAAACGCCTACTTAACTGGAAAGAACAACTTGCTTGGAAAATATATGGTTATATGGATTTTGATAGCGATTTATTTCATAAAGGAATAAGTATTTTATATGATTGATGGAAATGAATCATATATTTATGGCAATGTTATGAAATTGGGGGGCTTAGAATGATTTGTTATGATACATTTGTTAAAACTCAATGGGTTATGAGGCTTAAACGCCTACTTAAGGGGAAAGAACAGTCTGCTTGGAAAATATCTTGTATTTGTTGTTCTAGGGAATATGGTGGACGTTTTATATGTGTGTGTGATTATGATTAGAGAAGGATAAATTGACGGGTATGCCGCAATTTTATAAAGATAATTGGAAAATATGGCAAAAGCTTGATAGATGTTGGCATTATGAAGGAAATAAGATGAACACTACTATATCAATAATAGACTTATATGTATTAGGAATAAAATGTTTTTTGATAGCGATTTATTGCAGAAAGGTATAATTAGAGTATTTTATATGATTGATGGAAATGAATCAAATCCTACTCAGTATTTTGGGGGTCTGGGTATACAAAGTAAAGGCTTACTTAGGATTTATGATATATTTATGGCAATGTCAAAGGAGTGGAAAGATGGGGAATTGATGGAAATTTACAGTAAGGGTTTTGATATCAAAATCAAGATTTTAGGTAACATAGTGACACTGGCTGAGATAAAATAAAGAAACATATATGATAATTTTATTACAGTTTCCTTACGATTATAGAGTTATAACTAATAGTTTGGTATGTTATTGTGCAGGTTTTGATTATTAAAATTCAGTTTGACCAAAACTGTACTCTCTTTACCAAAACTCAACTATCCCTTGAAGCTGTAAGGATATGCAGGAATGACAAATGTGTTTCATTAATAATCAACCTCTTGAGAAAATAACGACAGCGCCGTATAGATTGTTTTATGAACCTCAAATGCTTCGATATTGCTTTCATTAATCAAATAATAATATTACCACTCATTTGAGAAATCATTTTACGTGTGTTAGCCATGCATACATCTTATCTTTACTGTTTTATTAGCACGCTGATGTACACATTGTACAGTGATTCACTCAGATATCAAAATAAATATGTGCCCTCTCTTTTTCAAATTGTCGTCTATATTGGTATTAAAGGAACAGTAGACAGTTACAGATCATACGTATACATATTTTGTTTCGCATAGTCTAACTACTGTAATTACTTTGCCTACTACATGTATCTTGTTCACATTAAATATACATTTTTTTCTTTTGGGAACACCACTTTTAGTGTCAATGTACATCTTTGAGAAGTCTTTTTCCACAAATGATTGTGGGAACCTTTGTACGATCGTATCTCACTTAAACTGACAAGGGAGCCCCGTATTTTGTGACAGTCACTATGCATAAAAGGTTTTGGTTACCTAAATATACAATAGATTACATGTTACCTACGAATACTAATTGTTCATGTACATTGTAAATGCGTCATTTTTGTGCGCACCGACCTAAATTTGATATTGTTTGAAAGGATATTTTCTCTCTTTTGAATACTGAAAAATAAATATAATTCACGGCTTATTCACATTATATGAAAAGCGGCACAACCTCATGTTCTTAAGATATGGAAATCTCAACACACTAATATAAAAATTAATAATACAGGGTGGCCCCAAAAAACGGAACGGGGCTCTTTTTACTAAGTCAGTGTCTGATATTTGAGACTTACTGCCCGCCATAATTATGTCCATTCTCTCGGCACCGCTCGGCACACAGCTGAATGCACACTAACAATGGCGCGCGGAATACTCGCGTGTTCAGTGGTATGTAGGGCAATAAGTCTCATTTATCAGGCTGACTTGGTATATACGTCGAAATCTTTTTTTCCCTAGTAATGGTTGACATGTCTACTTCACCTGTGCAAAGGGTTTAAAAATTAAGCATTTTTAACTTCGAACCATTTTGGGGGTACACATTTAATAAGTTTAATAGGTTTCCTCATGCTATATTAACATGATGGTGATGTGGATTCGTTTTAGCCCCCCCCCCCCCCCCCCCCCCCCCCAACAAAAAAACAACAACATAATATCAATAATAACAATACTAAATAAATTAATAATAATAATAATAATAAATAAATACAAAATGTTTGGGCCCATTACGCCACTGACCATACTATCTCGGTGGAGTGATTTCTCGCGTTGTCTTCAGCGCTCTGTCGCGTTGCGAAAGGTCCGTAATATTGTGCGCACTGCATCGCACTGAGTCAGTGTATATTTCACACCGAGCGCGGTTTATTGGAGACATAGGCGGAGCCAAAGCAAATTTGTAAGTGCTGTTTAGGCGCTCACTCCAACAACACCATCAAATTAAATTGACACTATGATATATCTTGCTGCGCCCTAATTCAGCACTATAAATTAATTGTTCATCAATCAATTAAAGTTCTCCTTCTACTTCCTAAACTTTGCTTGGACGCTGACCATTATTACATTTATAGAAAATAACGGATGTTGCGGACAGACACATTAAGGGTGGCATTCTTAAATCTGTTCTATTTTCCTAAGTCATGATTTTGTCCTAAATGCTATTCGAATATGTGACCGGCTCTGCCGAAACCACTAACTGTAAAATTAAGCTTTTGATATAATGTTGTTGTGTGGATTTTTCTCTTTCTTTTGAGACCATTTTTATGCCGATCGGACAAAAATGTATAAAGTTATGATTCTTTCTTTTCTTATTCTGCTAAAACAATATATAATTGAGATTTTATCCTAAGATACAGCCATTTTCCCGATAATATTTCGGAATTTTACATATCTCATTCGAAACTAGAAAAGTTTCCCTAAGGTAAAATGTTGACCTTTTCAGGCCATTTAAGCTAAATTGTAAATGCGGCGAAGTTCATGGTTTTGCCAGAGCCGGTCTCAAAAGCTTCCTAAATTTCTTCCTAGGTCACTTCCAAACTGTTTTCCTTACTGTAGGCTAGAACCTTAAAAAAAAAATGCAAATCAGCGACTTAGAAAGAAGTCGGTATTCCAAAATGCATTCAAGAAGGAAGTTCTTGGGAAATTACCTAGGGCTAACTCCCGTTTGTTGTAAACGAAACATAGCAGAATGTCCTACATAACCAGTAGGGGTTACATAAGCGCAGATATATTACCACACTGCCAGGGGGTGTCACTCTGCCAGAGTGCCGCGATTTTTGATCATCGAAAGGAATACCACTGCAGGTTGCATTATGGGATACTTGGGAATTACATAAACCAATCACAGAGCAGTTCATACGCGTCGTCACCAGATCGAGGTCAATAAAACAAGTTCATATGCATACGTCACCATAGATCCCATTGTTCTCAAGCGTGATACAATCTAGGACAGTGCGCAGGAAAAAGGCGCGATAGTCTACGCGCACTTCATAGCATGATGATTGGTCAAGTATTTCTAGGTCACTACGCGATGACGTAGAGAAGTAGTCCACGGGAGCTTCAAAAATCGGTTCACTCCGCCATGTTGCCCATGTACAAAGTCTATGGGACACGTGACTTGCGCGCGTTAAGTGAGCCTTCTAGTTATAAACGGGTTGGTTTGTTTATTCATACTTCTACGGATTGGTCAAGTCTTTCTAGGTCACTGCGCGATGACGTCTATTGGTATTCCTTTGGTGCTTCCAAAATCGCTTCACTCCGCCATCTTGCCCATGAACAAAGTCTATTGGACACGTGACTTGCGCGCGTTAAGTGAGCCTTCTAGTTATAAACGGGTTGGTTTGTTTATTCATAATTCTATGCACACTGCACTTTCATGGCGCATAACGAGGACAATACAGCAAGCGCATGTGCACAATGTTTACGCAAAAAGTGTTGATATGGCTTCCCTCTCCTTTCTGATTGGTTGCTTGTTAATGAAACAATGTCATTCGTTAGTTCACAGCTACCATGTGGGCGTTGTCAAAAGCTTTACTTATTTGCATTAAAATCAACAAATTGGAATACCAGTTTTGCACTTCTAAGCACTTCCTAACTTTCTGACTTCGGCAAGAACTAAAGAAGAGATTAGGAAGAAACTGTATAATACCACACTTTGTTTATTTACAGTTTAATACTACATCTTTATTGTCAATAATCATGCTTTTCAAATCGACTGGCGTTTCAAATAATTTGTTAGAAATTCGACGACCAAGCCACAAAGAGCCTCTCGCAGTAGATGCTTTAGCAGCTCGTATGGTATGTTTGTACATTAAGCAGACAGATAGTTGTACACATACCAATTATCGTTATGGAAATATTGTACAGATTTCAGGATTAAGCGGCACTGGTAATCGTCCACATGTATTATACAAAGCGAAATTAAAGTTAGACAACGTAGTCATGTTAGTATAGACCCCATTATCTTTATCATTAAGATGTTTTCGAAGTCTATTATTGTAATGAAGAACTTTTGCAAAACGGAATGACAATAATTATATCATGAATAATTGAAATGTCATGTTCAATGCGGTAATGATAGCTTTAAGCATTAGAGGTGGAGGCGGGCAGGGATTGGGATTTAGCATTTAGCATTAAGGCACAAATGTCATGTTCAATGCGATGATGATGTATAATAAGCGTTAGAAGTGGAGGCGGGGAGGCGGACAGCGATTGCGATTGTTATGTTAGATATTACTCAGTGCCATCAGCATTAAGGAAGAAATCGTGACACGAACGATTATGGGTAGGGAAAACAACAAACAACATGTTTGTCAGTGTCTTTTTGCATGTGTGTGTATGTATGCGCGTATGTAAGTGTGCGCGTGTATGTGCGTGTGTGTGTTTGTGTGTGTGTGAGTACGTATGTATGACAGAAGGTAGCGCAACAAATTGTATACTTGTTAGATTATGCATTATTGTGAATACAAATCAATAAGTGCATTTTAAGTTATCAAAATAAAAACTGACAAGAATTGTATTTAAAACCCAGAATGATTATGATATTTATGTGGGTACCATAAATCAGTATTTAGCAGTCATATCAGTTTTATCATCGCCATATAAAGTGCGTGGGTAGAATTGCCAGTGAAAACATTATTTTTGTTTCTATCACACTTGTCATCCTCGTTTTCGATTGGTGGACCATGTATATCTCGTTGGTTTTCAGACGACACGGCATGCGCGCGCACACATCCGGGTTATACACACTTACAACTATCTGCTCACGGCACCACATTCCCTCTGCATCATCACTTCTTGTCCGCTCCTGAACTATTCACAAGTGGTTCAGATCTCCTTGCCGAACAATTCAACTTCCGGATAACACTCACGAAATACTTCTCAGTAAGGTGTTAACTCTCCAGAGGATGCTCAGCGCTATATAATACCAACATGATGTGCACTAAACCACAATTATCGCCCCGAGCTATCATCAGTGGCACGAATTAAGTCAAAGCCACAAATTAGTTATACTATATCGCACCTGTGAAATTTGACTACCCCTTTATCAACTAGCCCATGCCCAATCCACATTCCTCTGAAAAGGCATCCAGGCAAAGTGTTTAATATCGTTTTGAGAGTTAAACACACGCGTAACACACCCATTTTTCAGAATGGGACGCTTTCCAGCCATGATGCCTACCGGACACGCCACGTTCAGCATCTGGAAGCTTCTGGCTCTGTGTGGTGCTCTTCTATGTTTTAAACATCCAGGTATGACAATGAACATAATACTATTATAATGAAAAATAATCTTCATTTTAGCAATGAAATCATTATTAAAGCATTGTCATAATAATACAATTTACTCTGTGTTATGTTCTTGTTGTTTTTAATTAAATACCATACTCATATTGTTGCTATAATTTTGATTTAGGTATCATATCATAATTATATAATCATTTATGCTTCGAACACTGGGCGAAATTGATTTGCCTACATAGCACCCAGTCACTGTCATATCATACAGTGTTTCCAGAAACAAAACGGAACCTTACTGTGTCAACGAATAAAAAGAAATATGCGTTTGAAATGCTATATTTTTGTTGGTAATAGACAATATTAATTCATACATGTGTAACACCGTCTGGACTTCATCGATGGTATGTGGTGTCCCACTGACCTTCTCTGGTCAGGACCCCTCCTTCCATATCACACTTCACTATAGAACTGAGCGATTCCCATCAGTGATTCTAGAAAATCACACTGTTCAGTGGTCAGTTGCTTGGTCAGGCAGGGCACTGATTTAAAAATTCAGCCAGTTGGAAAACGATTAGGACAGGAAAAAAGAACAACAGGAGAGAATGTAATTACGGTAATATTCACTCTGTGTGACTGTGTTGATTAATAAAATATATTTCTCGTGCGCAAAGCAGTGTTGGCATTGCTAATTCAAAATGGTTTCAATTCAATGATCACAAGCTAGATCATCATGATCATTACAACTGTGGTATCATTTGAAGTTGAATAAATTTGCTATTAATTATATAACATATAATTAATAGCAACCCTACTTTGTCCAATGATATCTCAGAATGGATTAAATGTATTGCTATACATTATTTATATTATATTAATGTATAGCAATACATTTATTCCATGAGACCATGATATATCATTGGACAAAGTTGGGTTCCTGGTTTTTCTGAAACACTCTGTATTGGGCCACGGTAGGCAGAAAGATTAATGAGTTAAACAGTGTAATGTCAGATATACGGTAAGGAAACCTCTCAGATCGTTTATGTAGTGGCCACCAAATTATTCATGTTAAGGATGAAAATATGATTTTTAATTGTAGTATATAGAGGTCATTTGTGCATGAGAACAACCCTGATAATCTGTTAAAACATGATATGTGCTATGTATCGGAACCGCTCTCGATTGTTCCTACAATAGGGTTTTCCCATGGGCTCGGTCCAGTGCGTAACGAATGCGCTGAATAGTCCCAGTATAAATTGTATCATTTTAATGTAGAGTTCAAAGGGAAATATTATTTAACTTATAATCACAACTACGGATTCCGACAAAAAAATAACTTCAAAAGTATATTTGATTCGTTTGATATAGCAGTTAACTTAGTTAAAGATGAAGTTCGAGTCAGTGTAGGTGACTATTATGCATTTTGATACAATAAATCATGATAATATATTAGACAAGTTTACGAATTGTGATAAACGAGGATTGCATTTTGATAGACGACTAGTGTGGGAGGTAGCGAAATGAGTCATTTAAGCACAAGCTTCACTACCTGTTTGCATATCTGAGGAAAGAATGAAATTTGACTTAGATAAGTCGTTCTAAATCCATTTATATTATGGATATCCATGGATAAACGATGAGTATCTCAAACTGGTCATGCTGGTAAAAGAAAGAGACTATTATAGAAAAAGATTTAAGAACAATTAGATTGAAATCTGATTGGGATGAATTCAAGCTCTATCGAAACCGAGCAAACAACATGAAATAATATTTTAAAAGAGATTATTACAAGAAATAGTTCATCAAAAGTGGAAATGACGTGAATATAAATCTGATTCAGAATATTTCGAAAGAGCTTTTAGCCAAAAACAAAGGCAAAACAGACTTTGATCTCACTGTTTATGGAGAAATTATTACTGATAACAATGAAATCATGAACAAGTTAAATGAAGCTTTCAATAATGTTAGTGAACGAATAGGTAACAATGTATGTAATAATGGAGGTGTTTAATCTACGGGCACTTTGTTTCGGAAAGATTCAAGGATATAACGGTTGAATTTGTATGAAATGAATCACTTAACATTGATTGTAAAAAGGCTGTGGGATAAGATGGCCTTCATCCGAAACTATTTAAAATAAGCACCATAGTTGATATGCCGACCTCTAACATTTCGTTTTAATAAATCATTACATACCTCTGAAATACCGATGGATTTTTAAATGGGCCGAGTAACAGCTATTCAAAAAGGAGGGTCACATGAAATCGATAATTTTCGAGCAATTTCATTCCTACCCATTTAATCAAAACTCAGTACACACACAGCTATATTCGTACCTTAATGACAATGTAATGTTATCATCCCAATGGTCTGGATTTACACTATCGCATTCTACAGCAAAATGAGTGACTGGTATTGTTAAATATTTGCTTGAAAACATGAATAATAAGCAGATTACTGGCGCAATATCATTAGATCTTAAAATGGCATTTTATGTAATTTCTTATAAAAAGATATTTAACAGAATGTTTCTAATGGAATAAGCGATATCGAGGGTGAATGGTTTGTGCATTATTTAATTGGAAGAAAACAATGTGTATCAATGCAACAGTGTACAATTAATTTTGTTACAGTTAAAACTGAGGTACCCCAAGGATCCATATTAGGTCCTCTCATATTTTGTTTATTTATAAATGATTATGTGTGATTTGCTATTTCATTCACAAACTAAATTTTCATTATATGCTGATGATACAGTTTTTTGTTTAAATACATATCATTTGTCTCAAGTACAGAATAATCTTCAGAAAGACTTTGATTTTATTATAAAATATTTAGGGGAAAATAGCATGTACATACATTCAGGAAAGACGAAAGTTATTGACTTTGGCCCCAAAAGAAAATTACAAAATGTAAATTTTGTAATTGTGTTTAAAGATATAACATTATAATATTCGGCGCATAAAAACTTTAAATACCAGTATTAATTGTTATCTTATCTTTAAATGGGTGGTTCAGTCTTGGAATGGAGGGCGCTGCACGAAATAATTTTGTGTGAGATGATGAAAAACTTAGTGTAAAATGTGATAGGGCATACAATTCTAATAACAGAATAAACTTTATTTGATCAAAATCGGTTTTTGATGTTATGCCTAAAACATCAAGAAATATATTTGATCGGAATCAATCTTGGGCCCAGATTTATTCGATGATCCACAAAAAAACATCACATGCATAATTTTGTATGAAAATGGTTGAAACCAATTTTTTTTAGAGGGGGCGCCCTTTGTGTTTGAATGGCTCTTTCTGAATGATAACAGGCTTTTTACTTAGTCGTTTGTAATATTGTCTATACCATGTATACCTTTCGAGCATGGTGGAGTTATAACTAAATATTAGTTTGTAATGTTATTGTGCAGGTTTTGGTTACTAAAGCTCAGCCTTACCGAAACTGTACTACCCCTATAAAATAGTCACAAGCTGTAAATTAGAACACTAGATACGCCACAAATAGTACCTTGATTATTCCTCGACCGAAAATCGAGTATAAAAAAGTGTCTTTTCTTACACTGGTAGTTCTGTATTCAATAAGCTTCCCGTTATAGTCCAACAAAGTATTTCACTCAAAGTGTTTAAGAAAAACTTCAATGCTATTCTTTAAGGGTGCACCTGTAAAGTGTCAGATATTTCCCAAAATGGCATTTGATACTTCAATCCTGTACCAAAATCGTTGTAAGATATATTCAAATGATGTATGAAAGTTTCATTGAAAAGGAACACTGCTTTCCTTGTTAAAAAAGTGAAAATATGCGTCAGCTTTTACAACGAATTACTGTATGACGTTTATGAGGTTCATGACCGTTCATTAACGCTCTTGAGATGAATGATAGATATCGTCATACTAAAGGGGCATTTGAAGAAAAATAATCTAACCCTATTTTATTCTTCTCTTACCATAAGCTAAATAACACGGTAGAAGAAAATCAAAGAAGCTCCAAGTAATTTTCGTGGAGTTAGACACTTTACAGGCATCCCTTTAATGTGCTTGTGTTATTTTGTAAATTGATCCCTTGCTAGATTATGTGACCTAGGTAAGTTGGTTCCACCTCTCAGTCATGTTATCTCACTCCCAGTTTATCTTCTTCTTCTTTAACATCGTTTGATTGTGTAAAGCATTTTTTGTGTAGGTGTGTTTTAATGTTTGACTCTGTTGACTTTCTATAATGTATGTAGCTTATTATTATGCCGATTCTAGGCGTACCCGTTGGGGGGGGGGGGGGGGTTTCAAACCCCCCTTTTACCATTTTTTTTAAGGGTCTGATGATGAAAAACTGAGTGTAAAATTTGATAGAGCATACAATTCTAATAACAGAATAATTATTTGATCAAAATCGGTTCGGAAATGCCTAAAACATCAAGAAATATATTTGATCGGAATCAATCTTGGGCCCAGATTTATTCGATGATCAAAACTTTTTCAAAAATGTTCAAAAGAGGTTTTTGAATAGTTGTTGATGATCTCTCTATTTAATCATTATTTCCCAAAAAACATCACATGCATAATTTTGTATGAAAATGGTTGAAACCAATTTTTTTTAGAGAGCGCCCTTTGTGTTTGAATGGCTCCTTCTGAATGATAACAGGCTTTTTACTTAGTCGTTTGTAATATTGTCTATACCTTTCGAGCATAGTGGAGTTATAACTAAATATTAGTTTGTAATGTTTGTAAAATGTCAGATATTGCCCGAAATGGCATTTGATACTTCAATCCTGTACCAAAATCATTGTAAGATATATTCAAATGATGTATGAAAGTTTCATTAAAAAAAGAACACTGCTTTCCTGGTTAAAAAAGTGAAAATATGCGTCAGCTTTTACAACGAATTACT
Organism: Echinarachnius parma; assembly: GCA_037951105.1. Taxonomy (NCBI): domain Eukaryota; kingdom Metazoa; phylum Echinodermata; class Echinoidea; order Clypeasteroida; family Echinarachniidae; genus Echinarachnius; species Echinarachnius parma. The sequence goes on along the minus strand of JBAMJV010002273.1, from coordinate 103,901 downwards.
GTATGACGTTTATGAGGTTCATGACCGTTCATTAACGCTCTTGAGATGAATGATAGATATCGTCATACTAAAGGGGCATTTGAAACAAAATCTAACCCTATTTTATTCTTCTCTTACCATAAGCTAAATAACACAGTAGAAGAAAATCACTGGAAAATTCAGTTAAACTCCTTTATTGACCGATTATAGTTTGGTGGAGGGACGCATTCGTTTTTCTTTCGTAGAATCTAAATTACGGGGCTGTTCGATCTGAATATTTGTGTGTGTATTACATTCATCTCCATCCGTCTACTGAAAAATGTTCAGACGATTTGTAAAATGTCCCTTTAGTATGAAGATATGTTACGGGTGTTCCAGGGTGTTGGTCAATCCAATTCTGTAAAGACTGTAAAGAAAAGGAATAAAAGCAACAGTCAGTCAATTGAGTGTGTAGTTTGCATCGCCATTTGTGAAAGTGATCTTTTATTCAACAACTTTACTTGTAGATCAATTTTACTTCCAACCATTACATCTTCTGACATAATAAATGAATGATATATTTCATATTAATACATAATATATTTACATACCATCAAACAATTGTCAGTACTTGGTAAATAACCTTCACTAAGATGTATCATTGAACTACTATTACTCTATAAGTCTCTATTTTGCATCTGACTGCGAATTATCACGATTGCCTCTTCGTACGGCTATTATGATGCTTATACATTTATCAAACTTGTAACAAAACTAAATTATATCATCATCAAACTAACCGCAACTAAATAATATTCAACAATAAGCCTTGCATATCTAACTCCAAAAGGTACTCTATAAAATGTCTTAAAACGTATTACTAATTCATCCCTAACATAAATTATATATTAATGTGCTTATCATTTCACCACTTCCCTAAATTATAATCTTATTCTAATATGAGCATAACATTATTCCATCTAACATTAAAGAATAATCCATAAGCCTACATATCTATTCACTTCTTTCTTAATTAATGTAATTATACATCTAAATGTTTATTCAACTTCTTATTCAAAGCTAAATGTAAAAACCAATTAATGTGAATCATACCAAAGTAATATATTCATTATTCGTATAATACATTATATTACTAATAAATCACATACTAAATCATCTCACGCTTATTTAAACTCAAGGTATTCAATCTCTAGTTAAACACACACAACACATTCTAACTCCATGAATGTATCTCTACTTAAACTTAAATATCAACTTTCAAGACGATCCCTTACTATAAGCAAAGCCTGTCCCAAAGGCCCCTAGATTCTTCACACACACCCTTCAACTGCTAATTCCAAGCTCATCCCTAGCTCATCTCTTAATCCACTAACCTACACATTAGAAGAGCTCCCTGGCCCAAAAGAAGACTAAAATAAACCATGTTTGCCCGTTCGACCTTCATACAAAACATTACCTTCTCAATAGCCTCTTTGTTCCACACTTTGCCATAACTTTGTATTGTAGGCCTCTGTGTGTATTTCTTACTACAAGTTTATTACTTTTAATTCCCTCATTGCCACTATGCAGTGTATTTTATATCATTATCATCATGTACGCTATACTTTAATCAATCACACACAACAACGATATTCTCTGCACGGTGTACTCGGAGCTAGAGCGCGGCACTGAGCCGACGAGTTTCATGTGTGTGGGCCGTTATCGGCCTACTCAAGCGTGCACAGTTTACCAACGTTGCGTGTGACTATTAATAGTATTTTATCAATTAGAACTACACATTCTTTACATCATAACATACACAGGGCACTCACTTGAATACCAACACGCAATTTATACATTCTCTATCACATTCTTTACTAATAAAACTGGGGTAAAACTAACTAATGAACAAACAAAACTTAACCGAATACGTAAAACGGAATCATCCCATGCCCGAATTCCATCTCTCTTCCTCACACTAATCTTATCATAATTCTATTTATAACCTTCAAATCACCACTTCAACTGAACATGTATCACAAACACTATTTCAAGAATCATTATTACTGTGTCCGACTATATAAATGAGTAATAAAGTGTGGTTTCTTACCTGTAAAGAAAAGGAATAAAAGCAACAGTCAGTCAATTGAGTGTGTAGTTTGCATCGCCATTTGTGAAAGTGATACAGAACTACGAAAGCTGCTGCGCTCGTAATCCCTATTCTGGGTCAGGACTTAACCACTTCAAGGGGAGGGGTGTTTAACAGTTTAACAAACAAAGTGCATATTAAATGTTACAATCAACAAGTTTACAAAAAAAAATGGGGAGGGGGGTATTTTACATGGGCTCAACATATATTTATCATTGAAAATCATTATTTCAAAAGCGTTAGCTAACGGTTTTGATAAAAAATACAATTGCCGTAGCTGAACAAGTCCGGCCAGCACGCGTGGGAAACCTTCCCGATATACAACTGTTGAGCCGAGCGTGCGCAAATTCCATGAATTCCGCACCATCTGTATACACGGGTGCGGATATCGTCAAGATCAAACGGATGATTATTACTGCGACAATTGTAAAAAATACTCATGTTGGCATCATGGGCGCATGGGCAATTTTTCGCCGCGAGGAGGGGGGGGGGGGGGGGGGGGGCGGGGGCTGAGGTCTGTTTCCCGAATATAATATTATCCCCGTTTAAAACAAGAAAAATGAATTTGTATACGAACGAAAATTTAAAGTGCTAGTGCTAGTATTTGATTGATTGCCATGTTTTATTGGGGTGTTTGTGTTGTTCAACCATAAGTACCTTCATGTGAAGTTAAAGTTGTATGTAAAAAAAGTCGTTTTTAAAGGTATGGTGACAAGAAAATCAGCTGAAAATGGTATTTTAGCCCTTCAGAAAGCCACTTTCATGGAGATTTCGAATAAAACAACCGTTTTGCACTTGGAAAATTATTTATAAATGATATGAGGACCTGAAAATTTGCTTAGATAATGCCCCTCCCAAAAAATTTAGTCCGGCGAAGAAAAATGACGTCATTGTTGTGACGTCACATGCAGGCAATCGCAGGATCCCCGATACTCGAATTGTCATAGACGTACACGCTGAGCGCATCTAATCACGTTGACAGAGAGATATTATTTCGATTTTTTTCAATATCTACAAACATTTGTTTGAGTTTATAATTATGGAGGATCCACACTCAGATTCAACTGATTCTAACAGTGAGCGTGAATCAGACGAAGGATCTGGATCAGAATCGAGTTTTGAATTGACAGATCCTGAAGATAAAATTCCAAATGTGCGTCGGCAGCCAAAATGGAATGGCAGTGATAGAGGTGCAACCGTACAGATTTGAGCCTGTGGCTGACCAAATTCATGACAATTTCCCCAGATTGCAGACACCATTTGCATAATTCTTATTTCATTATTTGTCTCCACAAATACAACAAATATAATTGCCAAATAAAGGCGCATACTTACTCTAAAATCGCTTCGAGGATGTCTCCGATATGATTATAGCAACCGTATATATACCCAGCACGGTCTTCCGGCCATCAGCACGCAAGAGTGCTGCGGCTAGCGCAGGCCTAGCCTAACCCTAGTAGCCCCTAGTGGGCGGCTTCATCCGATCACGTCTCAAAACACGGTGTACAAAAAATGCGGTGTTTCGCACTCAAATTCATCTTTTTATGCGGCAATAAAAATAACAAGCATCGATGATTTGATCTATTTAATAATATTTACGGAAATATATTTACAAAACATTCAGAATTACCTCAGTTTTGAGCAAAATATTACTTTTCCCGAAGTAAACAAATCCAAAACACAAGTCGTTGGCGAGCGTGAACATAGTCAATCAATTTCTGGGCATCGATATCATACACGTTGTCTACGCCGTTTGCAAATTAACAAAAAAACTACAAATGAGCGCTAAGTTCAGTTCACCTGGTCCGAGCGAGTAAAACATAATACCGAGATTATCAGCGCATTTGCTGTGCCGTTTTTGCAGGTAATCGTTCTTGTATTTGTTTCAAAAGCCATGCAAACATGTAAGTAAATTAAGAAATAGTCTAGAATAGGTGCGATCGTAATAATCTTGCATTTTCGTTACTTTTCAGAACATTTAATAGGTAGTTGGCGCGGCAGCTAGCCCGCGAGAGCATAACCTGTCTTGCCGCGCGGGCCCCCCGAAACTCCGGCAGACCTGCACACACTCGCTAGGTCCTTCCCAGTCGGCTCTCGTTAATTTAACTTTTCAGTTCTAAATCCGCCACATGCGTGGATCCTTAGGGAAAACGGTGCAGGCTAATACTTTCCTTAGATGTGTTGCTGCATCCTGCTAAAATTCATTCCTGAGGCAATTTCAGTTAATCCTCAAATTTCAAGCAAATACGAGTTTGTTTTACTAGCACGTCAAAGTATTTGCATTGAACCACGTTGTAAACAATTCTCGCTCTTCCCTGTTATTGCCTGCATGTGACGTCAGGACTCATGAGCTCATCGCTCCGCTATAAATAATTTTTTTCAGGAGTATGGAACGCCGACGCGAAAAAGAGCAAAAAATGTGCATGAAATTTTCCTTTTTTGCCCAACTTAAAGGGGTAGTACAGTTTTGGTAAGGCTGAACTTTAGTAACCAAACCTTGGCAGTACCATTATAAACTAATAGTTATAACTCTACCATACGCGAAAGGTATACAAAATTACAAACGACTAAGTAAAAAGCCTGTTATCCTTCAAAAAGAGCCATTAAAACACAAGAGGGCGCTTTCTAAAAAGGCATTGGTTTCAACCATTTTTCATACAAAATTATGCACGTGATGTTTTATTGAAATAATGATTATCAAATAGAGATCATCAACAACTATTTAAAAACGCTTTTGAAATTTTTTGAAAAGTGCAAGCATTTTTAAATTTTTTTGAAAAAAATCATCTAATTATTTGGGCCCCAAATAATTATAAGATCAAATCTATTTATTGATATTTCAGCCGTTTCTGGTTCGATTTTGACCAAATAAAGTTTATTCTGCCATTAAAATTGCATGTTCTCTCAACTTCGACACTCGTTTTTCATTACCTCACAAAAATTGTGATGTGCAGCGCCCTCACTACCAAAACTAAACTACCCCTTTAAGGATTTTTTTGAAAAAAAGAATGTGGTATATCAATAAAGGCACATATTCAAAGCTATAAACCTGAATCAAAGCCGGAATTTCCCCCTTCCTTAATAGATTATCATGATAAGAATAACTTAAGTAGCTATCGACCTATATCCAATCTACCGTTTCTTGCTAAAGTCACCGAGAAGATTGTTGCTCAAACGACTCACTGCACATCCTCAGGATGAGGGTCTCCATATTTTTCTCCAGTCTGCATACAAGGAACACCATAGTGTTGAGACGGCTCTTCTCAAGATATGCGATGACATCCTTAGATCTATTGATAAGAAGAATGCTGTCCTACTCATCCCTACTTGATTTGTCTGCGGCCTTCGACACTATTGATCATGAGTGCTTCTCCAGAGACCTGAAGTGTGATTTCAGAGTCGGGGGAACAGCTTTGCAGTGGTTTCGCTCCTACCATGTTTCGAGACGGCAAGCTGTCATCGTTGATGATACCTTATCCAGAGAAGCGTCCCTTCAATATGGTGTTCCCCAGGGATCCGTCCTGGGACCACTACTTTTCACCCTTTACACTGCCCCTCTTAGTGACATCGCTCGTCGACGTGGATTGGAAGCACACTTCTATGCTGACGATACACAACTGTATCTGAGCTTTGATCCTGTGAGCAGAGATGGCGAACGGAATGCTGCAATTGTCATGAATGCTGCTATGGTTGAAATTCGACAGTGGATGGTGAGCAATTTCATGAAGTTGAACAGTGATAAGACGGAATATCTCATCCTATGCTCTCCTGAAATGAGAAGTAAAATATCATCCCTGGAGGTTTCGGTTGGTCAAGCTTCTGTCTCCCCGAGTAAAAGTGCACGCAATCTTGGAGTCTATATACTTTGATCAGCATATGAGCATGGACAGACATATCTCTCAGGTCTGTCAAACTGCCTACTTCCAACTTCGTAAGATTGCCACGATACGACCACTCCTCACCCGTGCTGCAGTAGAGAGCCTCTGTCATCCACTCCTTAATAACATCCAGATTGGACTTCTGCAATAGCCTTCTTGTTGGCCTTCCAGCTTCATCAATAAGAAGACTTCAGGCTGTACAGAATGCAGCTGCTTGCCTACTCACAGGGAGGAAAAAGTATGACCACATCACACCAATCCTGGAAGAATTGCACTGGCTGCCAGTTGAGTACAGGATACAATTCAAGGTCCTACTAGTGACATTCAAGGCTGTCCACGATCAGGCCCCTCGTTATGTTTCTTCCTTGGTGGAAAAGAATCAGTCTCGTCCAGGGCTACGCTCGTCAGGTCTTCTACTCCACGTCCCACGGGCATGACGGGCACGACTCCAGAAGTATGATGATCGTGCCTTCTCTTCAGTTGCTTCATGCCTCTGGAACTCCCTCCCTCTTGTGCTTTGCAAACTTGAAGGTTTCAAAGCAGGCCTAAAAACATTTCTTTTCAAGCAATATGTGCAATAAATTGAGTTTTTGGAGGAGCAGGCGCCTTTGAATGTTTGAACAGATAAATGGCGCCATACAAGTGTTGTGGATCATGATCATCATCATGTGGAGTGCAGAGCGTGAAATCTTTTTCACTTCTTCTATAAACATGTGATATTATATGAAGAGCTTTCAACCAAAATGCGCTAAATTTGTACACGTGCCTATGGGAATATGAAAATTTAACTTTCTATATTTTGATTCCTAGATAGATACGTAGATTAAATATTTAGATATATCGTTAACTCAATTTTTATGGAAAGTGGATTTAGCGCCTTTTTGAAGTGAGCTCTTCATATGTTAACCATTTTTGCTCTCTGGAAAAAAATGTTTTGGGATGGGGGAGGGGGAGGGGGAGGGGGAGGGGGAGGGGGAGGGGGGGCTTACATGTTATCAATTTCCTGCTCTTCCACTTCCCTAGCTTGCATATTTACGTTTCTTCTATAATGTATCATAATAAGATGGAAAGGTTTAATACTCAACTTATAAATTAATATCAATATGCAAATGAGTGAATTTTTCCAAAAGAATTGAAATTACCATAGTGTTCTACACTTTCCTTAACATGCGTGAACATTTTCGCGGCGATCGGTCGTTTCACAGCCGAGATCTTAAGGGGAGCCATAGTGCCCCCCCCCCCCCCTCCTCCCGGCGTAGAAGACCTCAACTAGCCGGACTTTTTGGTGTTAAGCTTGTACATGAAACCCTGAGCAGAGACGCAGGATTTTAACATAATTATATATACCTTTGTTCTGATTTCAGGCATTCGCGGTGAGGACTTCGTGAACTACACAGTGAATGGATGGTCGGTCCCCGTTTGCCCCCCTAATGGGTTGTGTAACGTCAGCATAGCTGGATGCTCAGCACCGAGCCCTGACAGTAAGTTTGGCACCTGCAACTGCGACCCAGTCTGTTACTTCTACACCGACTGCTGCATCGACTACTTCCTAAACTGTGACACCATTTTCCCGTCTGATACGTTCATGATGGCAGTAGAGGGAATCAATTCCAAGCAACTATCATGCATTAATCCTAACAGAGGCGGTGAGAGGATCTCGGAAAAAACCGTTCGTTATCACATGGTGGCTAAATGCAGCCATGATTGGGTTGACCGGCTGAGTATCTCAAGCAAATGTGAAGATTCGTCGTCTGTCGACGATCCGCTAAGCGTCCTCCATGTGGTATATATTGACAGCATCAGTTTCAAGAATGTCTACTGCGCCGTTTGCAACTACCGAGATCTCGAAGAGGTACGCCCCTGGAGATTTGAAGCTGTATGCTTTGATGGAGATCTTAAAAACGTGTCTGTCAGTAACTACACGGTTGATCAGATGGGACTTGCGATGGAAACCTGCTGGGGATGGGAACTTGAAGCACCCTTATCCACACCAACCGCAGCGCGCGAATGCAATGCTGTTCCAGTTGATTCTTGTGATCCTGGGACGGACCCTTCGTTGGCAGACGCTTGCGATTCTTACACTGGAATTGGACTTACAGTGGACTTTTCTGCTTTCAAAAATCCACATTGTTTTTATTGCTATCATTCTAAGCTGTATAACAAAACTTTGATTGAAATGTACACAGAAATCGAATCGTTACCATGTCCTCAACTTATAGGGGGTGGTATGGCGATTCCCTTTCCACCTCCACATGGAACTTTTCCGATTTCTGTTCTCTTTGATTTTATATCTGTGGAGGGATTGAACACCCCTTTACTGCCAGGCGACGGTGGTGACGATGTAGTTCTTTGCAAGGATCATGAGGTGTTAGATCCGTTCACTCTGAAGTGTGTCAATCTGACGTGTCCAATGGGATATAGTCTGATTAACGAGGCATGTATGCAGCAGTCGTCGCAAAACGCATGTTCAAATATTAGCACGGTCCCAACGTCAGTCCACATTGATTGCTTGATGATGATGTTCTCAGACACTCAGCGATGTCAGGCAAGTTCCTCGATTGCAAATGAACTGATATCAACGTTCATAAAACCCCTAGAGCTGGGTATAAACACAACGTCATCTGAAGTAAATGCTTTTCTACTTCGGAATGAATCATGCCTCCATTATGTAGATGTGCTGGGTTTCCTAGACCTGAAGACTGAGATTCCATTCACGTCCTTTGACAAAATCTTCCTTTCCTTAGATGAAAGAGCCAATACTTTCAACAATTTCACTTGCAATATATCGGCATTTGAAATGATACTGGGTTGCACACACATTGATCATGCTTGTTCATCCGGACTAGTCTCGCTGGAGGGCTTTAAACGTTTATTTGATGATGAAAGCGGACTCTGGTTCAAGGATGCCGACAACAAGTCACATGATTTGACTAATTCACTCTACACTCTCCGATATTCGATGGACAATTCCGATACGTTTGCAAGGTATGAAGCCCTTCACGTGTGTCCTCGGATAACGTGTTCATTGGTGGCCATGAACGCCTCTCTCTTTGATCGTCTGCCTAAGGGAGATTTAGTGTTTCTACCCTATAATCTGACTATAGCTTACGACGAATTTGTTCATTTTGATAACCAAACCATTTATATTTGCTCTTCGCTTCTTGGCGGAGGGGAGTCTTTGATCAGTTTCCTAAATTTCTCCCCTGCCCAATCTCTCCTCACAGTCCTCGGTTTGTCCCTGTCCATAGCGGCGTTGTTTCTAACGTTCATGACCTACATCCAGTTCAGTCGCCTCAGCAAGTCAACTTCTAACTTCCTGATCATTAGTTTGTGTCTCTCTTTGATCTTTGCGCAGCTTTTCTTTCTCATCATGGTTCCTGCTTCGTTTACTCCTGAGGCTTGTGTGTCTGTCGCCATTTTGGGACATTTCATGTGGCTCTCTGTCTTTTCTCATTCAACATCCCTCGCCTTTGATCTGCATAGGCGCTTTGGTGTTACAGTAACCATTGGAACTGCGGACGAAGGCACTAGAGCTCTCGCCAAGTTCCTTTCATTTGCCTGGGGGTTCCCCTTATTGATCGTCATCCCTTGCATTGGCATCTTCTTTGGTCAGGTGGATATTCCCAACTTTAACCTGTCATATGGTCAATCGGCTTGCTGGATAGGAGATGGCCTAGCAAACCTTTATGTTTTTGGCATCCCCATCGCTGTCTTGTTACTCGTCAATATTGTTCTGTTCGCTATGGTGGTCATTGGACTTCATCGAGTCCGGAGGAATGTGGCAGCTACTCAGAATAAATCTATCGAATCATTGATGTGGGAAGATCTTCTAATCTACATTAAGGTACAATACAACATGCAATATTTTTGCACCAGCAAAGTAAATTTACTTCATAAATGTATGATCATTACTTAATTTTCCATTATAAAAAACAATCTGATATGGAGGGAATATATTATCGTAGTCGGGAAAATAATCTTTACCACGCATACAGGAAATGTATTACAAAATAATTTGCACTTCTTTCATCTTTCATCTGATAGCTATATCATAGATAAATACAAAACTTGTAATAGCATTGCTTTTGTTCAGAATAACTCCAATTTGGATCTTATGACAGTAATTTAATAATCAATATAATTATAATACATTTAATTTATGTACATTTAAACCCTCATCGATTTAGTACTCTAAGCTTGATTTGTTTCGACCATGCAGATGTCAACTCTGCTCGGGTTCACCTGGGTGTTTGGCTTCGTAGCCGCACTCGCTGACGTCACGGTTCTCTGGTACGTCTTCATTGTCCTCAACTCTCTGCAGGGGTTCTACATCTTCATCGCCTTCGTCTGTACCAAGAAAGGCTTGCGCACCTGGCGAGACTCGTGTCTGTGTGGGCAATCAACCTCGGGGTCATCGTCCAATTCGGGGAAACAGACCTCGTTTGACAACAAGCGGGCAAAACGCACTGAATAGGTGTCATTGTCGAAGACGAGTAGCGAAATAAAGACAGGTTGAATTACGAAACGATAGTCTATTTTATTGGAAGGTAATTTGTTTCACACGTTTATACCGTAAATCAATATAAAAGTATCTGTTAACATAGTCACTTAATGGTCATCGTTCTACAATAAGCACGAACCACGCATGGAGATGTTGCAGAAAATAAAGATAAACACCTTGTTCGTATATTGCATTTAGTACTGTAGATCATTGTCATTATCATTTTGTATGGCCTCGGTATTTGCATTTTATATACTAAATCTTCAGTGAATGTATGTCATGAATTTCTGAGTATGGGTTATTCACATATATCGATAATTAAATGACTTTGCTTCTTTTTGCCACCTCACCGGCTTAAACTTAAAAGGATTGTAATGTTATGGTGAAACTTAACTTTAGTAACTAAAATTTGTATGTTATCATAAACAAATTACAGTTAATTACATCTTAATGGCTAAGTTAGAAGGTTATTTTCATTCAAATAACAGCTGTTAACGCAAGAGGACGCCCTTCAGACTCCTGAAAGTTTTAAACATTTGTTAACCCCAACAAATGTTTGTATAATGATTCAATAGGGAGATTATGAAAAACAGTTCAAAAGGCGCTTTGGTCATCCACATTTTTTCAAAATTGTGTAGGCTTTATAAATATTTTCTTCAATTATCAAAAAAGTGTGGGGCCCATATTTATTATTCCAATGATATAGTTATGCAAATTTCAGCTATTTCTGAACCGATGTTGCAAATTAGTTTGCCTTAAAAACCATTTTCTTTGTTAAATATTACACTTGGCTTGTCATTACCTTACAGAAAAAGTCTCCAAATTTTCTTAAACAAAACTGTACTATCATTAGAAGATCATCAGATGATCATTATACAACTTTATTTATTAATCTCTTTTTCCTGTTTTATCGTGTTAAGTTATTGTGCGCATGAAGTAAATATTGTTCTAATTATAATATTTCTTCCTTCTTTGCAATTATATACAGTATATATAAATATATATACTGTATATATACACAAAATTACAAAGAATAATTATAAATGATTGAAAATGAAGAATAGTACAGAGCTTAATAAGCAATGTTCCTCCCTTACCTCCTCCAAATGAAAAAAAGGCACGGGTCGAAAAACTGTCTCCGCCTGGAGTCGAAGCCGGGTCTCCGGCTTTGACGCCGACGCCTTGACCACTAGGCCAATCATTTATTGCAATTAGGTATTTAAAATAGAAGAAACCAAAGCTGTATGCATTAGTTCACGTTTCGCTTGTATATATGTAATACTGTAATACTTTAATCACTCTATTGTGATTCAGCTGAGGTAAAGGCGGCTTGCATTGTTTGTAACTCCCTCCCCATGATTCAATTGAGTACAACGGGCCGATAAATTGGCTCGCCAATGACTTGAATTTGGATTTGGATTTGGATTTGTGGTCTCTGTGGTCTAGTGGTGAAGGCGTCGGCGGTCAAAGCCGGAGACCCGGGTTCGAGTCCTGGCGGAGACAGTTTTTCGACCCGTGCCTTTTTTTCATTTGGAGGACTGGCTAAGGGAGGAACATTGCTTATTAAGCTATGCTACTATTCTTCCTTGTCAATCATGTATGATTATTCTTTGCAATTATTTAAATATAGGAAGAAACCAAAGCTGTATGCATTAGTTCACTTTTCGCTTGTATATATGCATTGTATTAACTAAGACCCCTGTTACACATACCTTTTAAGTGGACTGAGGCCGCCTCCTGAGGCGGCCTCATTCCACTTCATTCATGTGTAACAGGGGTCAATTTTAAAAAGCCGGCCTGAGGCCGGCCCCATTTCTGTCCACCTCTGGATGTGGTTTGAAGCCGGCCTCAGGCCGACCTCAGTCCGGCAATCGGTATGTGTAACAGGGTAAGTGGACTGATAATATGCCTAATATGGGATACAAGGGCGCGCTGATGCCAACACTAAATATGGTATGAGCAGAGCCGTATATGGATATGAGGCCTGATCACCGTGAATCGTGTGAATATAATTACAGGGGTCCTGCCATGTGTAACAGGGGTTTAATGGTCTCGAGGCGGCTTCAAATTGCCGGCGTGAGGCCGGCCCCGGGGCCGGCTATAAAAGCCGACGCATGTGTAACAGGGGCCTAATACTTGAATCACTCTATTGTGATCCAGCTGAGGTAAAGGCGGCTTGCATTGTAACCAAAGCTATAGTTCACTTTTCGTTTGTATATATATATATATAAATAAATTTAACTTAAAAAGTCCTCGTCGATGAAATAAATATTTAAAAAGTCAATAAAATAAACTCGGAAACACGCTAGAATTCCTTGGTTAAGTCTTTATTCAATTACTTTCGACCGGTTTCTTTCTCTTCAAAAAAGTAAATTTACTTTTTTGAAGAGAAAGAAACCGGTCGAAAGTAATTGAATAAAGACTTAACCAAGGAATTCTAGCGTGTTTCCGAGTTTATTTTATTGACTTTTTTAATATATATATATATATATTTGAAAAAAAAAATTGCAAGGAGTAATCATAAATGATTAAGAAGGAAGTATAATAGTAGGCGTAGCTTAATAAGCAATGTTCCTGCTTTTAATCCGCCAAATGAAAAAAAGGCACTGGTCGAAAAATTGGTCTCCGCCAGGACTCGAACCTGGGTCACCGGCTTGGAACGCCGATGCCTTAACCACTAGGCCACGGGGACCGTGTGATTGAAGACAGATCCAGTTCAGGTCATTGGCAAGCCAATCTCTCGGCCCTTTGTGCTCAAGTATTCATGGGGAAGGAGTTACGAACAATGCAAGCCGCCTTTACTTCAGCTGGATCACAATAGAGTGATTCAAGTATTAGTTAGAACATATATATATAAGCGAGAAGTAAACTAATACATACAGCTTCGGTTTCTTCCAATATATAAATAATTGCAAGGAGTAATCATAAATGATTAAGAAGGAAGAATAATAGTAGGCGTAGCTTAATAAGCAATGTTCCTCCTTTTAATCCGCCAAATGAAAAAAAGGCACTGGTCGAAAAATTGGTCTCCGCCAGGACTCGAACCTGGGTCTCCGGCTTGGAACGCCGATGCCTTAACCACTAGGCAACGGGGACCGTGTGATTGAAGACAGATCCAGTTCAGGTCATTGGCAAGCCAATCTCTCGGCCCTTTGTGCTCAAGTATTCATGGGGAAGGAGTTACGAACAATGCAAGCCGCCTTTACTTCAGCTGGATCACAATAGAGTGATTCAAGTATTAGTTAGAACATATATATATAAGCGAGAAGTAAACTAATACATACAGCTTCGGTTTCTTCCAATATATAAATAATTGCATGGAGTAATCATAAATGATTAAGAAGGAAGAATAATAGTAGGCGTAGCTTAATAAGCAATGTTCCTATATATATATATATTTGTATTTTTTTTCATTATATTGATTGATTAGATAATGATCATTTTAAAATATCATATATTATGCACTGAACTCTTATAATCGAAATTATCACTATTATAATTAATACAAATTGTTGTATATATCTACACATATTATTGAAGGAAATTATCATAATAAATGCTTCTACAATTCAAAATTATAAATGATATTCTTTGCACAATAAGTGAAAATGAATAAATGATTATTTGGACAACTGTATGAATGTAAATTGTACTATTTGAATGTATTATGTGCTTTTCAAAATAATGTATACATGTAATTTAAATTTCACAATTGTGGTTGGTGTTTATATGAATTACATTGTTTGTTTTGATTTAATGTTTAGCACGTGCAATTCATCTTGTTTGCTGCCATACGTGTTCAAAATTATTACCATTAATAAATAAATAAATACAATTCATGCAAACTTCTCGGAGGAACTAGGAAAAGTGGATACTTGTCAAATTTTCCGGTACTCAGAAGGTTAATCGAAGCAATTTTAATTGAACCTTATAACATAAAAACGAGTCATTTACCTTGCTCACGATGGCCATGAATCAACTGATTTTGTTCATGAATGTCATTCTATAACCATTTTCATCCCAGTATATTATTTGTATCAAGACGAAATTAGTGTACATATCATATTTGTCTTTGATACACACATTTCTTAAAGGTGCACCAGTAAAGTGTCAGATATTGCCCAAAATGACATTTGAGACTTCAATCCTGTACAAAAATCATTGTAAGATATGTCCGAATGACGTGTGAAAGTTTCATTAAAAAGGAACACTTCTTTCCTGGTTAAAAAAGCGAAAATATGCGTCAGCTTTTACAACGAATTACTGTATGACGTTTATGAGGTTTATGACCGTTCATTAACGCTCTTGAGCTGAATGATAGATATCGTCATACTAAAGGGGCATTTGAAAAAATCTAACCCTATTTTATTCTTCTCTTACCATAAGCTCAACAACACGGTAGAAGAGAAACGAGGAAGCTCCAAGTAATTTTCGTGGAGTTAGACACTTTACAGGCATCCCTTTAAATGTATCTTATACACATTTCAACTTGTATTATATTAATTTAAAAGAACCTTTACCGCTGTGTAATGCTGACAAATGTACACTATTATCTTTCACATTTCAACTTGTATAATATTTAATTAACATAATATGTACCACTGTGTAATGCTCATAAGGTATACATTTTTTATTTTTTTATTTATCATCATAGGGGAGAGATTCTCTTGTAGTACTATTATTATTACTAGTAGTAGTAATAGTAGTAGTAGTAGTATATAAGTAGTACATCTAGTAGTTTAAGGTAATATAAGAGTAACTTTTGACGGCGCTGCACACAACAAGCTTTGCTTTTTAGCAGCGCCCTCCATTTTCAACAATAATTATTTATTACTGATTTGTATATGTGTATATTATGTATTTCATGACTTCTGTAAGAATAGTTTGTGTGTATCATTTTGTAAATTATACTTTTGTTGAAAATGAAAAAAAAAAATAATGAAAAATAAACAAACCTTATCATAAAGTGTACATATTTACCATGTTTAAAGTTTTGGCATTGCTCTAGTTGTTGCGAACTGTGATTTCTTTATTGTCACGATATGTTCATATTTATATTCATGTTTGTAGCTGACACAACCATCCTGAATGACATTGTGATATGTTCTCATTGTCATATGGAAAGTGATGACATTTTTGTTTAAAACTCGATAAGATGGTCTTTGGTTTAACGATGAACATAACTGTATAATTATGCTATCTGACGTGGTACGAGCCATTGATTGGCCAGCCTCAGTCATGTGATGCATAATTCAGTAAATCCACCGCAGAAGAGGTATTTCTCACTTGGATCACACATAATGTGGCTTTTTTATTAATGTGTTAATTATTTGTTTTCTTCGTGAAAATATATTTAAAATTTCTGGTCGATCAAATCATAACACGCTTTCCCAGAAAGCCCGAATTTCCTCTCTAAGTATGCACCAGATTGCACCATTTCAAGTATATCAATGCAAAATCTTCCCCGTGGGAGGGGGATACCCCAGGGGCGTCGATCCTGGGGGGGCAGGGGGGCGGTCGCTCCCCCAATGAAAATATTTTCCGAAAATGAGGAAGAAAAAAATTGAGTGATATAATGCCAAAGAGGGGAAAGACACATTTATCAATAATTAATCTTCAAAATACTGTTTTTTTTAGTTTGAAAAGGACTGTAAATCTTCAATTCCCTAGACTATATCGATGGCTCTATAGTATACAGGATCACGTGGATCCATCTCATGCAAGGCTAAATCTTTTTCTCGATATGCCCTTCTTTAAAAATACGTAGGTTCACTATTTTATACAATTTTAATACCCATGATAGGAGTTGCAAATGTCTGAAATCTAAAAGCTTCCGGGGGCTCCGCCCCCTGGACCCCCATTATTGTCCCCAAATGTGGGTGCCCCCAAAGGCAGGTCTTCGAGCCATCAAGACACTTTGAATGAGCGCATAATAAAAACTTCCGGGCATGCCAATGTGGGGCTTTTAGCTCTCTCAGTGGTCACCCGGGAAAAATTTTCAAATTTCGCCCCCCAATCGCAAAAAAGGATCGACGCCCCTGGGATACCCCCTCCCAAACCTTCCTCCTCTGGCTCTGCCCCAGCTCTCTGTCGCTTCGGTCCCTCATTCTTGGCTGTAAGCTATATTGTTGGATCATACATAATGTGGCATATTTATTACTATAGCGTGTCAATTATTTGTTTTCTTCGTGAAAAATATATTTAAAATTTCTGGTCGATCAAATCATAACACGCTTTCCCAGATACAGTTAATCTGAAGCCCGATTTTCCTATCAAGGTATGCACCAGATTGCACAATTTCAAATCCAAAAATGCAAAAGCTCCCTACCGTGGGAGGGGGGACACCTCCCTCCCACACCCTCCCCCCGCTCAGTCAGTTCGCTCCCTCACAATGTCTCACTCTCACCTCTGGCAACCCTGTGAGTGTGGCTGGGCATGAGCCCCTACACAAACAAACCTTGCCCCCCCCCCCCCCCCCCCCCAATCCAAAACTCGATCGCAAGTGTGAAGATATGCTGGAAGTAGGTCACAGGATGCAATTTACAAGCGTGTTTACTGCATTATTGAGATGTCATCTACTCCCGGTGGGATGAAATGTACACACTTGTTACACTCTAGTGGGACAGATACAATGTTCTTCGACATGTACAGCGTTGTACAAGCTGTGTTATTACTTAATAAAATGTACCCGCTTCAATGTGTATGATCGCGTGTACATGTTTTTATTGGGTTGTATGCGTGTGACGATATTATTGACTTGTCTGACCGTACCGTTACTCCTTCCGTTTCCTATCCGACCATTTCGTGGTGAAACTGTCAATATCTAGCAAATGTTAAAGGGGTAGATCAGTTTTAGTATAGAGGGCGCTGCACGAAATCATTTTTGCATGAGATAATGAAAAACAGAGTGTAAAATTCGAAAGAGCATCCAATTTTAATGACAGAATAAACTTCATTTGATCAAAATCGGTTCAGAAACGGCTGAAATGTCAATAAATATATCCGATCGGATAACATCTGGGGCCCCAGATTTATTTGATGATTTTTGTATTTATTTAGAAATTGCTTACACTTTTTCAAACATTTTCGAAAGAGGTTTTTAAATAGTTGTTGATGATCTCTCTATTTAATAATTATTTCAACAAAACATCACATGCATAATTGTGTATGAACAATTGTTGAAACCAATGCTTTTTAGAGAGCGCCCTCTTGTGTTTTAATGGCTCTTTTTAATCATGCTTTTTACTTAGTCGTTTGGAGTTTGGTGGAGTTGTAACTAATAGTTTGTAATGTTATTGTGCAGGTTTTGGTTACTAAAGCTCAGCCTTACCAAAACTGTACTACCCTTTTAAAGTTCTATGACGTGAAACGGAGCCGAATGAAAAGTATCACAGGTCCTACTATTCATATTTATTCCTTGAAATGCCTAAGCGCTTGAATAAGGCTGCTCGGCTAAAGCCTAGGTAATAATGCTCCGAGCGCTTTGAGACTTACTTTAATAAAGCCCTTCATTAAAAATGGACAATTATTAATATAATTATTAATATTATTATTCCATTCCGAACGTGGTCCGCATCATTTCCTTTCTCGCTAGTACCTTCCGAATGTCAAATGGATAGGAACGGGAAGGAGAAACGGTGCAGTTGGACTAGGAAGCCATAATATACTGTTGTTAAATGGCGGTGGAGGGTATAGCACGGAATATTACATCCCGATGGATTTTAAATGCTATTGAGGGAAGAGTAAATAAGTCCCGAGACGAAGTCGAGGGACTTATTTTCTTCACGAAATAGCATTTGAAATCCCGAGGATAGGAATATTCCGTGATTTTCCCGACAACAAATTGAACAACTGTTTTATCATCAGTGATCATCTGACTGTAAAACACAGGGGTGTAATATTGCCATGGTATATCAAAAAATATAACACCGCAGCGGCATGTACTGTATTTACTTAGTCATGTGATAATCGTAGATATCCCACTGCTCCGTTTCAGCTTCCGTTTCCTATCCGTTTGACATCCGATAAGTACTAGCAGATACTGCATGGCAAGAAAGGAAATAATGTGGACCAAGTTCGAAATTGGCCACGGCTCTGTTTCCGATGAACAAAAAAGAAAGTAAGAAATACATAGTATGGTGTGCCCCCAATAATCCTCCCCCCACCCCCCACACACGCAGTTTATCCGACTTCGCTACCTTACTGGTGAATAGATGCAATATCCGAACAGAAACTGCAATTCGTGTGTATTGTAGAACAACCCTACAATGTGACCCAACAAAAGTGTAAGACTTTTTATGTTATGTGATGGTTTCCTTAAATAACATCGCGCAGCAACGGGAACACAACCCCTGTGCCACCCCCCCCCCCCCCCTCCCTCCCCCCTCCCCCCCTCCTCAACCCCGTATGATAATTTGAAACAGGGTAAACAAAAACACAAACAAAAACGTGCCACCATTTAAACAAATACATTGAATGTTCCCCCAAATTGAAGAAAAGCATATGATGTGCACCCAATGATTAGCTCACATTGGTCGGGTCACGTTACGCCACTGCCTACTAGTGCATGTAATCTTGTATGATAATAAACTTGACTTTCCACTGTTAAATACCCACACCTTTCTGTCCTAAACTCTTGTGACTACATGTAAGACGTACCGGACTGGAGCTGAGGGGGCTCCCCCCCCCACCCCCACCCCCCCCCCCCCCCCCAACCCATCCCCTTTAGCTTCTAAAACAATTCTTTTTAGGATCATAAACTTAGGAATATTCTGTTAAATCATGATTGTCGTGCATTTCAGGCAAAACTTTGTCATAGCCTATGTGGACAGGATCATGTACTCTTTTGCAAATCATATCATCATATAGGGGCAAATGAGGTCATATTCGGGCAGAATCATGTTATTTCTAGGCAGCTAAGTTGTGCAAACTTGTTTATGTTTGTTGCCGCTTATTCAGGGAAATAATCAATCCCGGGCCAACGCCTACAATGGCGGTTGGAGTTCAACTGGTATGGCCAGTGGCGTTGTGTGGTCGGACTGATGGGGGGCACGCACAATTTTTGGGAGGCACACCTTATGTATTTCTTTGTTTTTTTCAATAACAAAATGTTCCTTAATATTTTCTATTATTTTTTCCAAATTATTGGGGGGCACGTAGCTACCTCACGGGGTATGTCTAACCCAGGAACCAGGGTTGCCAGTATGCCCCATGTGTGACCGTGATGTTTACTGCCGTCCCATGACAAAAGGAAGCAACTCTGTGGAATGAGTTTCTTAGTAAATGAAGAAAATATGTTTTTCTTTCTGACCTCTCAAACATAAAATCCTAATTCCCAGGTATGACATGTTTTATAATGTACTCAGAGAAGGCATTTCGGGTTGATATGTTTTGATTTGTAAAATCATTGTTTTATGCAAATTAAGCAGCATACTTCCTTTTGTCACAGTATATCTTGAATATTTGCACGCGTCATCCAATGACAAAAGGAAGCAACTCTTGATAATCTAAGAAGTCAGTATTGTGTGAGTACGTGCGTGTGTGTGTTTGTGTGTGTATACATGTGTATGTGTGTATATACGTTTGTGTGTATATTTATGTGCAAATATATGTGTATGTATGCGTGTGTGTGAGTTCATGTGAGTATGTGTCAGTGTGTGTATGTGTTAGTGTGTATCTACTCATGTATGTGTATATGTGCGTGTTTGTGTGTGTATGCGTGTGTATATGTGCGTATGTTTGCACGTATGTATGTCTGTGTGCATATATTTGTGTGTGTTTGCATGCGTGTGTGTGTGTGTGCGTACGTGTGTGAGTGAGTGTGCGCGTGTGTGTGTGTGCGTACGTGTGTGTGTGTGCGCGTGTGTGTGCGTGTGCGTACGTGTGTGTGTGTGTGCGCGTGTGTGTTATGTGCGTTTGTAAGTGTGTGTGTGTGTGTGTGTGCGTGTGTGTGTGTGTGGCTGTGCCGTGTGCGTGTTTCTGTGTGTGAGTGCGTGTGTGTGTAGGTGTGTCTGTGTGTTTGCTTGTGGGTGTGTGTGTTTGTGCGTGTGTGTGTTTGTTTGCGCGTATGTCTGTATGTGTGCGGATATTTGTGTGTGTGTGTGTGTGTGTTTGCATGCGTGTGTTTGTATGTGTGTGTACGTGTATGGTTGTGCATGTGTGTGTGTGTTTATGTTTGTGTGTGAGTCATTGGCAAAGCCAGGTAAAACAACATTTCATCAAGTTAATCATTTTCTGCAAAATTCCCCACACAAAAGTCTACATGTGGGACAATAATAAACACATAGCATCAGAACTTGTTTATTTTTATTCACAGTCAGCATTTTGATTGATAAATGAAATGGGTTTTAAATGTATATATATACTTCAGTCAAAATACACTAACGTTTCCTTCAGATGTGCAAACAGATCAGCGAATTTCAGCATTTTCTGTATCAATTCTGGTGCAGTGGTTGACAGACATTCAAGGAGAAAAGTGAGCTGCACTTAGGCGCGCTCTGATTTGCTGATTGGGAGATCAATGCACACATGCCACTTCCATGCTGATAGGTGATTGGCTGATTGAGTTGCTTCCTTTTGTCAGTGTTTTATGAGGAAATCTTTAGAGTTGCTTCCTTTTGATATATCTATATTTCGGAAATTAGAGGTCATGTGACCTCAATTTTTTCACCATCATGTAGAGCATGCACAAAATACCCCAAATCAAGAAAAAAGTCGATTTTGATAAATTCAGAGTTGTTTCCTTTTGTCATTGGACGGCACATATTGCACTTTCAATTGTATTAGTCATATATACTGGTTCATCTGCTGCGTACGTCTACGGTGTAGATTTGTTCATGCTGTTATACATGTAAATGAATTCGTGCAGGGCGCAATTCCAGGGGTTGTCAGTAAATGGAAGTATATGAGTTTGCGCTATCGGGAAATGAATTTCTGTACGTGACACAGTCAAAACCAGACTAGACAAGGAAGGGTTACCGATCATCATTCATCCACCGTTCATCCAAGATGTCTCCCCGACGTCACACAAACAAGACAAACCAGTTCAATTTGGGTGGATACGCCATATCATGCTTGGTTGTTCTCTGTCTTCTGCCGTCAAGTAAGTTCACCAGAAGTTTGAGAAACGAAACTTGTATTACAAACAAGAGGAGGAGGTAAAAGAAAAAGTGTTTAAAAAGATCGGACAAAATTAAGTTAGTAATAATAATAGTTTGGATGATATGCTATTATCATCTATGATTTTGTTTTTAAATCTCTTGAAATCAGGTGCGTTATCTAGTATTACGAATATAGTTTTATGATGGCGTTATTTATGCCTTCATTGTACTTAACTTGATTGTGCCAGGTATAAAACAAAATCACCAACTTGAAGTGGGAACGATTGAAGTCTTCGGCTACTGTTGTGCGCGCCGTGTGTATGTTTCATTTATTTATTTATTTTGTACGTAGAGTACTATTTGCCTCATGCATCTAAGTTCATATGGAATGTCTAGTATGACAAGCAGGCTAAATGTACACATTGTATTACTTATATGGCGAAATCGCATGTGGGCGTGGCACGCGCACAATAATTATATCATTTTTAAAGATCCAAGGCACGCGGCGTGCTTATATCAAACATGGCGTCTTTTTGTGAGGTTTTTAAAAAAGTGTCCTCTCTCATGACCAACCATGACGCGGTTTCCTTTCAAACAGCCTGGACACATAAAGAAATGGCTCGAAATAAAGGCCTGCTTTATGAATTTCCTGCCATATGGATTAATCATTGGTGCATTTCCGGTCATACATCCTTCTCTTAAAGCGATAGTTCGGTTTTGGTTTGAGGGCGCTTTAAGAAATAATTGTTTATAAGATAATGAATAAATTATTGTACAATTTGAAAAAAAAACACGCAATTTTAATGAAATAATCAATTTTGTTTCATCAAAATCTGTTCAAAAACAGCTGAAATGTCCATAAATCTAATATATCTGATTGCAATAAATCTTAAAATTACCTCTCAATTGAATTATTATTTTCACAAAACATCACATTCACATATATTGATTGTTTAAATGGTTGAAACTTGAGGAGTATTGAGGGCACCCTCTTGTGTTAACAACTGGTTTTTTTTAATTACCAAAAACAGCCCTGTAACATAGCCGTACATATGTTTTTTCTTCTTTTTTTATGAATTATACATTTTTGTTTTTAATGATAACTTAAGTTTTAGTAGCTGAAATTTGGTTTGACCAAAACTGTACTATCCCTTTAAATGCATTATGCTATTTCACTGTGGAATAACCTACCCGACGATCCTTTCGATTTGAAAAGTAATGGCCATGCATTGTCATTAGTACAAAATTATTAATTAATACATTATACTAATATATCATTATCATCATTGACTTTATAATAGGAATCATGACTAGTAGTAGCATATTAGTAGCAGTAGTAGTTGTTATTAGTAGTAGTAGTATTAGTAGTATTAGTAGTAGTAGTAGTAGTAGTAGTAGTAGTAGTAGTAGTAGTAGTAGTAGTAGTAGTAGTAGTAGTAGTATTCGTAGTGTTATAACTATTATCAATATTATTAAGAAAACGTTTAACGTATCAATATGTTGAGCTGGCCAGTGACATTATTCGTGGCAGACTGCTGACTATAAGATATAATGACAGTGATACATTAGTGTTTTCAAATTCAACCAGATTCAGTTGGAGCTTTCACACTTATCTTGTACCTTCTGGTTTGGCTTATACGAACATAATGATTAAATGGGTTTTGATTTTCAGATGTCTTTCTGATTAAGGAAATATATATGGTTAATATGAAAATTATTCTGCAAAGGTTTTCGATCTCAGTCAAAATCAAAAGTCAATAGTCGATAAAATCTTACAAGAAGTAATATTTTTTTCATCAGGTAAACAGTTTTCCTTTTCTATGAAACTTGTACATAACATTCAGTATGATATTACTGAGATATATGATTGAAGTATCAAATATAAGTTGTGAAAAAATATTATGACGATCATTGATCACTTTGTTGTTTCACTCTCCAAAAGGAAATCAATTATCAATGGATTTTAGTTCTTTCCCATCGCATTTTTACAGCGATATTGCTAGAGTATAATTATACATATAAGTCCTACCTGTATTTTACGACCACTTCATTCTTTCTCTCTTGGGCAATTACACTGTATTTCTAGTCTTATTTCTTATTATGTCACTCCATTAGTACGTAAATTAGTGACCCTGAGAAACGTATATTATTTTCAGACACCTGGATCAACATGATCAAGCATTATCACTAATACTAAAACATAGGTGGACTCGAGTAGACAAGTACAGTCTATGGACTCATGGATATTATTTAAACAACATATGGCGACTAGCCATGTTTATTATATACTCACACTACCCTAGCAATACAAATAAACTACATATTGTGGTACAAATATGTCTTAGTACGTTGCAAAGAGTGGAATATTAGTACCATTCATGATTTTAAATGCATTAATCATGTTAATTGATCATGGTTATAATATGGCACATTTGCTCTAACAATAATGTCTTTAAAGGGATAGTTGAGTTCTGGTAAGGAGAGTACAGTTTTGGTGAAACTGAATTTTAGTAACCAAAACCTGCATACATTACAAACTAATAGTTATAACTAGAAAGGAACACAAAATTACAAATGACGTAGCAAAGATCATGTTATCATTCAAAAAGAGCCGTTAAAACGTAAGAGGGTGCTCTCTAAACACTCATCGGTTTCAACCATTTTGAATAAAATATTGTGCATGTGATGTTTAGTTGAAATAGTGATTAGATAGAGAAATAACCAAAAACTATACCTATTTTGTAACTTTTTGAAAAGAGGAAGCATTTCTTTGAATTTTTAACGGCTGGTTCAAATTCTCTAATAAACCTTGGGCCCCAGCTTTATTACAAATTGTTATATTTATGGATATTTTAGCCGTCTCTGAACCGATTTTGATCAAACAAAGATTATTTGATTATCTAAATATTATGCACTTTCAAATTTTACACTCAGTTTTTCATTACCTCGCAAAAAATAAGTAGTCTAGCGCCCTCTCTACCAAAACTCAACTATCCCTTTAAGTTCCATTTTTTTTTTTTTTTTTTGTCCTTGTTTTGTTTGTTTTTGTTCGTTTGTTTATTGTTGTTTTTCGGGGGGGGGGTTCTGGTTGCGGTCATGCTGAAGTGCTAAGATGAGGCGTAATATTATAACTCATGAATACACACACACACATACCACAGAAGTATGACTCCAACACTGCCATTGTAGAACTAGAAGGTAAACTGTATTGCCCGTAGGTACCGTACCCCATACACTTTGTACATAAAGCAATGGCGGGCTGACGGTCTTGTTTACGAGCAGTATTGAACGGAGGAAGTTCGTCACAAAACTGCATTGTGGGGAAATAATATGACGAAACAATAAGAATGTGCGTAAGGCGCGCACTTTACCAAGCGCACTCACACTGTACATTTTCTATGGCAAAGATGTCATTAGCGCGTACATTTGTGATTTTGCGCGCGATGAATTTGTAAACAATTTTTTCCCTTGGCTGAGACAGTGATCCGTGTATGAAGAGCGACTCTTCTGCAAATATTGAGCAATCATAAACAGTATTTAACACAAAATGTAACTAAAAAATGAGTCTTATTAATGGGGTAGAAAAGGGCAACACACATTGATTACGCTAGATAAAGAGGTGGTGAATATTTCACCGCTCAATGGGATGTATTTTATTATTAAATTCCCGATCAATTTAGAAATACACAGCCTGTCATACTTTTGATGACGTTTTGTGACGTAGCTAAACTGCTTCTAATCGCATACATACCTAACCATCATGGCGGCTGAGTTTACCCCCCTGACACATACACGCGCGCGCGCACGCACGCACATGTAAACGCACAAGACGTAGGCCGATTGCGCATTCGCAGTATGTGACAAAACCGTTGCATTGACACTGACGCACGATAATTAAGGCCGCTTATTATTTGTTTTATTAAACAACTCAACCATGAAAAATGTTATGATCGCTGGATTATTTCATACATGCTTGTCACAATTATTAGTCTATCCTAGCTATAATCTAGAGTCTAAATTGAGAATGTTTAATTTATCCAGAAATGATCACCACTCAGACTTTGACTGCAGTCAGGATCAGTCGAACACAAATGCATAATTTGCGACATCGCATTTAATTGTTGGTAAAAACGAGAATCGGAATTAAGTAGAGAGGACTACATAACATATATTTTACGAAACTGCTAACATTTGATTGATATGGAATATATAATTTACAAACCAAAGCATTTAACCTCCTTTACACGATCACTTTCGCAAATTTTGTCCGTGGTATAAACAATAACAACAACACGTACAAAAGCATTGTTACGTTACAACCGTGCCGAAGGTCTGCACGGTTGTGCATGTTGTTTAAAAATAATGAGTGGTCACGTGATATGATTTAACTTATCACGTTACTGGATCTACCAGTGTCAAATAAACAGTGTCAAATGAAGGATATAATTGTAAGTTTAGGATTTATGAACATTAGTTCAGAAAATTGGTCCTGATTTGAAATTTAGGCAATGATTTGTTAAGTTTGTGTCCACTTTCCAATGGAATTGCCCATAAGTCCTTTCTTTGAAAAATGGTATCCACAAGAGGCTTGAATATTTGGAATGTGTGTTAATGGAACTCATATCATAACGCAATAATGAGAGAAATGTGATATCACTTCGAAGCTACATGTATGTACAAGCAAATTAATCCAATAATCATGTTATTGAAAATCATGTTCTCTGGTTCTAAGAAGTTTTAGAGACGTTCATACATTTGAAATTTTATGAAAAAAATACAATTTCACAAATATTTATATTGATCTTTGTTGCATTTTCTAGCTGGTGCGTTCTTTGAGGACTACATCAACTACACCGTGAATGGATGGGTGGCACCGATATGTCCCCCTTCAAGTCTATGCAACATCGAGCAGGGATGTTCATCACCCAGTCCGGACAGATCTTCTGTTACCTGTAACTGCGACACGGCTTGTTTCTTCTTCAGAGACTGCTGTGTCGATTACTTTCTGAGCTGCGAATCGACTCTCCCGTCTGATGCCTTCGGAAAATCAACCGAGGGGTTACAATCCGATCAGCTCTCCTGCATCCGCCCTGAAGCATCTTATACGACAAATGTCCAATATTTTATGATAGCAAAATGCAGTGACTCTTGGGTTGAGCGGCCCGGTGATAACATCAAAAAAAGGTGCGAAGGGCCGCCTTCAATCGATGTCCCACTCAGCGTCATTCACGTGGTATCCCTAGACAGCATCACCTTCAAGAACATCTACTGCGTGGTCTGCAACCACCATAACCTTAGCTGGATCAGGCCTTGGGGCCTTCAGGCAACTTGTTATCAAGACGATCAAAGGAATTTGACGACAACCGGCTTTTCCATTGAGCAACTAGGGTTTGTACTGAGTACATGCTGGTCATGGAAACTGGAAATTCCCTTTTCATCTACATCCGGGAGGGAATGCAGTCAGGTATCCTTTGACAGGTGCGCTGTTGATCCAAGTGATATGAACCTAGTGTCATTATCCAAAGCTTGCGAATCATACAAAGGAATCTTTGATTCCTCTTATAAGAATTCACACTGTTACATGTGTAGATCCCTGCTCAAAACGAATCTATCCTTGAGCGAAATATATGGTAATGTTGAAGCTGTTTACTGCCCCCCATTAGTAACAGCCGGTCGTATAGTACCACCAGTCCCTCCGTATGGAACGTTCCCCCTGTCTGTTCTCTTTAACTTCGCTTCTGTGGAGGCACTTTACACACATACTCTTCCACAAGACGATATACATGAGACTAATGATTGCCAAATACACGAAATTGTAAATCCATTTACATCACAATGTACTAACTTGACGTGCCCGCCAGGATATCAGCTGACCAATGGAACTTGTGTTCAGCAAAACCTCCAACAAATGTGTACGAATGGAACGTTCGTTCCTATTTCGATCCACATTGAATGCCTCATGCCTACCATGATAGATGACGCACCATGTCAACCAAGGTCATCCATATCAAATTATTTCGTATCTGAATTCATACGTCCTTTGCATTTGGTACAAAATATGACGTGGTCTGAGATGAATGCTTATCTGGAACGAAACGAATCATGCCTGCAATCACTTGATGTGTCAGGTTTTCTTGACCCACATGGTGAAGTTCCACTAATTCTCTTTGACACTTGGTTTCCATCTCTACGGCAGGATGAAGATGAACATCACAATATATCCTGTAACATATTGCTACTAGAAGTACTTGCTGGTTGTCGAGACATAGAGGATATTTGTCCAACCAGGACAACATCTCTTGAAAACATACAAGGAATCTATGACGATGAAATCGGTCAAGGGTTCATGGATCCGGACAATAGAACATACATACTTGCTGATTCCTTCTACACTCTGCGTTTCATTGCGGATGAATATTCAAACTTGTATACGAAATACCAACAAATTGAGGTGTGTTTGCTCAACATGATTGAGTGTCCAATGGTCGCGCTCAATGCATCCTTCTTTGAACGGCTGGCTGAGGGAAATCTTTTGTATCTCCCTTCTAACAAGACTCTAGGAAACGACGAATTTACCCAGGTCGACAATCAAACAGTACTTGTCTGTTCCTCGATTTTAGGGAAAGACAAGCCTTTGATCACCTTTCTAATTTTCTCCCCAGCCCAATCTCTCCTAACAATCATTGGATTGTGTCTTTCAATAGCAGCATTACTTATAACGTTCACAACATACGTGCAATTCAGTCGACTCAGGAAGTTATCTTGTAACTTTCTCATCATGAGTCTGTGTCTCTCTCTGATCTTTGCACAGCTTCTCTTTCTCCTCATGGTTCCTGCCTCCACCAGACCAAGCGTCTGTATGGCTGTCGCCATTTTGGGGCATTTCATGTGGCTTTCGGTCTTTGCCCATTCAACGGCCCTCGCCTTTGATCTGCATCGGCGATTTGGTGTCACGGTCACCCTTGGAAACGTTTCGGACGACTGTCAAGTGCTGGTGAAGTTCCTAGTATTCTCCTGGATGTGTCCGCTAGTGATCGTCATACCTTGCCTTGTGATATTCCTGAGTCATTTGGAACCCCCAAATTTCAACATCTCTTATGGACAATCCACTTGCTGGGTAGGTGATGGGCCTGTCAACCTGTACGTATTCGGCATTCCAATTGCAGTGTTCACACTCGTCAATATCATCTTATTCGCCATGGTTGTGATTGGGCTGTATCGGGACAGGAGAAACTCTTTCGCCATACAGACATCCAAAGACGGACCGACTGTGTTGGAGGATCTGCTCATCTATATCAAGGTAATTAATCAACCCCATTGATTGACTAATACTGCTAAATGTAACAAGGCGAGGGCCAGATTGTGTCTCACCCACCTTTCATGCCTACTTTAACCTATGCAAGTGATTTTAACCGTACTATAGAATGAAGACACGTAACGACTTGTTGACATATTTTGTATATACATAGTTAAATTGGTGCGGGTGGAGAACTAGGACATAAAAATAGAAAGATTGAAAAATATCATGATGAAGAATAGCAAACTGGTATTAAAATGACGACCTATGCTAGTGACCTTTCACCTAACTATAACATCCCCCCCCCCCACCTCCCCCAATGCATAATATTAACTAAGTCTGATGATTGCAAATGAATTTGCAAGTAACTTAAAAACTGTTCTGCATTGGACCGTTATCTAAGTCGACCCCGTATATAATTATTTGTCCTCACTAACCTGAGGGATTTCCCTTACTTTTCCTTCTTCCGACCATACAGATGTCGACTCTGCTCGGGTTCACCTGGGTTTTTGGTTTCGTAGCCGCACTCGCTGACGTCACGGTTCTCTGGTACGTCTTCATTGTCCTCAACTCTCTACAGGGGGTCTACATCTTCATCGCCTTCGTGTGCACCAAGAACGGTCTACGCGTCTGGAAAGACCTGCTGCCGTGTTTAGCGACTTGCTCATCGACCAACTCGTCCAGAACTTCGTCTTCTTCGGCGTCAAATCCAAAGGCGAAAGGACGTGAGGGACAGACCGAATCCATGTCATTGACACGTATGTCTGACCGTGTAAGAATTCAAGATGAAGATGAAGCTTTGTAACTGTCTTTACTGTAATATAATAATCCTCCTGCGGGATCTTCGATCTCGGGACCTTTTAATGATGATCAGGCGCCTATCCGAACGAATGCATTCTTCATCATACTTGGCGTTGTGTATTTTTAATGACTGTTAATATGTATCGTGAGGTACAATTTATACCCATTTCCATTATAAGACATTAAGCCCTTTTCAAGGCGCTCGAGCTAACAAGCAATTTCGCATCTCTGTTATTTAGTACTCTCAAGTATTCTCTCTATTTCAATGCATTTTCTCTATCTAAAATGGTAGTGAAAACTATAGACCTTCAGCGCACAATTTGATGCATAAATACGTTCAACACTTCGTCTCTCCCAGCAAAGTCTGAACGAGTGTGTTGGAATCATTGTTAGACCTTGTCTCCGTGACAAAGTTCTAGTGAGCGAATTAATTGGTCATGTTGGTCGTCTATATTATCTAACGAATCATTCGTACTAATCCAGCAGCAAGAGACCATACGGCTAGATTCTACGACGTCGGCTATTCCTCAGCTTATTATTCACCTATAAAGGCCCAGTCACACCACAAAGCTGAACCCAGACCGACACCAATCCAAATCCACAAATTTAAAAAGGCCGAATCCAAACTACAAATGTACATCGAATCAGACCACACCTTAATAAGAGACCGGAACTAAAACCGACATAAAATTGACGCCACCCTGATTGGTCGTTTTTGGTTCGGTTTGGTGTCGGATTAGGTTTGGTCGGGCGTCGGTTTGGGATCGGTCTTTCGCTGTGCGACTAGGGTAGTGCTGGGTTATTCCGTTTATTTCTCTAAAAGTTTAAACGGTGTCTTTAAACGTTTAAACGTGTATTGTTTGTTTGGGGGGGGGGGGGGGGGGACAAGTCATACGTACTAAGAAATACACTCACCTGTATACATTCCTCTACTGTTGTAGTCACTCCTTTTTATTCATTTCATTCATTTCATTCATTTCATTCATTTCATTCATTTCATTCATTTCATTCATTTCATTCATTTCATTCATTTCATTTATTGCATTCTTTTCATTCATTTCATTTATTTCATACATTTCATACACTTGCCGCTCAAAATATGTTTCCTTAATAAAGCAATATTATAATCCTACCCTACCCCTTCGATTCTCTCAGCCTGGTTTACTTTCCGCCCCAATTAACAACAAAGTCGTAGTCCTTTACTCTGGGATGGGCTACTCAAACTATTACCATTATTAATTTAGGGTGTTGGTTCTTGTTCTTGTATTTTCATAGAGTTGGGGATCCCTTTATATGTCTTTATGCTCTTATCGCACTTTTGTACTGCTAATTGATGTAATTGTCTAAGACATACTGTATTCATTTACACTGTGTTTGATTTTATATTTATTTATTAGATGAGACGATGAGTAAAGAGTAAATAGTTTTTGTTTCCCTTTACATGTTAGTTTATCGCACGTTTGTGCTCATGTGCTGCTAATTGTTGAAATCTTGGAAGGCATTTTGTATTTTGAATGTCAATTATTGGAAACAAGTGTTTCTTTATATATTATAGAATAAAATCAAAAGAGGATTTATATATTGCGTTGTAATATATGTATGCATGTATGTTTATACAGTTATGTTGTGCACAAGGCACTTAATTATTCTTCGGACTACAGTCTTGTATATTTTATGTGTCAATAAAAACCGATATATATATATATATTTCTACACGTATCTATAAGTAAATGTAATTGTTCACTGCGAGGGTTAATCGAAGTGTTGTGAATTAAACCAAACGACATGCAAACGAAGCACTCAGTTTTCTCACAAATGAACATGATTACTTTCCTTATGAATCTCGTTTCCGTTTTACCATTCGTTTTACCATTAACATGATGTTTACCAATATCTAATGTTATTATATAGTTATGTGCTATCGTATTGCTTCAGTTGTACCAAACTAAGATTACGAATTTGTTTTTGTTTGTAATGAAATATTTAACCAAATTATCTGTTATAAAGTTGTGTAGCTGACCGAACTATTCTGAATGACATTTTGTTACGGTCACATTGTCATTTGGAATACTATTAAACTGGAATACTATTTGAAATTACTGTTCGCATGTACCCTCTCTTCTAGTAATGAAAATGCTGTATTGTTTGTATATAACTGCCTCGTTTTTGTGCATTTCACGAGCATGGATGGCATTACGTGGTTCCTATGGCAACGCTTTACGAGAAGGTGAGACTGTAGTGACCCAGCGTGGTCGAATTATTTTGGGGGCACGCGAATTCTTGGTAGGGCACATCTAATGTATTTCTTAACTTTTTTTTAAATGTTCCCCCATTGCGTTCGTTTTTACTTTTATCGTCCAATAATTGGGAGTCACGTGAGTACTCCACATTGGTAGACATATGCCCAAACATTAAGGCAAACGGTATAATCTTTAAGTCATTTGTATGACCAGGGCCTCGTTGCCGAAAAAGTTGCAATCGATTGAAAATGTACACATAATTGCAATTCGGCAGATTTTAACCAATCAGATTTGCGCATTTAGTCACATGATCTGACCTGCAATTGATGACAACTTACTTCACAATCGATTGCAACAAGAGCCAGTTCATACAAATTACTTAAATATTATACTTTCTGCCGTCTAGCCAGGCGTTTGGCATTTGTAGAATACAGAAGGGAACGTAAAAATCACGTAGTTAGCAAGGTATTAGCACCCTCTGTACCCCCTCTTTTTTGCCTAGGCGCCACCTTTTGTGCCAAATTGGCACGGGAATAACTTTAACTTTTTAACACAATATGACACTCCTAATAAGCATTCTGGCTGTGGTTAAGATTAAATGGATGTTGGTGTGTTTGCGTGTGTTTGGATGTAGATACATATACAATAAGTGTAAGGTAAGTATATAATTATACAGGCTGTTTCGCCTTGTAAGGCTCTTCAGTAACTCTTCAGGCTCTTCAGGCGAAACAGCCTGTATAATTAGAAACTGACCTTACGCTTATTGTATACAGGGTGGCCCCAACGAAAACGGAACGGGGCACCGGATAGGGTGTCCACTCCAATGAAAAACGATACCAAGAACAGTCATTTTGGTCGTGTAGTATTTATTTCAGGGCGCTGTGAGTGATACCATGTCAGGTTCCCATTTGTGTCAATTTGTTTCAAGTCAGTGCTTGATAAATCGCACTTCCTGCCCGTCATAGCATCGGACAAATATGCCCACTAACAATGGCGCGCGTATTGCTCGTTGTTTGATGCTAAGTGCGATTTATCAAGCACTGACTTGGTAACTCACAGCGCCCTAAAACAAAAACTACACGACCAAAATTACTGTTCTTGGTATCGATTTTCATTGGAAAATACACTCTATCTGATAGACATAATCATTTTGTTACTGTATTTTGGGAAGTGACCCGTTCCGTTTTTTGGGGCCACCCTGTATAGCTCCTACCCTATCCTACCTTATACTTGCAGTACACCATTATACTTTCTAAATACATAGACATGTATTTCATGATGCGTTTTCGTATCATGCAAAACAATTTCATGATTTCAACCGGTCCCCAAACACATCAAATAAAATGGTATTGCGGACACGCTAATGTTAAACCTAGTCCAGTTTTATTAACCTAACCCGAATAGGCCAAATATCTTTGCTCAAATAACAAGAAATATATGAACTACAATTAATCAGTACATACATGACATAATGTACCAATGATGGTGTTGTCACATATCACCGGACAGTTTAAAAGTTGTCTCCATTGCTGTATGCACAAAACTCTCCGCCGGATAATACACCGAACATTACAATGCACGCATTCGCCAAACAAGACACGGGTGAGAAACGCATACAAACGAAGGCGAACGGATTGAAAATGTTGCTCTCCGTTGGGCGTCTGCTAACGCTATCCGGTGATATGTGACAAGGGCTTACGAAGTAAAAGCTAAATAAGCCAATATAATATTAGAACATTCCCGAAGAAAAACCAAATAATACAGCAACGCACATTATCACATTAAAGCATTCCACCAACTATAGCTATATTCAATAAGCGCTCGACACATATCATTATTGTTGACATACAGTACCATATTAAGACATTCATTGTGGTATTCATCTGAACAATACAAGCATGGAACAGGTTTCGGTTTTTCGAATTTCCATTTTGTTCAAAATATATTTACAATTGAAGTGTTCAGATGTTAAACTATCTACAGGATAGTTTAAGCCGCGTACAAAGTGCAATTAGTTAGTGAATATCACTTTGCATTTTCGCTCATTTCTCGGCCAAATAACATCCAATTAACGTGAAATTTGTACACATTACTTTGTGGACATATGAGATTACAACAATACACATAATATTAACCACTTTCCTTTTTTGTACTTACTAGATCCCTTTAAAACGAAGATTACCAGGGATAATTTACAAAAACTAACATTTTAATCATAAATATCTTTACAACGAAAAAGACATTTGTAGAACTCTGTTCTACGTTATTATTGGTAATACTAGAACTAATAGATTTAGCACGTTTTGTCGATTTTGACAATGATACTATATTCCAAACATTATTTATTTTATATCATTATGTATACATTTTTACTCAATCAATTATGAACCTGAAATGATTATTTTAGTTCATTGACTGATTTATTTATTCATAGTATTTATTTGGTACACGTATGGCAGCAAACAAGCTGAATTGCACGTGCTAAACATTAGATTAAAACAAACAATGTAATTCATATATAAACGCGAACAAACAATGTAATTTATATAAACGCGAACAATAAATGTTTACATTACATGTATTATACATCATTGTGAAAATTACATAATACATTCAAATATTAAAAATTACATCCTTGCCCTTGTCTATCATTAATTCATGTTGCACTGATATTGACTGATTGACATTATCCTGTCACTGTTTGTATAACTCTCCTACTCCTTCTCGATCTCTTCACTTTAATTACGTGGAGTTTTCCCGAATTCATTTTGTGCACTATGCACATTCGATGTGATATTTTGCTATGTAAATTTTATATTATTTTTACGTGTCAGCTAGTAAAGACCGGTTTTCTATGTGTGTTTTGCTTTTGTATATGGACAATACTACTTATCTATCTATCTATCTTTCAGATATATGCACATTCGTATTGTTACCTTAATATTGCTATTACATAATGCCAAAGGGTGGCTGTCACACCAACCTGGTTATTCATTGAAATTAAGGGTTTACGTGGGAACCTAAGATGCGATCTTCAAAGGCCATACGATATTGTCTTTATGTCATCAAGCAACGTGATTATGCTATGCATGTAAAAAGACAGTTGACAGTCAAAATAGTTACAAAGCTTCATCATCTTGGCTTCTCGCGCGGTAAGACATCCGGGGCAATTCGGCACGTTCTCGGCACGTTCCCTCACGTCCTCGCACCTTTGGTCTCGACGCCAAAGAAAACGAAGTTCTGGACGAGCTGGTCGATGGGCAAGTCGCTAAATACGGCAGCAGGTCTTGCCAGACGCGTAGACCTTTCTTGGTACAGACGAAGGCGATAAAGATGTAGACCCCCTGCAGAGAGTTGAGGACGATGAAGACGTACCAGAGAGCCGTGACGTCAGCAAGTGCGGCTACGAAACCAAACACCCATGTGAGCCCGAGCAAAGTAGACATCTGTATGTTCGGAAGAAACAACAAACAAATACATGAAAATCCAAAAGAAGGAGAAGAGGTTGAGGAGGAGAAAAAGGGGGGTTGGAGGTAGACTTCAGGTTTTAAACGACAGATATGATAGTTGTTTTGTCTCGCCAACCGGAGGTGGAAGCAAGACGTCCGTTCGTCCTTTCGTCCGTCCTTTCGTTTGTTCGTCCGTCCGTCTGTCATTCCACACACAAAAAATCAGTTTATTTGCCAGCCCCATTTGTGTAATACGTTTGCAACCCTTCATCCGTTTATAACCACACTTGATTATGCATCAGGGAAAACATCATGGTATGATACGGTCAAATGTCACTAGTCAAGGTCAAAGGTCAAATGGGTTGAATTGAATTCTGGTCCTGTGCAGAAAGAAATTAAAGTTCACTAGCAAGTTCCTTTATTGATAATAACGTTGTTCACAGTCATCCACTTGCAGGCAATCTGTGTCAATATATGAATTAGGGGGACTTCATGTTGAAGTATGGTGGAAGGTCACTAGCCTAGGTCGTAGGTCATCTGAGGTCAACTACTTTCAAGTTCCTGTTTTACTAGTCACTTACTATCATACATTATGAGATTTGTTCCACGTCTAAATGTCTGCATTTGCTACTTCTCCCCAAGCCGCCATTTATCTTGATCAATAGGTTGTCCCAATTCCTTCATTCTATATTATTTGTAAAGGTCACTAGCTCACGTCAAACTAAATCAGCGGTCAATGAAATCATAGCCTGAAATGAAAAGGAAAGCAAAAAATACTCTAGGGGCGGGACACAGTTTGTCGATAGCTTTGTCTAAATAGTAGGCTAAATATTAGTCAATTTATGAAGTAGATTAATTACCTTGATATAGATGAGAAGGTCTTTCAACACATTCGATCCCTTGCTGGATGTCTCTATGGCGACAACGTTTCTCCTTTGTCGATAAAGCCCAATCACAACCATGGCAAATAAGATTATGTTGGCGAGTGTGAACACTGCAATGGGAACGCCAAATACGTACAGGTTGACGGGGCCATCTCCTACCCAGCAAATCGAGTGTCCGTAAGAAAGTTTAAAATGTGGGAGTTCCGAATGACTCAAGAATATCCCAATGCAAGGTATGACGATCACTAGCGGACACATCCAGGCGAATACTAGGAACTTCGCCAGAACTCGACTGTCGTCCGCAACGTTTCCAATGGTGACCGTGACACCAAATCGCCGATGCAGATCAAAGGCGAGGGCCGTTGAATGGGCAAAGACCGAAAGCCACATGAAATGCTCCAAAATGGCGACAGTCATACAGGCACTTGGTTTAGTGGAGGCAGGAACCATGAGGAGAAAGAGAAGCTGCGCAAGGATCAGGGATA
Organism: Echinarachnius parma; assembly: GCA_037951105.1. Taxonomy (NCBI): domain Eukaryota; kingdom Metazoa; phylum Echinodermata; class Echinoidea; order Clypeasteroida; family Echinarachniidae; genus Echinarachnius; species Echinarachnius parma. The sequence continues at coordinate 67,160 of JBAMJV010002273.1, read as the reverse complement.
GGCATAAACTCATGATAAGGAAGTTACAAGAAGACTTATCGAGACGAGTGAATTGCGCGTAGGTCGTGAAAGTTATCAGTAATGCTGCTACTGACAGGCATAAGCCGATGAGTGAGAGCAGAGATTGGGCTGGGGAGAAATTGAGAAATGTGATAAAAGAATTGTCTTTCTCTTGAACCGATGAAGACTTGCCTTCTTCTAGAACCGATGAACAGACAAGTATTGTTTGATTGTCAACCTCGGTAAATTCGTCGTAGCTTAGTGTCCTGTTATATGGCAGATACAATAGATTCCCATCAGACAGCCGTACAAACAAGGAGGCATTGAGTGTCACCAACGGACAAGCAATCGTGTCTAGCGAACACACCAGAATTTGTTCATATTTCGTGTACAAGTTTGAAGATTCAACCGTAGTAAAACGCAGAGTGTAGAAGGAATCAGCAAGAGTGTATGTTCTATTGCCCATATCAATGAACTCTTGCCCCAGTTTATTGTCATAGATTCCTTGAATGCTTTCATGCGATGTTGTCCCGGTTGTACAAATGTCCTCCTTGTCTTGACAACCAGCAAGTACTTCTAGAAGCAATATGCTACAGGAGATATTTGAGCGTTCTACTGCATCCTTTCCTGAGGAAAGAAACCATGTGTCAAAGAGCTTCAATGGAATTTCGCCATGAGGGTCAAGAAAACCTGACACATCTAGCGATTGCAGGCATGATTCGTTTTGTTTCGGATTTAAGTTAGCATTCATCTCGGTCCACGTCAAATTTTGTACCAAATGCAAAGGCAGTATGAACATTGATATGAAGTCATTTGATATGGATGTATTTGGTTGGCACTCTGTCTCATCTAGATTGATAGGCATGAGGCATTCAATGTGGATCGAAATAGGAACAAACGTTCCATTCATACACATTTGTGAGAGGTTTTGTTGAGCACATGTTCCGTTGGTCAGCCGATATCCTTGCGGGCACGTCAAGTTCGTACATTGTGAGGTAAAAGGATCTAGAATCTCATTTTCTTGACATTCATTGGTGTTTCCATAATCGCTTGGTAGGATTCCTCGTGTGCTAAGAATCTCCTCAGACGAGAAGTCAAAGAGAACAGAAAGAGGTGATGTTCCGACAGGTGGGAGTGGTGGTATTCTCGAATGTATGTCTGTCCAGACTGGAGGGCAGTCAACAGCTTCAAATTTGCCAATTATTTCGTCAAATGACATATCTAGTGTAAGCAAGGATCTACAGATGAAACAATGCAGGTTTTTGTAAATGTAATTATAGATTCCTTGGTATGATTCGCAAGCTTCGGATAATGACACTGAATTTGTATCATTTGGATCAATAGTGCACCTGTCAAAGGCGACCTGATGACTGCATTCCCTCCCGGCTGTAAGTGACAGGGGTATTTCCAGTTCCCAGGACCAGCATGAACTCAGTATAAGTCCTAGTTGCTCTATGGAAAATCCTGTTGTCGGCAAACTATTCGTTTCGTTCTGATAACAATTTGCCTGAAGTCTCCACGGCCTGACCGAGCTAAGGCTATGGTGGTTGCACACCACGCAGTAGATGTTCTTGAAGGTGATGCTTTTAAAGGATACCACGTGAATGATGCTGAGTGGATCATCGACAGAAGGTGTTCCTTCGCACTTGGTAAGGATGTCATCACCGGGCCGGTCAACCCATGAGTCACTGCATTTTGCTATCATGAAATATCGGGTTTTTGTCATATAATATCCTTCAGGGCGGATACAGGAGAGCTGATCTGACTGTATGCCCTCGATTGATTTTCTGAAGTAGTCATGCGGTAGAGTCGATTCGCAGCTTAGAAAGTAATCGATGCAACAGTCTCTGAAGAAGAAACAAGCCGGGTCGCAGTTACAAGTAACAAAGGTATGATTGGGACTTGGTGATGAGCACCCCTCTTCGATGTTGCATAAACCTGAAGAGGGGCATATCGGCGCTGCCCATCCATTTACGGCGTATTCCCCCAAGACCGCACCAGCTAGAAAGGGAAAGAAAGATCAAAATAGTTAACAGTGAAATTATGATTTGTTATTGGAAATGTATACACGCCTATAACATAATTAAATCACATAGATACACCCTAACCTTCCCTAAAAAAGAAAGCAAACTGATATTATGATTTTCCAAATAAACCCTTTACCGAATGTTCGGCAATCCAACTGATCATTGATTGATTATTTCTTTTTCAATATGATTGAAATAATGCTGATTATGTATGGTATCGCTTGTGGGAGTTTGTATTCCCCTTTAACATTTAGTATCATGTGAATGTGTGCTAATGTGTTTTCAAATGTCTAATCCTCACCCTAAAAAGACGAGGGGGGCTGATAAGGCTCCACCCACCTCCCCCCCCCCCCCCCCCGCTTCCCCCTTGGTTTTCGCGGTTACTTCACACCGCGTGCCTTTGAGCAGTTTTGTTTAAGTTTTGCGCATCTTTTGGTACAGAATTCACACGCGTCGCGATTATGGCTGTGGTATCACGTGTCATTTTAAGGTCACAATGTCGCACACTAACATGCATGGGTGTCGATCCTGGGGGGCAGGGGGGCGGTCGCCCCCCCCCCCCCCCAATGAAAATATTGGGGGGGGGCGAACATATCATTTCGAAAATGAGGAAGAAAAAAATCTAGTGATATAATGCCAAAGAGGGGAAAGACACATTTATCAAATATTAATCTTCAAAATAGCCGTTTTTTAGTTTGAAAAGGACTGTAAATCTCTTTTTTGCCGCGCGCTTTGCGCGCATACAGTTTCTCATATTGCAAGTTTCATTTGGGTTGCGGGAACTCACCTTTTGAAATGTGTTGGGCAGCGTAATTTCTCAAACGCACACCTCAAACGAAGTTTATTAAACCCTCATCTATCATGTCTATAATATAGCACACCGTCACAGAAAATAAAATAATCTCGGTACATATGCGCTGAACGCAAATCAAATTGGAATGTCATGTCTCCCCACATTTGAAAAAAGAGCAGATTGTCCCCCTCCCTTTGTCATTATGTATGTTTGGTTCCATACCTATATGGTTCATATTACGTGAAATTTCTGTCTCAGGTGTGCACCAAATCGCACAATTTCACGCCCAAAAATACAAAAGCTCCCTACTGTGGGAGGGGGACAGCCCCTCCCACACCCTCCCCCGCTCGGTCGCTTCGCTTCCTCGCAATGTCTCCCCTACACTTTTGAGAAATTGTTGACGCCCTTGCTTAGTTTCATGGGAGCCCAATGCCAACTATATCGATGGCTCTATAGTATACATGATCACGTGGATCCATCTCATGCAAGGCTCAGTCTTTTCCTCGCTATGCCCTTTAAAAATACGTTATGAGTAGGTTCACTATTTCATACAATTTTAACACCCATGATAGGAGCAAATGTCTGAAATCTAAAAGCTTCCGGGGGCTCCGCCCCCTGGACCCCCATTATTGTCCCCAAATGTGGGTGCCCCCCAAAGTCAGGTCTTCGAGCCATCAAGACATTTTCAATGAGCGCATAATAAAACTTCCGGGCATGCCAATGTGGGGCTTTTAGCTCTCTCAGTGGTCACTCTTGGAAAAATTTTCAAATTTCGCCCCCCCAATCTCAAAAACGGATCGACACCCCTGCTAACATGCAACAGGAGTGTGGTTTCCCAAGCACTTATACATATTTGCGTAATAAAGTAGCTCTGATTAACTGATTTGAATATCATCACAACCAGACAACGAAAATTGTGAATTATTGATGGATTCTTATAGATTACTTCGGAGCACATTTACATGTTAAATTTGGTAGCGATCGGGTACACAATTATTGCTGATATATCAGGAGGGGGTATTTTACCCCCTCCCCCCCCCCCCCCCCCCCCCCCGGCCCCTATAATGATTCTTGTTGCAGTCGGCTGGACATGTACGGCATACAAAAAAGAAATATGAAACTTGTTAACGTTATCAAGTTATAAAATGACCAAAAGAGAGAGAAACCTGATCGCAACATGCAGGTAGCGCTGTAATTGTAAAATATGAAATGGGAGAGTAGTTAGAACCAATAAATATAAGTTTCGTTTCGGAAATTGCTAGTAACACGCATAAAGTTTAAGTAATAATACGCTATATCTGCTATCCTATTTCTTAGCATTACTAATTAAAGAATTAAGTTACTACTGTACAATAAAAGTAATTCAGTGTTATTGCAGTAATTAAATGATGTATGTATAAACTCTTTGAGCAGAGTTATATTTTCAGTGAAAGTATACGTGTATGTGTATGTGTATGTGGTATATGCGTATGTTTGTAGCAGTTATTCTAAAGCATCTACGTTTGATATAGAATTAGTATTTGAAAGTGATCCATTACTTCATGTTTTTGCCAAAAGTGATATTTGAGACTTCAATCATACACCATTATTTTTGGAACATTCATGATAATGATATGTGACATTTTCCTCGAAAATTAATAATATTTACTAAGCGAAACAATTGTTAATCGATGTATGATTTTATCCCGATCATTAGCGTAAAGGATCTGAATTCGATTAATATGGAGGTTTTAGTCTTCATATTCGGATACTCTTGACTACAGTCTAAAGCGTCTACAGACGCTTTAAAATCAAATCTGAAATATCATAGATGAAAGATAATGACTATCAAATTGTCGGGTAGATTGTTGGAATATAAAAGAGCACAATGGAATTTAGGGTTATATGCCGATCAAATTACGGGTAAGATTATTCCAAAAGAGTAGCACAATGAACCGACAGATAATGTATAACAAGTTGTTGGGTAGACTATTCCAATATGAAGTAAGAATAACAACAACAAAGAAATAGGAGTGAATTGCAGAATAATCATTCAAACATTACATACAATGTGAAAATGAAATTAAATCATAGATTAAACCGTTTGTTATCATCTTCCTTATAACGTTCTCTATTTGATTAACTACAAAATAATAAATAATAGTATTCTCTTGTTTTGTATGAACTTACGTGATAGAAGAAGACAGAGAAGAATCAAGCATGGGATGGTGTATCCGCCCAAATGCAGCTGGACTGACATGTTTGTGTGGCGTCGGGAAGACATCTTGGATGAACAATGAATCAATGATGACTGGGAACCGATTGCTGTTTGTTCCAATTTGGACTGCGCTTCGTACATGAATTAATTTGCGCAAACTCCGGCTTGTATGTAAGTTGACAACCCCACGAACTAAGCTCTCCGAGAATAAATGTATCCTTCTCTTAAAGGGGTATAGTAGGTTTGCTGGCTAGTGCAAAAAGGTGATGAGTGATTAATACAATGTTTATTAGAGTGATATGATATGTCCACAAATTAATATGTGAACATTTCACGTTAGTTGGATGTTTTTTTGCTGAGATATGACCAGAGATGCAAAGTGATATTCATTATACTCAGGCGTAATTTATCCCGTAGACAATTTCATATCCGAACACTTCAATGGTAAATATCTTTTGAACGAATAGGACAGCTTAAAAGCCAAAACCTGTCCCGTGCTTTTATTGTTAATTTTAATTAAACTAGGTATAAGAGAATCACGAGAGTTCCAAGAAAGTTTTGAGGATTTAAACAATGTTACTAGGTCCCTTTAACCAATCACGTAGAAGGCGCATGAGCTAGGGGGATGGAAATGTATGGGTATGTTCGTCATTGAAATTCAGTTGTATTGTAATATGAGATAGGCGAGCCGGGTAGGCACATCGTTTTGGTAGATGAGTAGTCTAGGTTCTATACTCTGTATACACCTTTCCCCCATATACGCGTATAAACCCGGTGCATCTGTACGCCCGATGAACTGTACCTCAGATTCACCGGGCATAGCACCGGGTTACGCGATATATGGGGGAAAGGTGTAAAAACAGAGTATAGAACCTAGACTAGTAGATGAGAGGATCAAGTGCGACATAAAAAGTTTGCAAACAATAACAATGTGTTAAATTGCCAACCATTATGGGCGCTATAAACTCCACTATTTTTGTAACCTGATAACGTATATTCTACCCTCTCTTTGTAACATTCCCTAGTCTCATTTGCAATACTGCCTTTGTTATTTCTATGTTCCATTAAACTCACCTATTTTGGGCTAGTCCCCGAAATACATTGTCAATATGAAAATACATTTATAGGCCTGCATGTTATAGCGAGACCAATTTATCTTGAACGCGTAAATAAGTTGATCTGAGCTGAAATTAACTGATCTGATATCGTCACGCACATGAACCCACCTCGGGGGTCAATGTCATACAAAAGTGCTACCCACCCGTGCCCACCAACCTCGGAAATGGACCCTAAATGGCGTATCGCCTCATCGTAAGTTTACAGCCCTAAATGGCATAATGCCTTGAAACATACCCTAGCACAAAATTCACGTGAAAAGGTACCCTTTATAGCATAAAATGCACGTAAAAGGGTACCCTTTAAGTAATTTTATTTGGGGGGATTAGTGCTGAAAACCACCTCTTTTATAAGGAAAACGTCGACAACCCTGTATAACTGAAAATGATACCTTTGCGACTCTATTTTGGGACACGGATGCGTAGCCAGTCGTGTTGGGAATGACCCCCTTCCTACCCCGCCCCCCCCCCCCCCCTCCCCCGAGACCCCACACACATACGAACCAAGCATTACATGTAGACACGATCATAAATATTTCAACGGGTGCATTTATCATTAAGTAAGAACATATCTTTATGAACATAAATAAATATGAAAACAAAAACAATTGAAACACATTTTTTTTTCAATAACATAATACCAATCATCTGTTCACATATTAACCGAGCATGGTGGCTTAGCGGTTAGAGTGTCCGCCTCATGCACAGGAGGTCCCGGGTTCGAACCCAGACCGGGTCATACCAAAGACTTTAAAAATGGTACCTTCTGCCTTCTAGCCAGACACTCGGCATTTATAGAATGGAGAAGGGAAAGTTAATCACACGAGTTACCAGAGGACTAGCCCCCTTCTGTAACTTTCGCTACATTTAGTAGACGTGTGGCCTAGGGCTATTGAAACGGAGATAGGCGCCGCCTTATGTGCCAACATTGGTACGGGAAAGACTTTAACTTTAAATCATCTGTTCACATATTTAATTACAGATACACATTCATATTACACAAATTAGCTTTTTACCACCATCAAACAAAACCACATATTACAAAATCTCATCTATTCGGGTCTTTTCTATTACAAACTTTTACTGATGTGAAAAAATACTACGTTATGGTCGTACATGGTTTAAAAAAAAAACAGTTATATTTGATGATAAAATAATAAATTGTGAATAGTTGCATTTTTCTCTATATATAAGAAAGATTAAAATAGACAATATATGTATTAAAGTATTAAGCACGCAAGACAGATAAGCGACCAATATATTTTCGCAGTGTCATAAAAATTGTCAAATGCAGTAAATATTTAAATTATGTTCATCGTTAAGACCATCTTAACGATGTTTGAGAGGTAATTTGACAAACACAAGAAGAGAACTAAGTACATCTTGTGTGAAATATTCTTTATATTTGCGATAGATGCTTATATATATATCGATAATGTATTCCAAATGAATAGAACTCTTTCAGGTTACAAGGCGGGTCAACAAATTTTTTTTTAATAAAATGTATAATGAAGTGTAACATTTTGTAAAGCACATGTTTCGGAAACAACATAGGTTTATTTCATCATTCTGAAAATGGCTGAAATATAAAATGTCGAAAGACGGAACGTGCGCTATATAAGTAGCCACCATTATTTTGAATTATTATTGATAATGTTAAACCGACCGTTTCAAAATATGCTTTAGTGGCTTTCAAATTTATTATAATAATCTCCCTATTGTCAACGGGTCAACCACCATTGCGCATAGAAATACAATATAAAATATTAGACGCCCAACTAAAAGTCTTTAATAAGTTTTAAAAATGGATAGGCCACATCTCCAACTTTAACCCTAGCAGCGATGACAACCCAAAATATCAATGCAAATGAGGTGAAACGTCAAAGTGTTTTCATTTGAATAAATTACCATACGTGAATTCATTTGATAAACAAACACGTTTCACAAAAAAGAAAATCAAGTACGCATCGCGCACTCATTTGATTTTTAACATAATCTGATAACGCCATCTTAATGATAATACCGAATTTTAAACCACTAACATTCAGGTAAACCTAAACAAAATATATATTATTTAAAATAAGATTACATAGCGAAAGTGAAAGTAAAATAGTGGACAGTAAAATAATCAATTTAAAATAAGACTTACAAATAAATGGTTAACATTAAAGTGAAATATAAGAATAACTTAACACATTAAATGCACATCGTATCAAGAAAATACATAACTTATCAATACACGATTACAAAGCTAGACAGCTACATCGCAGGAATATAAATATGCAGCTATAAGTTTATTTACAATTATCAAAATACACTCTCGCTTATGAAATATAATCAAAGTAAATATACAGTGATTTATTCAATATCACGTAAAAACTGTATAAATACAATTAAAGGTAAGACAAAGAAAATATACACGTAGTTACAACAAATAAATATGTTATATTTAATAGATAAGTGTAAAAAACAACAAACAATAAAACAGTTAAATGCAGATAATTAACCAGAGCGACGAAAAACAATATCTACACACGCCTAACAAACTATGTACTGTATTAATGAGTACACCATACACATGTATATTAAAATGTGAGAACTTACATCAAACATCACAGAATCGTAACGACCGAATTGAAAGTAATCAATTCTGTAAATCAATACATAAAAGGGTACATTCCACAGAAAGGATCCACTTTGAAATACACGAATATAATATGAAGAGCTTAGTTCCAAAAGGCGCCAAATCCACTTTTCATAAAAAATTGAGTTAACAACATCAGTACGTTAATAAGCTACGTGACTATCTAGAAATCGTAATTTTAGGGAAAATGACACAATCAAAATCAAAATATGGAACGTTCCATTTCCATATTCCCATAGGTATGTGTACAAATTTAGACAAAGAAACCTGCTTCTCTCCAAAGTTGGAAAAGTGGATTTAGCGCCTTTTGGAATTAATCACAAAAGCAATAGTCATAGGATACTTCTTTTTAATAACTGTATAATGATCTATTAAGCATTTAACCACCGCCTATAAACATTTTATGCTTGACATATTATGAAAATTATACCTTATTAAACTTTATTGGTACCCTCATATAAATATCATAATTCACATCTGATTATGATACGTGAAACCAGTGGCATGACCAGGAACACTTCAAGGGGGTTCAAACCTGCGATTGCGTAAGCACGAGCTTCCTTTGGATGGGGCCAAAAGGGAGGAGCGTGTTTCGCAAAGAAATATTTTGTTATTTCGACAAATTTGTCATAATGAAACAACTTTATGGGAGCATAATATTGACATTTTGGCCAGAATGTGGCGAAATTCTTGTCGAAATATGGCGAAATTTTGATAATGACATCACAAAAATGTGTCATTATGACAAATTTGTCATAATGACAAACTATTTCTTTAAGAAACACCCCGGAGGCTGTTGAGTGTTAGGTAATGTATATATTCAAAGCCAAAACATCAAATCTACCGGCTAATATGCAAGCTAACAACAACAGAAAAGCCCCCTTGCTATTTGTGTGTTAAATGTAAAACGTACAAGAATTGAAAGAGAATTTCAAACATTCAGAGAGTACTAATATATATTTTGTGTCATTAAGTTCCTTAAATTAAATATTATTTTTTTGATAATTTGATTTGCCTTGACCCCTTAAAGGGAACTAGTAACTTTGTCTGAATCGAACCAACTCATTCTCTCAGGTTCTCTAGTGTATGTTTGTTCATGCCTAGTTGTTTTCTTACTAATTAAAGGGATGCCCGGAAAGTGGCTAACTCCACGAAAATTACTTGGAGCTTCCTCGTTTCTCTTTTACCGTGTTGTTTAGCTTATGGTAAGAGAATAATAAAATAGGGTTATATTTTTTCAAATGCCCCTTAAAGGGATCTAGTAACTTTGTTGACATGTACAAAAAGTAATGAATGGTTGATGCAATGTATATTATTGTTATCTCATATGTCCACAGGGTATTGTGTGAAAATTTCAAGTCAAATGGACATTGCATGGCCAAGTAATGAGCGAAAATGCAAAGTGATATTCAGTAACTCACTGCACTCACTTTGTACACGGAAGAAAAACTCGCCCGGAGTTTTTCTTATCTGAATACTTCAATCATACATATCTTTATAACGAAAGAGAAATTTGAAAAACCGAAACCTGTCCCATGATTTTATTGTTAATACGAATACAACAAGGTATAAGGGAACCGCTAGATTAACAATTTTATTTTGAGGATTTGGACAATGTTACTAAGTCCCTTTAAGTATGACGATATTTATCATTCACCTCAAGAGCGTTAATGAACGGTCATAAACCTCATAAATGTCATACAGTAATTCGTTGTGAAAGCTGACGCATTTTTTGCTTTTTTAACCAGGAAAGCAGTGTTTTTTTTCAATGAAACTTTCACACATCATTCGGACATATCTTACAAAGATTGTGGTACAGGATTGAAGTCTCAAATGTCATTTTGGGCAATATCTGACACTTTACAGGTGCACCTTTAAAGTATTAAGTATATTCTCTCTCTTATCGAGATCTTTCAACTGTATACAATGGCAATGAGTTTATCAATACAGAAATATAACGCTGTATCAATCCTTATTTAATAAATACATTTTGCATATTACAACATAGTTACAAGTTTTTGTTCACCAAGTTTAAATTCCTCGTCGCCTATTGCCAGCTTATTCACCTATTTAATCATGTTTTTTTTATTCAAAACAAACAATGTAATAATACAAACACGAAACATAATTGCGAAATTTAAATTACATGGATAAACATTATTTTAACATTCACATACTCAATTCAAATATTTACAAACTGCAACTTATTAAAAAAGGTGGCTCTTACGTGCCCTAAGACAAATGAAGATGTTACACATTATGATAGTAATATTGCAATTTATTGATAATACATGTGATTAATACCAACTATCACTTCATATGTCTACATAATATTGAAAGAAACTTCATTGCATTACATTGATTAACATCACGAATGTTTCTATATATAATTGAGCATAATTGAGCTGAATGCTAAAGCGGAAATGTGTATGGTAAATGAATTGGTGATCGTAACCAACACATTTATTGACGGTGAGGTAATGAGCAATAACATGAGGAGGAGGCTACCGAAAAACAAAGAAAAAAAAAAGAATTATCCAGAAAATTAATGTCATTTCATGCCAACCTGTTACCAATGATTCTCATATTATTTGACAAGAAAATGAACCCCAACTTCACTTGTTTACTAAAAGAAAAGCAAAACATTTCAAAAAAGTAAAAACATGCACTTCAGTTGATGGTTACCCCTCCCACGGTAGGGAGCTTTTGCATGTTTGAATTGAATTGAATTGAATTGAAAATGGTTTATTGAATAAAAGTACATGGCAGCTAAAAAGCTGAATTGCGTACAATTTTACAAAGTCATACAAACAAATAACATATAAATATAAAATTTGATATACAAAGACATAAACATATTAATACTGCTTTACTTTAAAACGTCAACTTCTCGGATGGCATAATCAGCCATGTAAAAATAAATTTAAATTAATAAAATGTCTGCACGATTATCGTAAAACTAAATCAATCGGAAAGTGTGATGCTAAAGCTTAGTGGAAATATGTTTCAATTGTTAAGATTGCGTAGAATATATAACTACCATTGCAAGCAATACTAATATGCATATTAACGATTAAACATGAGTATAAACATTCAATCTTAGTATCAATTAATATAACAATCTTAATCAATGTGGCGTTAATTAAACTATTGAGATGATAATTATGATAGTGCATAAAGATTTGTCAATCATAATTAAATTAAATGTGGTATACAAATTAATTTGCCATGAGTAAAACATTTTGCATAAACACCTTATAAAATGAGCTATTATTATGCACTACAAAGCAATCAACTTATTAAAGCATTAATGTGTGGAATTGCCCAAACAGAACATAATACTTATACTGCACAAAGAATACCGTGATTCAATTGAAATTTTGGGTACAATATCAAAGTAATTATTACAAAAGTATTATATTAATGCATGTAATTATACAAAAATATATATAACCAAAATCTGGGTATTGCAATAAAAGAGACAAAGAGTAGTCGTTGTAGTGGGATTTACTCATTTCGGTATGGTATATTAAATAATAATAATTCAATGTGTTATACTATTATTGCATAATAATGTCATAAATAAGCTCATCATGCAGATTTATAAAACTAATCATATATTGCACAATAAATACAGTGGTTCAATTGGAGTTTTGAGTGCGATATTAATAATTATACTACAAAAGTATTATATTAATGCATGTAATTGTAGAAAAATATATATATAACAAGGATCTGGGGATTGCAATTAAAATGACGAGTAGTCATTGTAGCGGGATTCATTCATTAGGTATGGTATATTGAATATTAAATAATAACAGTTCAATGGGCCATAATATTATCGCGTATAATTTCAAAACTAAGCTCATCATGCAAGTATTTAAAAATAATCATATGGGTGTTTCCCCATGATACGTATTACTCAGACATGTCATTGCGTAAGATTCCCGATCTCTTACTGAACATTTAACAGTCGTACCATGAATGGGATGGGACTATTTCTGCACCGTTCAGTTCTGCATCTCAACTCAGTGGACTTGAAACTGTGCAATCTGATGCATACCTAGAAAGGAAATTCTAACTTGACGACATGTACTATAATGTGGGTAAGTTCGTCATGATTCTACCGACCAGAAAAAAAGAGGTTTTATTTGAAAAAAAAAACAAATATGCACCCCCAAAATAATAATCTCAAAGTGACATACAGTTCAAACAGTGCATCAAAAGACACATTATGTATGATACAACAAGATGAACAAAGTATTCCAGTCGTTGACAAGACAGATTCCCGAGGGAGCGAAGCGACCGAGAGGGGGGAGGGTAATAGGAAGATGTGATGGTAGGGGGGTGTCCGTCCGTGCACGGTAAGGGTGTTAATTACTTAAAATTATGCAATCTGGTGCATACTTAGTACAGAAATTTGACTTGACATGAAGTAAAATCTGAGTTATCTTGTCTAAATAAATGCCCCCTTTTCAATCACTGGTATCGAATTAGATATAAGCCATGATTGAAATTTTATTTGGGGGGCAAGCGCCCTCCCAAGCCCCCCCCCCCCCCCCCCCCCACCAGTACGCCAGTGATTTTAGGAAACGTATATCAGATGCGCGTGTCTTGCGAACATCGAGCCGAGGTTCCCGACTGTGTTCACATTTTGATAATTCTCGACCGCTGCACTAAGTCGAGAGAGGGCGTGTTATTAATTAACTACAGCTAGCTACAATAATTTTACTTCTTAACTGCTAGCCGTAGCTTCGGAAAACACGCCCTCTCTCGGTCGTGAATTATCAATGAGGTTAACGAACAATATCACAGTCAGGAACCCTGACTAGCTAACACCCTGCGCAGGATGCGTAATACACAGTGGTTAATTTTGTATGCCCTGCGCACACCATACTCGTAGTAGCCTAGTTCAAAATGGTGATCCTCGGTGTACATAGCATCCCCTCGCTTGCAATCTTTAAGTTGAGGATTTGATCGTTGACAACGAAACAGATTCAGTGCGTTTTTCCTGCCCACTATCAAGAGAGGGTGCTCTTTTCGAAGTAGACTGTGTCCTCGACGTCGAAGAAGGAGTCGATGACTTCGACAGGCAGAGTTCCCGCCAGGCGTTCAATCCTCGCTTGGTACAGACGAAGGCGATGAAGATGTAGACCCCCTGCAGAGAGTTGAGGACAATGAAGATGTACCAGAGAACCGTGACGTCAGCGAGTGCGGCTACGAAACCAAAAACCCAGGTGAACCCGAGCAGAGTGGACATCTGCGTGGTCGGAAAAAATTAATACAGGGACAGTGGAATAAAACAAGACGAATTGTCACATTGTTTAATACATGCTAGCAAATGAAAATGTCAAATTGTAACCAAAACCATTTGAAACTGCATACTGCACTGGTGGTGGGTTCGTAAGCAACAATATTTATTGTAGATTAACGACCAAGTTGTGATTAATCATATAATACATATTAACAATTACAGGTGTCGAATAAATATCATCATGTTGCAGTTTGTGGCCCAGACTCTCTCTAAAAAAATAGTGTGATAAATACTATGCGATAAAATACACTATGTATCTTACAATTATTGTTATTAATTTTGATTAAACTGACACAGGGAGAGGCGGCTTGTTCTTCTTACCTTTATGTAGATCAGAAGATCTTCCGACAACAGTTTTTCGCTTGATTTCTTCTGAATGGCTGCCACATTCCTCCGGACTCGATGAAGTCCAATGACCACCATGGCGAAGAGAACAGTGTTGACAAGTACCAAGACACCGATGGGGATGCCAAACACATAGAGGTTGGCCAGGCCATCACCTATCCAGCAAGCCGACTGTCCGTATGACAGGTTAAAGTTGGGAATATCCACCTGCCCCAAAAAGATGCCAATGCAAGGGATCACGACCAAAAAGGGGAATCCCCAGGCAAATAAAAGGAACTTGGCAAGAGTCCTGGCGCCATCATCCGCGGTTCCGATTGTTACCGTTACGCCAAATCGTCTATGCAGATCAAAGGCGAGGGATGTTGAATGAGAAACGACAGAGAGCCACATGAAATGCCCAAGGATGGCTACAGACACACAAGTTTCGGGAGAATAAGAGGCAGGAACCATGAGAAGAAAGAAAAGCTGCCCAAAGATCAATGAGAGACACAAACTTAAGATCAGGAAGTTAGAAGTTGACTTGCTGAGGCGACAAAACTGGATGTAAGTCATGAACGTCAAAAACAGAGCCGCTATGGACAGGCACAAACCAATGACTGTGAGAAGAGATTGGGCCGGGGAGAAACTGAGGAAACTGAGCAAATAATCCCCTCCTCCAAGAAGCGTAGAGCAAATGTAAATGGTTTGGTTGTCGGCATGGATAAATTGATCGTACGCCAGAGTAATGTTGAAGGGTAAAAACACTAACTGTCCATTATAGAGTCGTTCAAACAAGGACGCGTTCATTGCGACCAACGGACAGGAAACCTGAGGACAGACATACAGTCGCTCGTATTTTGTAAAGGAATACGATAAATTGTCCATCACGTATCGCAGAGAGAATATAGAATTGATAAGGGTGTGTGTCTTGTTGGTAGTATCCACGAACGAAAGCCCAATGACATCACGATGGACACTGTCAATTACGCCAAGAGAAATGACCCTGGAAGGACAGGTATCTTCAATATCTGAGCAACCAACCGTCATTTCAAATGCTGATACATTACAAGTGAAATTATTTAAACTCGTACCTTCATTAAATGCAGGAAAACTTCGGTCATATAAAGTCAACGGAATCTCATTCTTCAAGTCGAGGAATCCATTTACATCTAAAGAGTGAAGGCATGATTCATTCCGCAGTAAAAACGCATTTACCTCTGATGACGTTGTATTTATGCTCAACCCTAGAGGACGTATCAACGTTGATATCAGTTCATTTGCAATCGATGAACTTGCCTGACATTGTTGAGGGTCTGGGGAAATCATCATCATCAAGCAGTCGATGTGGACTGATGTTGGGACCATGCTAATATTGGAACACAGGCTTTGCGATGACTGCTGCATACATGTTTTGTTGATCAGGCCATATCCTGTTGGACAGGTCAAATTGGCACACTTCAGAGTAAACGGATCTAAAACCTCATGATCCTTGCAAATAACTACATTCTCGCCACCAACATCTGGCAGTAACGGAGTGTTCAGTTCTTCCACTGATGTAAAATCAAAGAGAACAGAAATCGGGAAAGTTCCATATGTAGGTCGTCCTGAAGTAGGATTTCCGCTAATAGGCGGGCACCTGAACGATTCTAATTCCGCGTGTAATTCATTTAACGAGAGATTTGTTTTCAAGACATGAAGGGATTGGCAAATATAACAATGTGCGTTCTTGTATTTCCTGTCGAAGCTGCTTGTGTAGGATTCGCATGCATCATATAAACCTATGTCGGCCTCCGCTTCACATGTGTTAATCGTAGTCTGGGAGCAACTTCGTGCTGCTAATGGTGACCCTGTTGGTACTTTCAGTTCCCATTTAGGGCATGTCTTCATGGCAGTGCCAAGCTGATCTATAGAAATATCGCCGGTTGACACATTTCGAAGCTCCTCTGCCTCGCAATCAGCGTCGAAGTTCCACGGCTGTATTTCGCTGAGGTTTCGGTAGTTGCACACCACGCAGTAGACATTCTTGAATGAGATGGTGTCGCGGTACACCACGTGGATTTTTGTCAAGGGATCCTGCACGGACGAGTGGTCTTCACACCTTCTAGAAATATTGAACTGGTCAATCCATACTTCACTGCACTTGGCAACCATACTGTAATATTGTTGTGTATTAAGACCGAATACTACGACTTGTCCACCCCTTTCAGCAGTCACGCAGGAGAGTTGTTTGGAATTAAATCCCTCAACCGCATTCATGAAAGCCTGTGCGGGAAGAATGGCGTCGCAGTTCTGTAAGTAGTCGATGCAGCAATCCTTGTAGAAGAAGCAGGTCGGATCGCATTTGCAGGTCGCGTAGTTTGAATCTGGATTCGGTACCAAACATTGCGCCCTACTATTCACATTGCAGAGACCACGCGGAGGACACACCGGTACCGTCCATCCATTCAGTGTGTAGTTCAGGGGCGTAGACAACGGGGGGGATGAGGGGGATGCATCCCCCCCACCTCACAAGGTGGGGGGGATGACATGTACAATCATCCCCCCCAGGTTTTAGGGAAGGATGTATTTTTTGTGTGTGTAGCTGTATACGAGTAGGAAAGAAAACATAAATTGTATGAGCTAAGATTTGTTAATTCTAACGTTAAAAAGGGTAATGTATACATCAACTTTCATTTTTTGCCTCGCGCTTCGCGCGAGAACAGATTATCTCAGTTTGTTGTGTAACTTGCGTATGGTCAGGGGTGAGTATTTTTGGTCTGTATACCGGGCCACGTATAGTTCCAGTGCAGGCTGGCATTGCTCTGGCTGCTTGTGTGACGTGCACGAAATTGCACCATTTCAAGCATATAAATGCAAAATCTTCTCCGTGGTAGGGGGATACCACCTCCCAAACCGGGACCAAACCCTCCCTATTTGGCTCTGCCCCAGCCCTCGGTAGGTTCGCCCCTCGGGATTCATTCTTGGCTATAGGCTATGTTGTTGGATCATACATAATGGTATTGTGGCATATGGTTTATGTTGAAACTGTGTATGACACTAAAATATAAATACAATATGTGTGTGTGTGTGTGTTGGGGTACATATTTATTAGTGGTGTCAATTATTTGTTTTCTTCGTGAAAATATATTTACAATTTATGGTCGATCAAATCTAAACACGCTTTCCCAGATCCAAAATTGCAAAAGCTCCCTACCGTGGGAGGGGGGACACCCCCCCTCCCACACCCTCCCCCCGCTCAGTCATTTCGCTCCCTCGCAATGTCTCACTCTCACATCTGGCTCTAGGTCGGCAGCCCTGAGAGTGTGGTTGGACATGAGCCCCTAAACACATAAAATCGTGAGCCCCCTTAGGTTTTTGCCCCCGAATTCAAAATTGCTTCCGGCGCGCCTGGTATCGACCATCTTAATGAATGATCTTGGGTGCAAAATTTATGGTCGATCAAATCATAACACGCTTTCCCAGTTACAGTCAATGTTAAGCCCGAATTTCCTTTCCAGGTAAGCACCAGATTGCACCAATTCAAGTCCAAAAATGCAAAAGCTTCCTCCCGTGGGAGGGGGGACACCCCCCTCCCACACCCTCCCCCCGCTCAGTCGCTTCACTCCCTCGCAATGTCTCACTCTCACATCTGGCTCTAGGTTAGCAGCCCTGTGAGTGTGGTTGGACATGAGCCCTTACACACATAAAATCGTGAGCCTCCTTATGTTTTGCCCTCCCCCAAATTCAAATTTGCTTCCGGCGCGCCTGGTCTCGAAATTGCACCATTTCAAGCATATAAATGCAAAATCTTCTCCGTGGTAGGGGGATACCCCCTCCCGAACCGGGACCAAACCCTCCCTATTCGGCTCTGCCCCAGCCCTCGGTAAATAAATTGACGAGCCCCACCGCCCGCCCCCCCCCCCCCCCCCCCCCCCCCAACTGAGAGGACTTTCAAGCAATTTCCTCGGTCTCCAAAATTGTTGGCAGGTGGTCTCGGGCGCGAAAAAATTGGTCTCGGTCCGGTGATGGCAAATCATCCCCCCCCAGGTGTAAGAACCTGTCTACGCCACTGGTGTAGTTCACATAGTCCACAGGCGGTGGTACTTTGATGGGAAAGGAATAGTACACAAAATAAATGAGGGGTGTTTCACAAAGATTTAAGCTGAATTTGAATTTAAGTTGGAATTAAAAATATAGAAAACAATTAGTTCTTCTAATAAATATCCGATAATGTTTTGAAACACAAATTTGTGAAAAATCCGAAGATTTCATGCTCTTTCATAACATAAGGTAGTCGTTTCTGAAACTATTCTAATCAAGCAACCGTCAGAAATGAGGATTTAATGAATTCCTGACACGTAAATTATGACCTGATCTACGCTGTCGATTGAATGAAACAAAGTCAGCATATTTGTGTGTGTATCTATTAATTAATTTTTATGTCAGTTGTATTGATCTATGTACTTGTTTTTTTCTTTATCTAATATGTACTAAGTTAGTTATCTATTAATTTATTCAATTATCCAATCACTGTTCATTTATTTATTTATGTATACATTATTTCATTTCTGTTCGCATTTATTCTTTCATATATTAATTGATAATATTCTTCATATAATGTTTCAATTTAGAAAATGTTGCATGTTTCGGATAAGTTATTATAGTAAAAAACAGTTTTAGCAATTAATATATATTAAGGCCATTCCACTGTGAGCATTTGTTGTTTTTCCCACATCTTTGTAATAAGTTTTACTCTCTTGGTATGATCGATTGAGTGTCTTTCGAAGTTAAGCTGTCTTTGAAAAAAATAAATTCCGAGAGTTCTTTCTTTATATAATATTTTCTTATATTATAGTCAACCTATGATTTCCTGCGTGTATTCAAACGATAATCCAACGTCATGTGAAATGTATAACAATAAAGATGCATTTTCCCAAGGTAAATAAATCAAAGTGCCTGTAATGTTCCTTTTTTTCCCAGAACTACTACATCGAACTTATTTGCAAAAGCGTTAAATAGTTAAAATAAAAATGTAAAATTATATTAAAATATTACTATATTCTATAGACTGTTACAAATAATGTAATACCCACTAAGAAAAGTACTTGTGCAGGTTTTCCATCTTCTATAACGGATGACTGTCCTTCACTGCACTTTTACAATTTCAATGCAATCTTTCATGTTATTCATTTCTGTATCAGTTTGCGTGCAGACAATCGATAATGCATCTTCCTCTGAACAAACTGAGTAATACATTTACCGTTGTAAATGGACATTAAAAGCATTTATTTATTCCCTTGTTCATGTTTTTACTGCAGCACTATACAGGGTGGCCCCCAAAAAACGGAACGGATTATGTCCAACGATTAGTGTGTCTTTTCCAAGAACAACAATACCAAGAACAGTAATTTTTGTCTTGTAGTTTTTGTTTTAGGGCGCTGTGAGTGACACCATGTCAGGTGCTCATTTTTGTAAATTTGTACCGAGTCTGTGGCACTTATATCACACTTCCTGCACCTAATACAAATGTACCATCAAACGGCCATGCCCATTCTCTCGGCACACGGCTGAGTGCACACTAACAATGGCGTGCGGATTACTCGTGTGCGGTTTATCAGGCACTGACTTGGTAAAAGTTTGCAAAAATGGGAACCTGATAAAAATTATGGTGTTACTCACAGCGCCCTAAAACAAATACTACACACCAAAAATGACTGTTCTTGGTATCGTTTTTCATTGGAAAAGACACTCTATCCGATAGGCATAATCATTTTATTACTGTATTTTGGGAAGTGCCCCGTTCCGGTTTTTGGGGGGCCACCCTGTATAGCGAATAATTCTTACAACGAAGTTTTAAATTAAATCGTATCTCTTTTAATGCAATTGATTAAATCGAGTACGATGTATTGAGGTCGATTGCGTGCGAACAATTTTATGCGTGAATAGTTTGTCATAAATAGTTGACTACCTTTGTTGGTTTGTGTCATGTCCATTTAATGCGCAAAGAGAAATGGAGCTCCCAAGTCGCGGAAATCGCGTTTAAAGAGAAAAAAAGATATCATAAAATACCGAAGGTCACTGGATGAAGGAGCAAGACTTGTGGTGATTGAAGCCAAAATATAAATAATTCTTAATATAAAAGTACGAAAAGCCTTTATTGACGGTATGCATACAATCTTAAATCTAATTGAAACATTCAATAGCATGTTGTAATCTAAAAAGGCACGATCTTATCTGCTTATAGTGAAATATATTATTATCGATTGCATTTCATTCTATTTATTTGTTCACCACTAATAGGATGAATAGCCTTTGTCCACTAAGATCTTCAAAAGGTTTCAAGAAACTATAGAAATTTGTGTCGAAGGTCGTTGGACGAAGGAGCAAAATTCTGTCGACTGCAGCTAAGAATTGATATTTTTGTATAAAGGGGATAAAACACAACATATTTATTGACGGTTGACTACTTATTGACTTTCCGGCTACATTTAAACGATCTTACATCTACAGAAGGAGATGATGAAGACTGAATGAAAAGATTTATTTCCCAGAATTTCATTTATTTTGTGTTTGTCATTTTCAATAATTTGTTATTATAGCTTCTGACCACTCGGGCAATGAGAATTAAGGGGTTTCAGGGACGAGCACCGTAATAGGGTTTTCTATAGCTCAGGGTCTCGGGTTCGAGTCCCGTTGGAATCCCATTTTCTTTGCCCTCTTTTAATCACATTATATTTCTGGTCAGTTTCTTTATATGTTTGAATTAATTATTTTTAAAAGGTGTATCACTTCGGTGATCCCTCGCATATATCCCCAAGTTGATTTGTATCCTGCGGGCTTATGTCAGGTTTATAATAGCTTATGACCACTCGGGCAATGAGAATTAAGGGGTTTCAGGGATGAGCACCGTACTAGGGTTTTATATAGAATGTCAGTATTATGTACCACACTAATTTAAATGCAACTTTAGTAATAATATTGATACGTTTAGCTTGTTACACTTGAACGCACGGGGTCTGAATCGCAATTTAGACTCTCTGTTAAGGATCTTTTATTATCCTTGGAGTATCCATTCACAGTCATTGGCATTACCGAATCCTGGCTAACCACCCACTCGCCCCCTTTGTTCGACTTAGAAGGCTATCAAACCATTCGAGTCGACCGAGAAAGGGGGAGAGGCGGGGGTGTGGTTCTTTATATTAGAACAGGCTTAACGTTTACAATAATGGAAGAGGTTATGCCTCCGAAGACGTTGAGAGTCTTTTTATAGAAATTTGTGATAGGACCGATACAAAGATTAATATTGGATTGATATACCGATCACCACACACATCTGTTCCTTTGTTTATTGATAATTTAGATAAATGCCTTAATATTTTGTCAAGAAGGGGAAAACAGACATACGTTATGGGGGACTTCAATATCAACATGATGCTAAGTGAACATGAATTAAACGATAACTGCTTATTAACTACTTTTAACTCTTATGCATTATATTCTTTGATAAATAAGCCTACAAGAATAAGTCCTACATCGGCGACATTAATCGACAATATATTTACCAATGTATATACTAAAGTGAAATCTGGGGTTTTATACTCGGACATTTCTGATCATTTACCCATCTTTGTTATTGTAGATGTACCAATCCCAATTAAAGTTCAACGTATACACCGTGAAATTCGGAAGTATACAGATGAAAATGTAAATGCACTCACTCATGACCTTGTAAGAGTAAATTGGTCGACGGTATTAAATGAAAAGGATGATGTAAATAGGGCATATGATAAATTAAATGAGAAAATTATGTTTTCGCTTGACATGAATATTCCAATTGAAGAAGTTAGAATTAATAGTAAACATGTAAATCGCAAACCTTGGATAACAAAGGGCATATTGCGTTCAATTAATAAAAAGAATAGACTATATAAAAAATGTTTAAAAAACCCTTACTGTGTTAATCGTCGGGGAAAATATAAAAAGTATAGAAACATTTTAAATGTATTGTTGAAATCATCCCGCAAGAAGTTTTGGAATGAAAAATTTAGCAAGGTCAAGGGTGACATTGCCGCCACATGGCGTGTAATTAATGACTTATTTGGTAAACATAAAAATAATATATTTCCACATGAAATGTTTGATGGTAATGAAAAAGCAAGTGATCCACAGAGTATTGTAAATATATTAAATAAATACTTTGTAAATATTGGTCCCAATTTAGCAAACACAATTGATTCAGAAAATGGTTCCTTTGTGAACGTTTTACCTAACAAGGTTGATAATACCATGTTTTTTAAGCCGGTAGATGCAAGTGAGATAATCAAAATAACAAAACAGTTGAAATCCACTAAATCTACCGGTCATGATCAGTTGAATACATTTATTTTGAAAAAGATTATTTATTGCATTGCTGAACCATTATGTCATGTATTTAATTTGTCAATTTGTACTGGTAATTACCCAAATGCATTTAAATTGGCCAAAGTTATACCTATTTTTAAAAAGGATGATCCAAATCAATGTCAGAATTATCGCCCGATATCTATCCTCCCATGCATATCTAAAATACTAGAAAGAATTATTTTTAATCAAATGTATGACTTTTTTGAGAAATATGATGTCCTTTGCCCCAACCAATATGGTTTCCGCAAACACTATTCCACGGATTTAGCAGTCTTAGACTTGTATAATAGAATAACACAGTCACTCGCTAATAAAGAATATGTTATTGGAATCTTTATGGATTTGTCGAAAGCATTCGACACCTTAGACCACAGAATACTCTTATATAAACTCGAGCGGTATGGTATACGGGGCACTCCATTGGCATGGATTAAGGATTATCTCAACAATAGAAAACAGTATGTTCAGTTTGATTTAGTTAAGTCCCATATACTAAACTTAACATGTGGTGTACCACAAGGATCAATCCTTGGACCCCTCTTCTCTCTAGTTTATATTAATGATTTGATTTATGCATCTAATGTTGCATCTTATATTTTGTTTGCGGACGATACTAATTTACTTTTCTCGCACAATAATGTTGATGTTTTGATTAGTACTATCAATATTGAATTACCTAAAATTGCAAGTTGGTTAAATGATAATAAGCTATCATTAAATTTGAATAAAACTAACTATGTTATTTTTAGAACCCCAGCCACGAATATTAATGATAGACAATGTAGAATAACGTTATGCACTAAAGAACTTGAGCGGAAAATGTATGTTAATTTTCTTGGAGTCTATGTTGATGAACTTTTAAATTGGGATAGTCATTGTAAACATTTAATACTATCTATTTCGAGATCAATTGGGATTTTGAATAAGTTACGATATGATTTATGTAGAAAAACACTAGTATTACTTCTTTATAATTCGTTGATACTGTCAAAACTATCATATTGTAATATAATGTGGGGTACAACTTGTAAACGAAATATTGATTTAATTTTTATATTATAAAAAAGGGCAATTAGAATATGCTCAGATTCTGCTTATCTTGCTCACACAAATCCTATCTTTAAAAGTTTAAATGTTCTAAAAATAACAGACATTAACGTATCTCAAACAGCCATATTCATGTATAAATTGAAAATAAATCTCATTCCTATGCACCTAAAGACCCTCTTTATTCGCAATGATCAAATATATAATTATCAAACTCGTAGTTCATGTAAATATCATTTGTCTAACCCAAAGACTTTGCTTGCACAGAAATCCATTAAACATAGAGGTCCTGATGTATGGAATTACCTGCCAAATATTATCACGCAATGCTCCTCATTAAATGTATTTAAATCCTCACTAAAAAAGTATTTAATTATGTGTTACGATTAGATGCATGTATATATCTTGTATAATTGATGTACTTATTTATTGTGTACTTTTATTTTTGTATATAGATACATGAATATGAATATATACATAGGGTGGGCGGGTGGGGTGAGGGGCGGGGGTGCTACGACAAAGATACTAAAATCATGTGTTCGTTCAATTCTAGTTCTATAGTCATTACAGTTAACAAAGGGATCTGCCTCGACAGGATATTTATATCCTTTGCAGATCCCCCACATCCACTGTAATACTGTACACACCACATGTTTAACTTATATTTGTATGTATAGTATGTAATTTGTTGAAATGTGTATATTTTGTGTTTTTAGAGATGTGAAATAAATTTGAAATTGAAATTGAAATTGAAAATATAGCTCAGTCGGTAGAGCACCGGTTTAGCAATCCGGAGGTATCGGGTTCGAATCCCGTTGAAATCCCATTTTCTTTGTCCTCTTTTAATCACATTATATTTCTGGTCAGTTTCTTTATATGTTTGAATTAATTATTTTAAAAAGCTGTATCACTTCGGTGATCCCTCGCATATATTCCCAAGTTAATTTGTATCCTTCGGGTTACCGCGACCGCTAAAATTTGGTTTCGAGACCAGTTAAAATTTGAAAAGGGGGGGTTCAAACCTTCCCAAAACATTCATTTTTTGGTCAAAGGGGGGGGGGGGGTTTACCCCCCAACCCCCCCCCCCCCCCCCTGGATACGCCTGCCTACAAGTCAGGGTGATTCTTTCGTGTGCTAAAGAGTAGTTCCCAATCAATACACACTGTAACGGCATTAGGTTAAAGGCTTTCGTTATGTTTAATTTAAAAACAGATGCACCGTTTTCCTAGTTTTCGGACCATTTTCTTATAACAGCACAAAGATTAATTGAAGTAAATCAAACAGAGCAAGCGAAAAAGGCTTCGCCGAGAATCGGACCTGAGACCTCTTGATTGCAGCTAGATCGGGAAGCACTCATGAATCCTTTTTATTGATCGTAATAATCAGAAGATTATAACCTGGCAATCATTTGTATTTATTGTATATAATTTTTACAGCGTTTCGGATATGTTCCACAGTTTAGTGACTTTAAAATTCCATATTATTTAATATTATGAACTTTAAAACATATAACGTGTTAGATTAAACTTAGTCCATCAATTAACGTTTTTGAAAGAAGATAAAACATTGTTTTTACTTGAACAGTATAATTAAACTTATACTCTAGATTTGTGCTTTCGGTCGTGTAAGTGTTTGTTTTTTCGGTCTTGGTGTTTGTTAAGGTATTATGTGTTACCCGATATGCCGTATTTTGGATATTTATATCGGGAGTAGTATCAAGAAGGCCAATGGCTTTCCGAGCTGCCCCCATGTTCACATAAACCATTTATTCCATAATTTAAGAAACTGTTTATACATCCCAGTTTTTGAAACTTTACCAACATTTTTGTTAAATTTTTTTCTGATGATCTCTCTATTGAACAATTATTTTAACCAAACATTACTTTCATATTTCTTGATAACAAAAATAGTTGGAATGAGATGTCTGGGTGACGCCCTCTCGTATTAGCGAATGTTTTCTTTTACAGACAGCCATGTAACTTTGCCTTTTATATCTATTATTCAAGCATTATAACAGTTAGTTGTAAATAATAACTTTACAGTTTTAGTTGGTTAGTTGGTTTTAGTTGGTGAAATTATTATGTTTACCCAGACCTTTACTATCCCTTTAAGCTTCAAAAAGTTAAAGCACCAATAACGTTTTATATTTCCAGGGTATTTCCA
Source organism: Echinarachnius parma (assembly GCA_037951105.1). Lineage (NCBI taxonomy): Eukaryota > Metazoa > Echinodermata > Echinoidea > Clypeasteroida > Echinarachniidae > Echinarachnius > Echinarachnius parma. The sequence goes on along the minus strand of JBAMJV010002273.1, from coordinate 41,154 downwards.
CAAAACAGTCAATTATTATCCTACTCCGTTTTATGTATGTGTGCCAAGCGCCTGACTAGAACAGTCATCATTGTCATAATGTTTTGGTATTTTGGTATTTGGGTATGTTGGGTTTAGGAGGACGGTTCGAAACCTCCACAACCTCCTAGGCAGGAGTTAACCTTTTGGCAAGGCTTCGCGTCTCAAGCAATGGCTGCGCTGCAGGAACGACTGAACGCGTGATGGAGACTATCCGGCGAGCAAAGAAGTCGTGCTGTCTCGCCGAGAGATTATGCATGATAGCCGCGCTTTCCAGTCGTTCCTGCATAATTGCATACTATACCGTGCATTCAACTCAGCTCAGACGAGACAGGCCTTGTCAAAAGGCTATACTAGGCAGGAGACGCACAATCCACAACTAAGCCAACATCAACATGTCCTGTCTTATCTGGTTATCCAATATACATCACTGGCTGTTTTGGGGGTATTTGTTAATTTAGAAATATATTATTTATGTTTTTATCTTAAAGTATAATTTCATTGAAAATCACAAAATATGAGAATAATGCATTACTAGAGAGCTAGGGGCTAACAGATTAAGATTAATACTTGTTTTATCTCCCATACCAACACGATATCTTATTGCAACAACAAAACAAAACCCCATCAAAAGAATCGAAAACAAGCGCTCTTTGCGCTAAAAAAAACGCCAATGTTTTGATGACGTCACACATTGAGTAAGTTATCATTAGCAGACGATGTCTCATTGCGAATCTACACAACCATTAGAGCACTCATATTATCTGCTAAACGTGTATTCTTGCCACGAAAGCGCATTTATTTCATTGCATTTGCAAATAAGGTTCACCTCGACTTTTACACAATAATCATTCATTCGGAGACATTTACGGAAATAAAGACAAATTCAATGAAGTAAGGCACACACCGTCCTACTTTATCTGCTTGAAAGACCCGCCGAAATCTGGGCACGATCTAATTGGCCCATTGTTCAACAGCTGTATTTTGATGCGGGTGTCGCTGAATGTGCAGTTCTGTGTGTGTTACTTATGGGCGATGTGATAGATTAAAATAACGTTATTTAGCATGCTTTTCTGGGAAATTGTGTGTCAAAGAACAACAAAGTGCTTTTAAGAGTGAGGCAGAGGAGCAAATAATGACAAATATTCTCCTCAATGAACAAGGAGTCATGTTAAAAAGGCACTAGAAAATGTGTTTGTTATATATCGGACATCGTCTGCTAATGATGACTTACTCAATGTGTGACGTCATAGTATTTCAGCTGGTTACGTCGGGACTTTTAATGCCACAATACTGGCTTACGAATTATCACTAATTCATTAATGATAACTCCTCATAACAATTTTTTGAAACACTTATTTGTAATATTCGTGTTATGGATTATGTATGAAATATGGAAATACGAGCTGAATCTAAATTTAAAAAAACAATGAAATTCTCCTTTAATAGAAGCTATGATTCTGTGTTTGTGCATGAGAAAGAATTTAGTATTCATGCATAATATTTGCCAAATGAATGGAAAGAATGTTTAAGATTTAACAATGATTTGTTAAAGATTAGGCTGAAAAAAGGCAAATGCTAATGTTCTAGTTATTCCAATCAAATCGAATATATTTGAATACAATCAGTGTTCATGTGTGGACTTAAAGGGACTAAGTAACATTGTCCAAATCCTCAAAATGAAATTTTAATTCTAGCGGTTCCCTCATACCTTGTTGTATTCGTATTAACAATTAAATCATGGGACCGGTTTCGGTTTTTCAAATTTCCCTTTCGTTACAAAGATATGTATGATCGAAGTATTCAGATAAGAAAAACTCCGGGCGAGTGTTTCTTCTGTGTACAAAGTGAGTGCAATGAGTTAGTGAATATCACTTTGTATTTGTACTCATTACTTGGCCATGCAATGTCCATTTGACTTGAAATTTTCACACAATACCCTGTGGACATATGAGATAACAACAATATACATTGCATCAACCCTTCATCACTTTTTGCACATGTCAACAATGTTACTAGATCCCTTTAATAAGTTATATTCAGCGGACATGTTAAACTACATATACATGTATAAATGTGTATAATTATAACAAATAGATTATTAAAAAAAAAAACAATATACCAAAAAGCCTACGATCCATTGATAAATATTTCTTTTCGTTATTTAAAGGCTGTATTTTGAGGGGGAAAAACCTTATTGTCTACATTATTGTCCTATTTTGCTTCACTGTTTGATATCTGGATTATATCATTTAATCTAAGTACTATGTTATTGTTATTCTAAGTATTTGGTATAAAAAAAAAATTAAGTGCATTAGTAATTGTAATTGATGATAAGTTGTCTTGGTAATATCATATTGCTTCTGTACATAGAGAAGTGAGTCTTGCTTTTCGAATGATGATGAAATTACGACAGTATTTACCTTCAAAATGTCTTTTTAATCTGTATAATGCTTTAGTCTTGCCCGACTTTAATTATGGAAGCCTTGATGGGGCGGTGCAGGTTTTTGTTATTTGATTAGACTCATCACCCTTCAAAATCCGCCTTTGTTGTAATGTAGATCGTCGAAATCATTCACCACCCCTTTTTAAACAGTTATAGTTTGAATTTGTTTGATAACCTACGATTAAAAACCGCTCTTTTTGTATTTGAAGCGCTAAACGGCCAGTTGCCTATATGTTTTACAGGATTCTTTAATTTTAACACAACGAGTCACATGCAAACAAGACAATGTAACATTTACTCAAAATAATTGTTTAAGAAATAAACGGACCAAGTTATGGAACTCACTATATTTTGGGATAAAGTTAGCTAAATCGCCAAGACATTTTTTAAAAAGTATATAAAACGTTATTTACTTTGTTAGTATAATAACGTATGACTGTATCGCTTTGTGTGCTAAATGTATTTCGTTTTCATATAATTGCTTTGCACTGTTCTCATTTTGTTTTGTTATTATTTCATGGTAAAATTATACAATTACATTGTTACCTTCATGCCACGTAGTATCTGATCACCTGGTTTTGGTTGGGTTTGGGATAAGAGCTATAGGGTTATGATTATATTCGTATTCAATTGTACGAACCCAGTTCGAACCCTGCCCACGGCGTTTGTCCTTCAGCAAGACAATGTATTATTATGTTCTTACGTTCGTACTCATTCTAGACTAATGAATGCAAATGACACATTATATATATCGTTGCAATAGTTCACTTTATTTCGATGGCGTATATAGAACATGTATCTCGAGAAACATCATCTTGAATCCAGAGTCAGACAATCGAGTGCAACTCGTCCGAACTCCAAAACTGGCAAGATCTCTAGTCATGACAAAGACCAGAAACAGAATGACGATATAAAATCTTCCTAGTAACTCTACACACAGCATTATAACCAGGGGTAATAGGGGGCGTGAATATCAAGGGGCAAACACAAAGGGGTATCAACAGTTAGGGGGTGTGGCTTCCTTGCTGCCACTAACCAAAACCATAGGATAACAAGGAATACCAAAAGACAGTTGGTAGTCTGTAATGACATAAACATACAGCTTATGGTATTGCATAACAACAATAAAAGTATCGTTGGTCAGCATAGCGAATTAGGTAGGGAATGCATGGGAACTGGGGTAGGTAGGTGAGGAGAGTGTTTATTTACTATTAGTCGAATAAGAGGGATTAAGAGGAGGAAGTGATAATAATCAGGGGCTGTGATTATAAACTTGGTTACTATGTTTGCCCACCCAAAGACTAATCACTCCAGGGGAGGGGTGATAATAATCCTGGTGGTCAGAGGTTCGAGCTAATAAATATGCCTAACTATGGGACCAAACTTGGGACTCAACAGTATCCACTATTGCTGCTCTCTATACCCAGGTGTATAAATGGGGACCGGTAGCAGATGAAATCCTGTATGTGAACGATCTTCTTGAGCCCACTGAGAGCTTGGAAGGAAAACTCCCCAGGGAGTGGAGATGGTGCACACAATGTGTGCTGGTTTGCATTGTATGGTATGACCGCGGTAGTAATATAATTAAAAGGCGCTTAGGGATGATTATCAATCGTGTTAGGCGCTATATAAAAAGTGTAAATTATTATTAGTATTGTACTTGCTATATCACTTTACTATTTATGTAAAATATTATGATGATTCATTGATATAACATTCTATACAATTCTATAATGTTAAATTCTGAACCAAGTGTTACTCATCATTCTGTTCTATTATATTTGATATTGTTATTATACTATTTTTACTGCCCTGCGCTGGTAGTTATATGCCAGTGTCCTGGGTTATGTACTAACGGAGCGTCTAAACGAAGGGTTTTTATGAGCATTATTTAATGTGTTCAACAAATGTGCTAACATTATTATTTCAAAGGCGCCAACAGTTAAGCCACCTAACCCAGCCCAATATAAAAACGTCTATAATCGAGCGTCTGTATAAAACAAGGGTGTTTTATGGGGATTATCTAATGTATTCAACAAATTCGCTAACAACATTATTTCAAAGCCGCCAACAACTAAGAGCCAAGTAATCTACCCCCGCCCCCATCTACACCCCACCCAAAAGAAGAAAACAATATTATTCATTATTATGTACATTATCACGGGCTTTTTCTTTATGTCAAATAAAACAGAACTTCGCAAGGAATCGAACCAGAGACATCTTGATTGCAGCTAGATCGGTGATCAATAATCGAGGAACACATAATCTTAAATTGGGGGCGCACTCATGAAACCCTTTTCATTAATTTTAATAACCAGAATATTATTACCTGGAAATCATTTTTATTTATTGTATATAATATTTACAAATTAATTTAGACAGCGTTTGGATATGCTCCACAGTTTAGGGCGATTAAAACTTCTATATATGTTATATATAAACTTTGAAACATAAAACGTGTTAAATTAAACTTAGTCCATCAATTACATTGTTTTTACTTGAAGAGTATAATTAAACTTAGACTGTAGATTTGCGTTTTTGGTCGTATAATTGTTTGTTTTTTTCGGTCTTGGAGTATGTTAAGGTATTTTATTTTCCCCCGTATCCGTATATTTATGCATGATAGTCGCGCTCTCCAGTCGTTCCTACATCATGCATACTATACTGTGCATTCAACCCAACTTAGACAAGACAGGCCTTGTCAAAAGGCTAGGCAGGAGACGGACAATCGACAACTAAGCCAATATCAACGCGTCCTGTCTTATCTGGCTTTCAAAGATACATCACTGGCTGTTTCGGGGGTATTTAAATTTAAATGTGTTATTTTTGCATTGATCTTAATAGAAGCTATGATTCTGTGTTTGTGCATGAGAAAGAAGTTAGTATTCATGCATATTATTTGCCAAATGAATGGAAATAATGTGACGGTTTAACAATGATTTGTTAAAGATTATATAGGCTGAAAAAGGGCAAATGCTCATTTTCCAGTTATACCAATCAAATCAAATAGGTTTGGATATAATCAGTGTTCACGTGTAGACTTAATAAGTTATATTTAGCGGACATGTTAACTACTTATACATATGTAAATGTCTATAATTATAACAAATAAATTATTTTTAACAAAATAATATGGAAAAAGCCTACGATCCATTGATAAATCTTTCTTTTTGTTATTTACTTCCTGGATTTTGAGAAGAAAAAACTTTTTGTCTACATTAGTGTCCTCTTTTGATTCACTGTTTGGTATCTAATTTATATAATTTAATCTAAGTACTATGTTATTGTTATTCTAAGTATTTGGGATGATCGAACTCATTCACCACTCCTTTTTAATCAGTTTAAATTTGTCCGATAACCTTTAAAAACCAAAAACCGCTCTTTTTGTATTTAAAGCGCTAAATGTTAGACCAGTTGCCTACATGTTGTATAGGATTCTTGAATGTGAACACAACCAGTCACGTGCAAACAAGACGATGTAACATTTACTCAAAATAATTTTATAAGATAAACGGACCAAGTTATGGAACTCACTAGATGTTGGGATACATTTTGCTAAATCGCCAAGACATTTTTGTTTTAAGTATATAAAAGTTATTTACTCTGTTAGTATCATAACGTAAGACTTTATCGATTTGTGTGCTAAATGTATTTCGTTTTCATATACTGGGATATACTGGGATTAGAGGTCCCGGGGGGGGGGGCACTCATGTATAATGTAAGACGGGTATGTGCCGCTTAAAAGACCCCCTTTTTCACACTCAATCACAGCTCTAAAGATACCCGATTTTCAAAACATTCCGCTCCATAGACCCTCGGAATGACTTGGCTAGGTAGTTGAGTAGCGACAATCCTTTATTCTTCTTCTAGTTTGGCTCCATAGACCCCCGGAATGACTTGGCTTTGTATTTGAGTAGCGCCAAATCCATTATTCTTCTTCTAGTTCGGCTCCTTAGACCACAATTTGAGCCTTTTTGAGGGTTTCCGTAGGTATTTGGAATTTCCGAGTCTATGTATTTTGTAGTTTTAGTCTGCTCTTTAGACCCCTTAACTCCCCTTTCAGGGATTTTGTAGCTCCAAAGACCTTATATTTTGTGCGTTTGAGGGATTTTGTAGCTCCAAAGACCCTATATTTTGTGCTTGTAGTTAGCTCTTCAGACCCCCATATCAGAGTTCTGTGCGGCACACCCCGTCAAAAAATAATTCGATCGTGTTCATTTGTAAATTTATTCGCCGTATAGTATCATTAATTATTTTAATGTGTTTTATAAATGTATTGATTTCAGGAGAATACCCAATTTTACGAGCCGTGGCTTTTACGGTGTATTCCCTGATCACATTTATATTTGTTTATACAGTGTATTGTTTTAATTTTTTAATAAATTAATGAATGAAAAATTAATGTATTATTCAGTTATTCGTTGTGTTGTAAAAAAAGAAAATTAAGTAAAAAGAAACCATCTGACTTACCTTGATTGCCAAATCCAGGGGGAAATTGAGCTGCAAAAAAGTACAACAATACATTTAGATAATTTCGAATAAAATAAAAATGCTAAGAGATTAAAAGTTTAACTGTCCAAGATGGGTTTATAATTTCACGTTGTTTAAAACATAAATAATAACAATAACTATAAAACATTATATAACATAGCATTTACAGATCCCTAATTATAATCACGAGATACCAGACACACATTCGTACTTACAATTGTACTAATCAAAATAAATCAATTTCAAAACATGCACCTCCTTATTACTGAAATTGCTGCGGTTATGTAACTACCCAGTCCATGAGAAAGACACATACATGACATTCAATTAGTGTTAGATCTTATAGTAACTTTGTTGACATGTTCAAAAACTGAAGAAGGATTGATAGACATAACATAATAGAGTAGATACTAAGTATAAAACAATTTTTATTAAAGGGTTAGAAACTGTGTAAATATATGTCTAGAATAAAAAGAAAATACATTTTGCAATTGAAATTCCCACCAATTGGCGGGTATAAAGTCCATAATAATGCTAACTGTGATAAGTATTGAAATGTAATTAACATATGATTAATTCAAACATAGGGAAATTGACACAATAAACACAAACAATGACATAATTGTTACTAATTTTAGTTGAACGCGCATAATTTCTCACAGACAAAGGGGGAATCGAACCGACAGTAAGTGATTTCAAATTCAGTGTTTAATAAACACTCAACACCAGCCCAACACGGAACTTGAAATACTGTTGAATAAAACATATAGTTTTAATGTGATGAAAGAAGATAACTGTGTTTACTTACGGTCGCGTAGTTTTCATCATTAATGGCAAATATCAACCGACATGTAAGAACCGTACTTTAGAGGAATTTGGATTTTAAGAACGATGTAAGAGGATTGGTCTATTTTAACTTATTTACGACTTACAGGAAAGCGCTATAAAAGGCATATAAACCGAACACAAAAAGTAACTTCACCCCTAAGCAATTGCCCATAATTTCATAACCAAGAATCGTTTCAAGATTTCGTCTTGCCAATATATCCATATGGTAGTTAGGAAAATAATGTGTAAAAATAAGAGGTCACCATTAATCCATGGTTGAGTGAGCACACATTACAGAAAAAATAGTAATATTTCAAAATTCGCAAAAGTATTATCATCATTACAAATTATTGAGAGTTGGAAAATAAAAAAATGCACTGTTTCACAATTGCAATTAATGCATTTTACCTCATGTGCCATAAAAAAATCAAAATGAATGGAATATCAAACAGCATTGTTTCATGAACCATGATCAATGCATTCCGCCACATATGCGGATTCACAACAATGTACAGGCACACCTTGTGACTTTTTAATTGGGCCATTTTGTCTTTAATCTGTGCTCATTCAGCCATAAAGTAATGAATATCTCTGATTTTCACACATATCGAAAATAACAACTGTGCCAAAATAATCGGTAAGATGACATCCTGAAACAATAATTGGTTATGAAATTATGGGCAATTGCTTAGGGGTGAAGTTACTTTTTGTGTTCGGTTTATTTTGTGTTAGAAAAGGCACATTTTAAACAGGAAAGACAAATTTTACTGATATTTGTATCAACTAGAATATTTGTTAGGCCCTATATTGACTCTCATTTTATTACACAGGCATTATTATAGTAGATAAGCCGTTTTCAGCAGTATTTTTGCATCAAAATATTATTATTAGCAGATTTTGTCTTATTTATTTTTTCATGAAATAATTTAACGAAATGCCAGATAACTAAAATGTAAGAGATGATGCGTACACAAAATTATCAAAATCAGTCAGTTTTGTTTTGGCTTTAGTTACTACATCTACCAAGAACTATATTTTAAATAAATTGACTCCGGTGATAATGATTCTTATATATTACAAACCATTTAAATCGTTTTATCTGATCATAAGTAAAAAGTTCAAATTGTGTTAATTAATGATAAAGTGTTTTTTGTTACTCGTTAGATGATGTCTTGTTCTGATATTAGTTTATTTTATGTTAACTTACTAGAAAAAAGATGAAAACTTTCATTTCAGTAACATTATCTTGCGATTGATCCGCTATAATGACTGCCGTTGTAATTTGTGTGATCGTTTCTATATTGCTACATGTTGGATAAAGTGAATATATGATTTTGTTAAAATTATTGAATTAAATTAAATGTTGGAAGTTATTATGGAAAATACATAACTGAGTTATAATAAATATTGTTCAAACGTTCTTCTCCTACCAAAGTTTAAATAAATCTTTGACAAGTGGGTTGGTCTATAAGCTATATCATTGTGGACAAAAATGGTAAAAATAATTCCATCATTAAATAGTAGTATGATTAATAATAATCGCAAATTGCATTTATAAGAGGTTCGTTTATAAAGGTTAAAGTATGTATAATGATACAATAAGTTAGTGGTAAAGAGCATTGTCTCATTCCATCTGGTCTAATCATCAGTACACAACATTGTGATTTAAAATAACGATTTCACAGAGTTTATAAATTTGCATTTTTCTGGCTATTGACAATTGAATAAATTTAACGAATAGTTTGATATAGTTAATGAATACTGCAATTATACAAATCATTAAAATGTTAAAAATACATTTACATGTCCTTAAAGAAAACCAACATTTTATAAATTGAATGCTTACCTTGGAGTTGGAGGCACAGAAATAGTGCCCGTAAAACGAGGCGTTTGCTGATGCCCCTCAAAAGGGTGTGGCCGAGATAGAAACCAGAAGGAAACGAATCCATCTTCAGCTCACTTTTTGCCTTTGTTTATCTCATCTGAGAAAACTAATCTGTTAAAAATAATTTCGAATTCGATGTATCTACTTGCTCGCAGATTGTAATTATCTTCAGTACAATTAACGTCAATTAAATAAAAGTCGTGTTTCTGAAGAATCCAATTATAGCCAAACTATGGACAGACTAAATTGTGTTAAATATGACTGTACTTTTGACGATCAGGTAGAACTGTAGAATCACGGAATTTTAAATCAACATAAATCTATGCAAAATTTGCTTTAAAGGTGCAAAGAAACGACTGCAGTGCTCCTGAAGAGTGACGGGATTTTAATCAACAGAAATCGAAGGGAAAAAATGAGATTCAAAACGACGGTTCCTGATGGAAAAGGTGTTAATGATGGAGGGTGGGATGCTGGCAAGCTAACACGATTACTGACCACAGCAAATAGAGGAGAGTATAAAGATGACACGGTAAGTTATACTGAATTATACGACAAACATCGTCATCAGTGACGTAGCATGCATGTATAGGGCGGGGCGTACACAGATGGAGGTCTTTGGAGATGAACCATCCGCTAATTATAGTGTTACTTAAAATGATCCATTAACTTTATATTTTCCCCAAAAAAGTAATGTTTGAAACTTCAATCATATATCGATTTCATTGTAAGATTCTTGAGAATAATATGTGAGAAAGAGAATACAGTTTATCTAGTGAAAACGGACAAAAATGTCTGATTTTATCCAGATCATTCGCCCGACGTATCCGAATTCGGATACTATGGATGATTGAAGCAAAATAATTCATTACGTAAAAAGCCTGTTTTCATTCCCAAAAAAGAGCCGCTAAAACTCAAGAGGTCGCTCTCTAAAAACTCATTGGTTTCAACCATTTTAAATAAAATGTGATATTTTGTTGATATAGTGATTAGATAGAGAGATAATCAACAACTATTTAAAAACTTCTTTTGAAAATTTTGGAAAAGAGGAAGCATTTTTTAAAAATTTGTAACGGTTGGTTCAAAATTATCGAATTATTGTGGAGCCCACAATTATTACAAATGGTTATTGTTTATGGATATTCTAGGCATTTCTGAACCATTTTTTATCAAATAAAGTTTATACTGTCATTATAATTGTACACTCTTTCAAATTTGACACTCAGTTTTTCATTATCTCACAAACACATATTTTGAGTAGCGCCCTCTATACCAAAACTCAACTATCCCTTTTATAATCAGTTATAATGATCCTCATGATTTGTTTAAGTTAAATGTATAAATACAAAATACAAAAAACAACCACTCTAGGAGATGCAATAAACAATTAATAAATGTATTAATTAAAAATATATAAATTGTACAAAAAACATTCAAGCCCACAAGGGAATTGCTTTTTAAAAAAGGCAAAGAAGTTCCTCCTAATAATTCAGGTGCACCATCCCTACCAATCGGTCCGACCGTGCTACGCCCCTAGCTTCCTCCAAAACTACCTGATTATACCAAGTGGTCTTTACAGAAAGGTCAAAGGCGGTCACTGGAGAATAAATTGTAGACTGAAACTATTAATATTTAGAAATGGGGCATCACGTAGAGAATGATCCAACCTACAAGATGGGCCAGCAAATCGTATATGCTTACTCATTACACTAACTTCGCACACAGTTGAAAATCTCCCATGGAGAATGTTTATATCCGAACACGTCAATTATAAATATCTTAGTAACAAGCGAGAAATTCGGAAAACTAAAAATCCGTTCCATGCTTCTATTGGTATTACGAATACAACAAGCTATGAAAGAACCACTATAATTCTAAGTAAGTTGTGTGGATTTTGACAATATTACGAGATCCCTTTAACCAGCTTTATATCTGTAGACATATGCGCGGTATCCATGGTTACGGCATGTACATGCGATATGATTTATGCGGGTGACACCTGAAGGTCATTATCAATGGTAAACGGATGTGCCCGATAATGACAATGACAACACAAACGTGCTAATACGCTACAAACAAACAAAAACGTGTCTGTAGATTTTACGGATTGTCTACTTTGATAGGCTACTTGGCTTGGCCACTGGTGTTGCTATGCCCCACCCCCCCCCCCCCACCCCCCCCCCCCACCCCTCACAAAAACAATCAAATACAGGGTTAAGTGTGCATGCCCACCTAAAAGTAAGGAAGATGTTTATAGCACACGAGTGCCCACCAGTCAGTCCGACCACGCTCTTCACTTCGAGTGGTATCCCTGGATAGATTAAAAACTCTGCTGATAATTATAATTATCATAAATTATAATGTACACATGCTTAAAGGGATCTAGTTAATTTGCTGACATGTGCAAACCGTGTTGAATGGCTAGTATAAATGTGTATCGTTTGACAATTTCATGATAAATGGATTATGGCCAAGTAATGAGCAAAAATGCAAGAGTGATATTTACTAACTCATTGCACTGAAATTCAATCATAAATATATTTGAAACGAAAAGGCAGTTCGAAAAAAAAAACGAAACCTGTTCGATGCTTCGATTGATAATACGAATACAAGAATGAATGAGAGAACCACTAGAGTTCTAAGTGAGATTTGGTGATTTAGACAATGTGACTAGATCCCTTTAATGTTCCATTGTTTTAGGGCGTAATTATGCGTGTGTGTGGTTGGTATCCTTTACTACCATGACTACGGCATACAATATGCAATGTCTAAACGTTAGGTCGAAAATGGAACAACAATACAACAATACTCATTTAAATAGCAAATAGAACTTGTCTGCCCTCATGTGTACGTTTGCTCTTACCCTTTCACCCCATTGTGAGTCCTTAGAGATAATTCTATTTTGAAACCTCTTCAAAACTTTGCTAAGTTGAATTCGTTTCACCTCGACTACCAAGCCCCCCCCCCCCCAACCTACTTACCTCCCCCCCCCCCCCCCCACCATTATTATCACGCGCATCTCCCTCTTACCTCTCTCTCTCCTTATCCGCCCCCCCCCCCTTCCCCCTCTCTACTATACCCTCCCTCCCTCTCACTCGCTTGTCCATTTGTCACGTTTGAGACAGTTTCAGAGCGTGCTCTGACTGATAGGAGGCACGCTCTTTGTATTTTGTTTTGTTATTTTGTTTGCAGGCACGAAACCCCCACGAAACCCCCCCCCCCCTCCCCCCCCCCCCCCCCCCATCTCTCCCCTATTTAGTTTAGCCATTGGTCAGTTACGTAGAATGTAGTTACTGATTGTCGAGGGGCATTTATATATACTTGCTGTATGTCGTTGTGTATGTGTAATTTGTTTTCGTTGGCAGAAGGCCACCCCCCCCCCCCTCCCCACACTGTTTACCTACACAAATGCCTGTAGCGCTAACATAACGCTATAAGTGCATGCCATACACTGGATTTAGTATTTTTAAAAGGTCTACTGTATTATTTTAGCCTTGTATGTATTTTTTTCTTTTCATAAATGGCTTGTTAAAACATGTTCGTCAAGCTCTTCATTTGAAAATAAAATGAACTTACTTTGTCTTGTAATCCCATGTAGTACTCACCGGACCGATTAAATCAATCAATATAACTGAAGTATAAATGTTTAGTCAACGGACCCCACACAAAGGGGGTGTTTTCTTTCAACACTCCGCGACATGTTATCTACACGCGGTGGCGCTGGTGGTATAGCGTATTGACCTACGAATGCACTCAGGCGTGGGTTATCTATCGTCTGGTGCGTGCTTGTAATGTAAATTTGCCTGGCGTCCCCGCACCATGGTAACCGCTGGTAGTCCCCTCATTACGCCGGTCGGAACGTATTGCTATAATGCGGCTAGTATAAGCGGCCTGAATATAATCACTAAACACATTTCGCAATTATAGGCATATACATTGTATATCTGTCGCAGGGAGCTGAAACATGTTGTGGTGATTACTGTGCTGGATAGTTAAAATATCAGATTTAATTAAGGGTACTTACAACTAAATATCGTTTTTAATTACCCTTTTTAAAAAATACATGTTTCAATGCTCTTCTTAATAGCATGATTCTATAGATGAACTATTCGGAGAATCGTAAGCCATGATGTTGCATTATTATGATGTGACTTCATAATATGCTATCTACATATTATACTGGAGTGCAATATCATATCATTAGGTCTTCAAAATGAATATTGTCTGTTAAAACTACTATGGCTCGTCTACGGTCGGAATTATCATCGATGCTCAAAATGGACGAGATGTTTTCGCCCACGGGACCATACTGCAAGGGAAAGGTAAGTTTTTTTAAAGAATGAAAGGGCAACTGCCAATGTTTTGTTTATTATTATTAAAGGGATCTAGTGAGTAGTAACGATGTCGAAGCTTCAAAACTACCTTCAAAACAACATCATTGTAATAATTTGACCAATACTTGCACGGAACGGCTTTCGATTTCAAAATTTCTCTTTCGTTATAAAGATGTGTATGGTTGAAGTGTTCAGATGTATACCGGTAATCATATAGCGGATATTTATAACTGTGTACAAAGTCAGTACAATGAGTTAGCAAATATCACTTTGCATGTTCGCTCGTTACTCGGTCATAACATTCATTCACCATGGAATTTCACACATCACTCAGTGGACATATATGTCGAGATCACAGAAATACCAAATTTATCTAATTTAACTATTACCCGTTTTTGCACATGCATAAAGTTAATCAAGTTACTAGATCTCTTCAACATCATCGAAACGCCTTTTATATGTTCCTCATGTTAAAGGGATAGTTGAGTTTTTGGTATAGAGGGCGCTACACAAAATTATTTTGTGGTGAGATAATGAAAAACTGAGTAGAGCATACAATTTGAATGACAGAATAAACTTTATTTGATCAAAGTCGGTTCAGAAATGGCTGAAATATCCATAAACATAGCAATTTGTAATAATTGTAATACATGTTACTTTTTATTGTAAAACATTGTAATTCAGCCACTTCCCTGGTGGATACGAGATACATGTATATATATTTAATTATCACATTAATTCACATTCTTAATTTATATGTATAAAGTCATTTAAATATAATTGATAAAATCGTGACTGAAAATCAATATTCTTACTTTTGTCAAGCCTTACATGCAAGTGCACTCACAAAGTCAAATTAATGTTTTATATTGCCCCAAATGTGACCCTACCTCCTATTATCTGGTCAGTTTCCACTTTGTTTGATGTATAAATTAAAAAGCTGCTTCGCTTCGCAGTCATGATCGATTTAATTATCCTCGGGTTTGTTTATAATATGTAGCTCCTGACTATTACGAGCAATATGAAATGGTTTCAAGGGGAAATCCCCAATTTAAAGGGGCCCTGCAACCCAAATGCATGTTGACCTCTGTTCATCTGTATTAGTGTACACATTCAATATTTGTAAACGGTTTGACCCAAATATGTTTTGTATATTTGTAAACATTTTATCATTTATTTGTCTTCATGTTGCTAAGCCCCACCTCCTAAAAAACCCTCCAGAGCAAATTCTATTGTTGACCTGCAGTGACATCATTTGTCAATCACTGGTCAGCTACCATGAGATTAACAAAAGATGAAAGTACAAAAAGAACATCCACACAAAAGCATGCCCTGCATACCTCCATGCAATATCTTAGACAGTGCTTTTCTTCTGACATAGCAACAGCTATTGTAATTGAAGTTGTGTGAGTTGGTATTCTATTCAACCGTGTGATGCTATTGTGATTAGGCTAATCACAATAGCATGGTAGCTGACCAGTGATTGACAAATGATGTCACTGCAGGTCAACAATAGAATTTGCTCTGGAGGGTTTTTTAGGAGGTGGGGCTTAGCAACATGAAGACAAATAAATGATAACATTTTTTAAAATATACAAAACATATTTGGGTCAAACCGTTTACAAATATTGAATGTGTACACTAATACAGATGAACAGAGGTCAACATGTATTTGGGTTGCAGGGCCCCTTTAAGGATGTTTATGGCAAGATGGTTGAGCACCGCCTATTTTTCTTTGCTCATTTCCATGTATTTAAATCTGAAGGTTATCAACATCATTCTCATTTTCTCATATTTTTCTCTTTCTGTAATTATGCCCATTATGATAATTTTGAGCTAAACGGATCATAGCTCACTTCTGTACGATTGCATCCTCCAACCACCCATCAATCCATCCATCCATCCTTCGCTCCATCCATACACCCACCCATCCATGATATACATGAGATATTCAACCATCTATCTATCCATCCATCCATGCACACATCCTTTCAACCATCCACCATGGTACTCCACCAACTGCTGCATGATTCCAAATTGTTTATACGTTGTAAATCCAAATAAACAAATATATTTATTGTCGTTTCATCTTCAGACGATGCAGGAGACGGATGTCCACCAACCCGTGTCGGACCCCGGCCCGTTCACGCCGCGCGACCCCGAGCTGCCGGGCACACCGCAACCCTTCGCTGTCATCAGTGAACACTGGTCCGACAGGATCCAGGTCCCAGCCTTCGACAGCGACGACGTCTTCAGCTTCGGTGCCGATTACGAGGCAGCGATGTATAAACTTATCCACAAGCACCTCGAGTTGGACACCCACGATCGCTTCGCGTACGTTGGCGCCAGCAAGGGCAGCTTCGCGGAGAAAGTGAAGGAAAAGTTCTGCTTGCTTCAACCCATGGTTAACATATATCCCGGGTTGATTCACTACGAGGAAACTAGCAACCAACGGATGCTGCCTTTCAAGATTGCGCATGTGGGCGCGGAGGAGTACTTCCGGCAGTTGTCTACGGACTTGAGGGAAGGAGCGAAGGACGCCCCCTTTGACAAGATGCTGCTCAAGGATGCGTGCGAGCATTTCACGCATCCGTCCGTCACTTTCAGCCATATAATGCGGACTATCTCCCGCACCGGGAAGGTGCTGATCATCCACCGGCCCGGACCCATGAACACGCTGCCATTCTTCTCGGACGCCAACCAACGGCTAGCCGATGAGGACTCGCAGGAACCGTACACGAAGCTGATCCGCAGCCTGCAGGAGATCAAGGCCGACGTCAGGTGGGAGATCGAGACGCTCCCGATCGTAATGCCGAAGACGAAGTGGATCGCGATGCTGCAGAAGAAATTTCCACCGCAGATGGAGATCATGAGCAAGGGACAAGTACGGCAGGGTGTGCGAGAGCTGACCGAAGGGATGCTCAAGTACGCTGGAGATGTTGTCGAGTTTTACGATCGGTTGCTCTTCATCACCGCATGCCATCCGATGGTGGACTCCGGATATCCGAGCGTACAAAGGAGTGGAGCTGCTGACACTAACCCATATCCGGGATTGCTCAACCAAAAGTACACGCTCAATATTGGACCGGATATCTACAAACTCATGCAAGATATAGAAAAGAAACCGGTAGAAAGAAAGAAGATAGTAAGGTGATCAATCACTTTTTTGTCTTCTCTCTCTCTTAGATGAAATAGTCAACATGGTCACGTTGCAATACATTTGGCTACAAGTTATGGCTGATATCCTATCTTGATTTGTATGGAAATTTGATTTAGCGACTTTTTAAATTAAAAGCTCGATGTATAGCTGTGAATAAGCGCTTTGAATACTGTTTAAGGCTAACCCACGGTACATTTATCTAATCCTGCTTAGGTCATATTCATTGACATGAAACGTGTTTTGGGTTAATCGTTGAATACGTTTATCCACATTTTACTTAGACCAGGATCAACGTTTTAAAACTTTCTTTATCGAGTGAAATAAGATTAGACTAGGACTCTTTTCAAAATTGCTATTTATGGGCTGAACAAGAAAATAAAACAACATTCTTTACCTAGTGAACGGATAAGTGGCCTGCAACATAAGTAAGGTAGTTTATCTGTATTCGATATTCTATAAGTAGTAACATTTTAAACTTTTGATCACAAAAGCAAAGCTCCCGAATGTAGACTACGACCCGATAATTGATCGCTACGTCACAAAGGTCAAAGTCGGGTCACAAGGCTGACGAAGGCTGTAGATGACAGCCGACAATTTCGGAGGTAAATATTAATATTGTGATCGAAAGATTAAAATGTTACTTCCCTGGAACATGTTTCAAAACGCTAATTTTATTCTTAGACAATTATAGATAAACGCACCCCAGGCTATAGTCTGAACGTGCAAATGGAGAGTGATAATTTATCACTATGCCTTCTGTTGATGTTTGCAATTTCCATTCGTATTTATTTGTAAAGCATTAGTCCATCATGTCCTTTTTGCAATAATGTTACAAAGAGTTTATTAAAAGATATGGATTTTCTTGTTTTCTTCTCGTTTTCGTGTGTGAATTTGTAAAACAATGATGAGTACCTCGTCAGTATTATCATGATTAGTATTATTGTAATTAGAAGAACAAATTGCAATATCAAGCTACATTATAGATAAAAAATAAAAATAAACGTTCTCGTGTATGAATAACTAGAATGTTTAGCTCCATTTTTAATTACGTTTGATGTTGATTAACATTGTACAATATACACATAATAAGCATTAAACAAAGTACATGTACAGGTGTGGTATATCAAAAGTGAGCAAAGAAAAATAGGCTTCGCCGGGAATCGAACCCGAGACCGCCGGATTGCTAGACCGGTGCTCAAACCATCAAGCCACGAAGACTTTGTATGGTGGGCGTTCCCATGAAACCCTTTTCAATGCTCGATTGTGGTATATCGTTACACTAAGTGAAGATAAATACAATGCATTATGATGTAATATAACTAGTTTCGTGCAATATTACTGAAGAACTATAGTCATTTCCTGGATGCAGGTCAATAAAAAAAATCAAATTTGTGCTTAATACTGACATAGTTAATTTCAATAAAATATTGTTGAATGAGGTAGTTTTTAACAAAGTCATTTGATAAATTGAAAAGAAAGATATCATTTGACTACTATACTATTTAAAATTGTGTAGTCCATGTGTTGACTTCTCCATGTGTTTTCTCATCTCTATTTCTCTCCAATTGGTAAACAATTAAACATTTTCTACGTGGCCTATAGACTCAGGCAAGGTGATATACAATAATCTATTTACCAAGTATGTAACATTTCCTGATAATTTACGAGTGTGTATCATTTAATTTGAAGTAATAGGGTAATTAATACACTTACATAAACACCTTGATTATGTTCTGAAACAATGGATTCTTACAAATTATCGAGTGGTACCGTATATGAAACCAAGTTAGTGAATCATGTACAGTGCATTATGTAACATTCATCATTTTCTTCCTTGGTAATATAAAATATATTATAAATGTAGTATACTTAATAGTCGTGCCTTTTAAAGTGCATATGTGACCTTGCACCACAAAACGACCAATAAGTCGGGAAAACTGATTTTGCTGATTTTCATATAACATTAAAATAGAAGTCATTACCTTTAAAATGGTATATACTTTGTCAGATTTGGACTAAACAAACCCTCTCAAAATGAACGCCAAAGATTTGGAATATGGCTAAAGCATTTTCAAAATAAGGGAGAAACAGGCCGCTTAAAAGATCAGTGTCTATTCAAGCGCTGTAATAAGATCACATTCAGTAGATGAAAAACAAATATTTTAACATGATTTCAGATGCTCAAAATTTCACAGAAGGTAGATGAAGGTATGCTTATTTAGGAAATACCAAAATCCTAAATCTCATATTTTGAACAAAATTTGACTATTTTAGCTAATAAAAGAGAAACTACCACAGCGACATAACGGTCGTTTTGTGGTGTAAGGTCACATATCAATAAAAACAGGATTTCAAGCAGCAATATGAACGTACATTCCGCAAGCTCTATGCATTTCAATAAATCATACATACTATGCAAAAATGAAAAAAAACAACAGATGCATTATTATGTTTTTTTGTTCTTTAACATGTATTTATTGTCTGAATTAGAGTTGTAAGGGAAAATGAAATATAAGGGGAACATTTACCCACAATTATAGCTTGACAAACAACTTTAAGGGGAAATCCGGCCCATATACAGAAATACAAAAAATGCATTCCGCAAACTGTGCATTTCAATACATCATAAATACTATGCAAATGGAAAAACAGTTCTATGCGTTATTATGTTTGTTTACTCTTTAACCTGTGTTTATTGTCTGAGTTACAGTTTTAATCGAATCAAATTAACATAAGGATAACATTTACCCCCAATAGCTTGACAAAAACATAAAGAGGAAATCCGGCCCAAATATAGAAATACAAAAAGTCCCCCCCCCCCCCCCCCCATCCCTCCAATAAAGCCGAATTCGGAATGCCACTAGTGAATACAATCATGATTCCCATCCTAATAATGGTTATGATTCGTAATGTACAACTAGGCGCTGTATAAATCGAAACATTATTTGTTTTATTAAAATCATAATCTACGATGATTTCAATAAAATTCTTTAATTTCCACCCCGGTATCGAAAACATAATTTGTTTATTATTTTAATTGAAAAATCTTTATTTACAATAATATTGAAAAGTAACACTCGAGATTAAAATTCTTTCATTTCCTTCTCGAGTTCGTAACATTATTTGTTATAATTTCAATCAAATTCACGATTTACGATAACATCTTAATCATTTGAAAAGTCACAATCGAGAATACAATTCTTTCATTACCACCTCGGGAATAAAAACAATTTTTTTATTTTTTTATTAAAACCATTATGTTACGATGAAATCTTTGTATTTTGAAAAATAGCACTTTTTCTTTTTCTTTCATTTCCACCTTGGGATCGTAACATTATGTGTTATTATTAAAATTAAAATACTTATTTACGATATCATCGTTATTATTGTAAAAGTCGCAATCGACATTGAAATTCTTTCATCTTTAACATGGAGTCGTAACATTAGTTGTTATTATTTTCATTAATATCATATATTCGATGATATCTTTATTTGGAAGGACACAACCGAGATCAAAATTCTTTTATCACCACCTCGGGAACGGTTTTGTTTTTATCATTAAAATCACCATCTATGATGGTATCTTAATGCGAAGAAAAGTCACAATCCATATTTACTATCGATTGTGACTTTTCTTCACATAAAGATATCATCATAAATAGAGATATCAATAATAAAAACAAAAATCATTTCTTGAAGCGTCCTTTAGACCAAAACTCTACTATCCCTTTGGTTACTAACATTCAGTTTGACCAAACTTTCTTTCATTTCCACCTCGGGCTCGGTGCGACTGCTGTCCACATTCTGCAAGGCCGGGTAGTAACATTTTAAAGCAAGTGTCGAGAAGACCAGAGATATGATGTTGCAGACCATGCATAGCGTTACTATTCTCCATGCCAGGCTTTTGTTATCATAGAGCCAGCAGGCGCCCTGCTCCCCACACGTCTCCTGCCATTGAAGACACGCCCCGTCGATGATGTATCCGAAAATGATCGGGCCTGGGATGGAGCCTAAAACAAGTAATAGTTCACCATTATTTGTTTTTAATCACAGAAAATTCACTGTATCCATGATCATGTACAAGATACATTTTATTTTGTATACATATTTGACCAATGGAAAATAAATTAATAATTCAAAAAGAACAAAATCATGATTGGAACATTTCATCAATACCTGAATACTCATAATAGTCCAGTCAATCTAGCAAATATTAGGGGGTAACCTCGGCAAATGGGATTTTTATATGCAAATTGGGTAAAAAAAACAACAATGCAATTATATGCATTGATAGATGTTACCAAGGTGGCAACTAATCTGAAATATCTTTACGACATATTTAGAACATGAATACAAAATAATAATCTGGAATTATTGCTCATTAGAGGCTGTAACCACTGAAAACCAATAATATTCATGAATATGCAAATTAGGGGCAGCAATCTTGGCTTTTAGGGCGTTGCCCATGCGGCACATGCAAATGAGCACCTTTAATGGATTCCTTGCCCTAAATTATCCTAGAAACATCGTTTTTTTCAATATTGTACTATTCCCAGATAGAAAATGTCCCCTGACCACATTTCCGAAATATGCAAATTAGCTCATTATCTTTATAACGCAAATTAAACCACTTTCCCCAGTACGATTTTTTAGGACTTTTATTATGTTGTTCAGGGCAGTTTCCTGAACAGAATTCCGAAAAAAATTCCCATGTTGCAATTTTGCCAAGGTCAAGACCCTATATTGACGGGACTATAAACAATCGTGCATATTAATCATAAACCTACTAATGAACATAGATACAATATTCAATTCGTTATTAGAACAATTAAAGTTTAGTTATAATCATATCAAATATAATGATGACCAATATGGTGGTAATATTCTGCATGCACCATTTGCATTTGTTCAAGTTTGAGGAAACTGCGCGGTATATTCTTAAACATTTTATTACATTATTGTGTGAATTGGTATTGTATTCAAATATGTCATGATATAGGTTTTCCCGCTCAATTTCGCGATTGTGTCAATTAAATTGATAATATGAGCAAACGAATTCGCGCGATTTGCGATCGCCGTGTCAAAGCAGTATTCGAAATCGTAAATAGTCGTTCAAAACCACGTCGGGGCAAGTGAGTTTGCATAAAGAGCATACATCTTTATCAATGGTCATTCAAATTAGCACGTAGTTTACGCTGGCGCCTCTTCGGTTATTCAAATTCGTGAAAGAGCATGACGCGGTCATTTGTATGCACCAAGTTAACATAATGGCTGCACATTCGCGAATTCGAGTGCCCATAATGAACTCATGTGTCTATTCACGAAAGCTCACGCGTATGCATGAAGTCGCTTGCACTTATTCGGAATTTGAAAGACCGATACCAACGATTACGCGGCAATGCATGAATTTGAATGACCCTTAATGAATTCGATTGAAAAAGTGTCAAATTGAGCGGGAAAACCTGTATTATGATTAGGTGCTCACTTTGGGCGAAGGTGTAGTCTCCTGATTATTGTTCATTTTATTATTAACTGAGTTGTAATAAACTGGTTATGTCACAACCAGTCAATAATATAAGGTTACACTGGATATTTTTTTAAGAGGTGGGGCCTAGCAACATGCAGAAAAGTAATAAGGGAGTTCGTAGTTACAAACTGCGCATGCGCCAATTTCTGAGACGAAAATTCACTATACCAAAGACATCGATATTGCTCGTTGTCACATAGACCTACGTGAAATTATTGTCACATTTGAAACGTGTTTTCACGGGAAATTGGCTCGAAGTCATAAATGTTTTTTTGAATTAATCATAATAGACATCTCATATACATGATATACATAAGACTGATTTTTTTAAATTAATTGTTTCTATTTATTTTCGTATTTTAACAAAAATGCCAACGTTCGTATCGGGGCTTTTTTGAAAGCGTAAAGGCCCCATACGTAGATTTTTGTGTACTGTTTTCATTTAAGTGTTGAAAACGGGCAAAGATGTGATTTTTATTCTAAAAAAATTAATTTAGCCTGCTTCAAGTTTGAAAATTAAAATGAATGGTTATATTTATTCAATTTTATATATTTTAGGATTAAGGTGGGGTTTTTTTTGGTCAGGTCTTTCAAACGTAACGAAACACAAGGAGAATTCACGCACGCACGCGGAAATTCTGCATATAGAGCTCTGTACTTTAAATGCGTGCGTCACAGGCTGTGCCGTAAACGTACGCGCAAAGCCTCAAATTTGGTACAATCTTCCAAAAACCCGATTACGTCCGTTGCTCCCATATTGATAAAATGTTTAAAAATATACAAAACATATTTAGGTCAAACAGTAAACAAATATTTGATGTGTACACTGATACAGAAGTCAATATAGGTCAGCATGCATTTGGTTGGCACTACCACTTTAAGCCTTTTTAGTTTGTGCTAATTATTCAACTTTTTTCGTTTCGCAAATGTAAACTCTCACATCTGCATTATTTAGCGTTGTACAACTTGTATTCTTGGAAATATCATTGCAAAATGGAACAAACAGAATGAACAGAACTTACCCAACAATCTAACGACCAGCGATTCAAGTCCCAAGCCGACTGGTCGCTCGTGTTCTGCGATGCATCTGATAATAACATGGAAGAAACGATATTATTTGTTTCTATACATTGTTGCCATTATTACAATTTTAAGAATAAGAAAAATAGCATGATGGTAGTATGGGTATACTAAGGGAAAATTTTTTATGTGCTACAGTTATACGTTAGCACCTGCATGTCATCGCATAAATATGTTCTTGTTGCTGGTTTCCTGGTTCCTTTAAAATAGCTACGGATGGGAGGGGATACAGGCATGTCCCCACCCAAACTTATTGTTGTCATGTCATGTGCAAAACTATAGCCCCCTATGGAAACAATAGATTACATAAGGGGGCATTTCTTGACAAAACAAAGAAATGCACCCCCCCCCCCCCCCCCCTAATCAGTCCGACCACGCTACGCCACTGTGTCTACCTTCACCACTGCCAATCGTATCACGGTGTACTTTAAATTTGGCATTCGTTGTCTTTATGTGACCCGGAAGCTTAGTTATTTTAAGTCACCCCGGGCCGGTGTGAACATTGAAATACACCACTCCATGGGTGGGAAATGCAGATATCGCTTTGAACCTACCTGAGGATGACATTTGTCGATGGTACGTCAGCTAATGACGTCACGGTTAGAACGATAATAGCACCAACGAAAAACAACGGTAACAGATTACAATCGCTGGCGCACTGTCCGTCGTCCACCGTAGAGGGGGTACCATTATTCCGCTCGGCAACGCAGAGACATTCTCCGAAGGTCTGTACAAATAATTAGTAAAAAGAAGTCAACATTTTTGGGTGAAATTACTTACATCTTTCAAGTTACAATTTATGCTGTGGTGATATATTCGTAATTTATCCCACCTAATCTAATTGGGTTTTGCGTTGTTGTTCTTTGATTGATCAAGAGCACGTCATGTGACCGAACATAATATGTATTCGATTAGTTTCGTTTTTGAAAAGTGAAAATATTCTCTCGAACTTTCAGTTTGGTTTTAGAGAAAAATATAGTACTACCCATGCGTTATTGTCTTTTATTGAGAAAGTAGCCCATGCTATTGATAAATCTTCCCACATGGTGGGTGTTTTCCTGGATTTCTCCAAGGCCTTCGACACAGTTAATCATGATATTTTACTTTACAAACTTTCTCATTACGGTGTGCGTGGTAAGGCCTTGGAGTGGTTCAGGAATTACCTATCTAATAGACAGCAATATGTATTTGTAAATAATCATAGTTCAGAGTTATGTAATATATCTTGTGGCGTCCCACAAGGAAGCATCTTAGGCCCACTCTTATTTATTTTATATATTAATGATTTTAGTAGGTCATCTGATGTTCTATCGTTTGTTCTTTTCGCCGATGACACTAACTTATTTTTTTCTCACGATAATCCACACACTCTTGCAGATACAGTTAATGCTGAATTGGTCAAGGTATTAAAGTGGATTAGAGCCAATAAATTATCATTAAATTTGCAGAAAACTAAATATATGCTTTTTAGTAAATCTATACATTCGTTACCCATAGATATTGCGTTTGAAGATTTTATATTGGAAAACGTTTCTAATATTAAATTTTTAGGGGTTACTGTAGATAATCTACTTTCATGGAAATTTCATATAAATAATATTTGTAAAGTTATTTCTCGCAATATTGGTATTATTAATAGATTAAAATTCCACCTCCCCTTAGTATCCTTACTTATGTTGTATTCATCTTTGATATTACCATACTTAAATTATGGTATTTTGACTTGGGGTAACACTCACGTAAC
Source organism: Echinarachnius parma (assembly GCA_037951105.1). Classification (NCBI taxonomy): domain Eukaryota; kingdom Metazoa; phylum Echinodermata; class Echinoidea; order Clypeasteroida; family Echinarachniidae; genus Echinarachnius; species Echinarachnius parma. Next base: position 15,644 of record JBAMJV010002273.1, on the reverse strand, counting down.
ATTATTAGATAAATTGTTGTTATTGCAAAAGAAAGTACTTCGTATTATTTTTAATATGGCCCCACGCTCTCACACAGACTTATTATTTTTTGATAATAATATCTTAAAAGTTAAGGACCTATATTTATTTCAACTCGGTCAATTTATGTATAATTATAATAAAAATACCTTACCCGCAATTTTTGATGAAATGTTTTTAAAAAACCAATTAGTTCACAAGTACCCAACTAGACATTCGGGGGAATTTCATTTGCCATTATTTAGAACGTTATTGGCTCAAAATACATTTATTTATAATGGTCCTAAATTTTGGAATACTCTCAATGATAACATTAAAAATGCAACATCATTTAATTTGTTTAAGAAACAGATTAAAATATTATTATTGCAATCTTATGAAACTCATTAAATTGAGAAGTATGGTTATCTCCCTAATATGCACTGTTCATATTATAAATTACATGTCAATAAAAGGTCATCATCTTTATGTTAGTGTATTAGTTTATTCTAATTGCCTTCCAACTTTTTGCTTTTTGTATTGAGCGCTTTTTATTGCTTATATTCGTATGCGTCAACAGTTATGTCTCCGTCCACATCCAACCATCCTTTCTCTTCATGTTACCATCACGTATGTTACTTTTCAT